>QVRM01000038.1:0-52749 GCA_003439945.1 Dermanyssus gallinae
CAAAACTGGACCATTTGCCGAACTACCACCGCCGCAGCGTTACCTCGCTGAAAAAAAAATAAATCTTCTGCCTAAGAAACTCACTTTTTAACCGCATCTGCCCTACACAGATTAGAACAGATTCTGTTAAGCGATATTTCCGTCATAGAGCCTCCCTCCAAAAAACTATATAGCGTGTTGAAATTGGCGCGCTTTTCGATTTGCATCCTCGTCGGGTCAGGAACCCGCTCATGCGGTTGATGAGGAAGACAAAAGACTCTTATTGAGAAAAGAGTAAAACACGTATACGTATTAATTATGTCAGATAATGCGTCATCTTCGGAATTTAAGAGAGCAGCTGCTGTATTTGTGCCCTCCGCATCGGACGTACATATGCCAAAATTGCAAAATTTCTCCGTACCAGTCTACAAGCTGCCAGAGGAAGATTCACGACAGGAACTAATCGACGCACAGTGCAACTACTGCGAATATTTGACAATCCTTTGATCTAGATTAGAAATCTCTTTTTTTTTGACCATTTGTGATCATCACGTCTATACAAGTTGGATAGACGCAAATATAACATAGCCATACCTACTATGTCAAGACTTGTTTACGAGGGCCACAAGTACACTTCCTTAGACATACACAACAGGCAAATACTCTTTTATTGCCATCAGGTGGTGGAAATTGCATTTAGGCACACCTGCGAATGTTACGGCAGGTAGTTCAGGGCCAATCACAGGGGGAGAGAGTACGTGACCCAATCCGACCCGAGTGCACTATCCACTAGCCCCCTTTCTTCTAGTTCGAAATTTTGGAATCATTGCGTCGAGCTCAGGAGAGCAGGAGGACAAGCAAATACTCTCTGAGGCTGCGAAAGTCAATTGACCTGCTCGATGTCGTTTGCTCCTTTTTTGCCTAAAAACCGCAGCGGTAGGCCGTCTTCGTTTACTCTGACGAGAAATATTTACCTTACAGGTAAAACGAAATGCAAATTGCAGTAACGATGACTTGATGACTGCTGGCTTACCGTCGATCCAGGTAGTGCCCCACTATAGGTAAGAGCAACGTTTCGGCCGTTGTTCACGTCTCGAGATAGCTGTCTAGTGATGAAGATGCCATAGTGCCGTACCTTTAGCGAAATCATTACAAAGGAAGTTTGTTTGCGTGCTCGACAAACGGAGGTGAAACTGCGCGTGCATGAAGTGTCTAAGGGACAACTATACGTCGTTCAGTAAGATGACGCTTGCGTTTATTTCAGCCGTTTAGCACAGGAGTGGCTATCTGAGCATATAAGCACGTTTTGGGACAAGGACATATGGCCACCGATTTGAATCCGTGGGAACACAGTCCCGATTTGAATCAGTGGGAAGAACAATGTATGAGGCGTGATTCAGCGAAAGTCTAACAAGTCTCGACACACTAACGTAGACTCGCTCACTACCGTTATTAAAAAGCGTTCAACAATTTAGACAGTGACATTTTGGCACGGGCTGATATGCGTTTTAGACCCCAAATAAAAAAAAGAAAATGGAGTAGTGTAAAGGAATTATATTTCATTTTGAAAAAAGTTTGCCAGGAGTTTCTCTGTCGACTTGAGCAGAAAGTTGTATCTAAATATCTGTTTTCATTTAGATGCGGGCTTAAAGTTGGGCGATAAAGGATGCGGTTATTTAGACGGAACCCTAATTATCTTGGTATATATATATATATATATAAGCGGAGAAATATATAAATAGAATATGCCCTATATATTGGTGCGAGTATGTACAACTAAATAGATTGATACGGCATAACTAATATGTACTAAGCATGTCAGTCCTCGAGCTTTTGTGCTAATTGTTTCCTGCACAATGCTATGCCCTGGTTTTTGAGGAAGAGCGCCGGAACTCGTGATGGGTAGCACATGTTACACGGCAAAGGTGGATATATGGTCAGCTGGACTAATTCTCGCCGAGATGTTTTGTTGCATCCCGTCTTCTGCGGGGAGTCAAACCTCGACCAATTAACTGAAATGATCAGATTACTTGGGACGCCCACGAAGAAAGAGATCAGGTTTGATGCATCGCCATTCTATAAAGTTGTTGTTTACAGACGAACTAAGCGACATTCAGTCAGACCCAACATCTAAACATCTTTAAATTGCTCAAAATTTAGTGAAAATAGGCTGCAATTTGTTGTCATTGCACATCGCTGTCAATCAAACGTTACCTGTATTTTCATGCAAAGCAAAGATAACTGCAAACAGAGACATTTCCGCGTTTTTTTTTATATCCCACTAGTTTACGTAGTGTGTGATGCACGACTTCAGATTTCAGCTAGTGTGGTGTTAGTCTAACTTGGTGGGGCGAACTGGGTAAAATGGCATTAAATAAGTATATAGATTTTCACCTGTCATTTCGAGTTATAATGCTTATGAAGTTATAACTCAGTGTGCTCCTTTGCCTTGTATGTCAGTATCGCCAATAATATGGTATATGTATTATCTGCTGCTTTATTCTTCTTTTTCTCCTTTTATTCCCAAACCCTTGTACCACTTTTATAACGAGAACTTAAGCATGTGAATGTATGCAGTTCCGTAAATAAACCACGTCTGAATTGAATTGAATTGAGATACATGGAAGCTGGCTTAGCGCAGAGATGTGCGGATTTCCGTGGGATCACGCTTGCTCGTGGGAGTGTAGGAAGGTAAACACAGAAGGTGACAGATTAAAGTGATGCGTGAAGCTCAGTGGTCAATCCAGTGTATTGTGTGTGGCCGTGGAATGAAGGAGGGACGAGGAGCCAGGTCGCTGTGAAGCTCAAATATGAACTTTTCAACGGGCTGAAGCATAGACGAATTAAACGGTGGAAGGCTCCTAACGGCTCGCCAGAGCTATTCAGTTTCGAATTCTAACGGCTGCTTAACTAAGGACAACCAAAACTCCTATAAGGGGCTAGGGAGCGAAAGTGCAAGATTATCTACCAATGTGCAAACTTCCCCTCATGACCTGTATGAACAGAAGAAATCTCCCTTTCAAGGAAGGAGTCTGAGCTAACTGAATGGAAGCACAGATGAGAGAGTGAACGTGGAGACCGGCTCTGTGGTTATGACTATAATCCCCAACGACTAAAAAACGACGGCACCTGGGACCGAGCGAGCGTCGTAGAATGCTTCAGAGCAGACCTAGCGTTCCTCCGTGCTGACTCTCAACCAACGTTTAACATCCACGGAATTACTTTCGCACTACTTCGTGAGACGGACCCTATACAAATAAATGTGCAATAACAGAGATTAAACTCGTGCACCTATGCACTTGCAAATCCACGTGCGCGAATGCATTACGCCACCGGGCTCAACAGAGATTCCAGAGCAGGCCTAAGAGGCGGATCATGAAAGATGGAGAAAGCAGAGGGGCTGCCTAGAGGTTAGACTGCATAGTGGAAGCTCTACTTGAAAGCCATAGTCTTGAAACACGATAAAACCTAAAGCGACATAAAAGATATAGATGAAGTTACACAGAGTGGCCACAGACCACTTCCATGATGATTGCTCTGAACTGAGAGAACTCAAAAGTAAGCTAACAAATTCTAAAATTGAAGTCTACACTGCAGACAGACAGAATGCGCCAGAGGCGAGTCACAGTGGCCTGGGATACGCAAAGCTGGGCAATTGCAGAGTAGAGATCAGTGTCGAGAAGATCAGGAAGGAGAAAGAGGTGTACCGTGCAGCAGAGCTGCAGAGGAGCTTGCGGTGGTAACGACTGGCTGGTCACGTTATTTATAGTATTATATGGTTTTTATACGGTTATATAGAAAGACCAATAAAACAATCGAGGTGAGATCGGTGGTGGCACGTAAAGGGTGGCCGATGACTCGGATCTTAATATCCTCCTGATACCTCAATACCCGGCGGTGGTCCGACTAATGGCCGACAAACCTGGAAATGTGTCAGTGTTCAGAACCCGCGCGCGAATAGTACGGAAGACAGTAGCCCTAGAGAAAATGAATTGCTAGTGGTCACTGGAAGTCTTGTGATCGAAAAACTGGCGGAAAAAAAGTTGAGCTTAAAAGCATGCTAAGGCTTTTCCGACACATGATCATGCACCTAGAGCTAGCTGATCAAGACGCAGTCCCGAAGGAGGGACGCTGGTCAAGCGGATCAGAAGAGACGTCCGATATCGTTCTGCTTTTCGGACGACTCGAATAGTGTTAGTCCAAAAGTCCGCTGTGAAAGTGTAAAAAGCCGCGCCGAAAGTAAGAGTGTATTGGGGGGTGACAACTCGACGTTTTATTTGATATTTGATTCAAGAAAAATCAGAAGAGAGGACAGCGAGAAGAACCAAAACGTCAGAATTGCGCACAGAGCCGTCAGGACCAACACAGTGGATGTCCGAACGGGAGTGGTTTTACGCCGACATCCTCAAATACTTATGAATAAATGTATTGTTTATTAACCAATATTTGGTTTATGCACATATGTGCTACAGCTCTCCTAAATAACTTTCGCCAGCGATATTGCTTTTATACACTGTTGGAGATGATACAGATCACATGCTTTTCCGCATAGGTTGCATTCACACACGGGATATCTCATGCCACCCATTTCGTATACATAATTTCATAAGAAATCCATGCATTGCAAACCCAGTAACAAAGTACCTGTTTCTACAACATGGCATTCAACATGCGCAAATGTATACTCCTATTCGGCAAGATGATTCTCAAAGGCCTCCGTTCTCGGTAAAGCATAAGTTGCTCTGAGCTCCTCCGCAAAGAGTGGTGCCGAGGCCAACAGATACACAAGCCGATTGCGGCTAGTGCAATGGACTACTAGCACTCAAAGACTTATAAACCAGATCGAGCTGCGGTCCGCAGAAGCTCCATGGCGAATGCAGCGGTGACAAGAACGAAACAGGAAAATTTGTCAAGTTATGAAAATACATGTCTTACAGTGTAATCTTAGTAGGTGCTAAACCGCAAATCTTGATGTCCTAGCGGCCGAGTAGACAAGCTGGAATATAGGGAGCGTCTAACGGCGACGTTCGGCTCAAACTGCGAGAAAATTGGGCAAAAGGGACACGCAAAATTTGCCAAACAGTTATAGGTCTCAGCGAACGTGCATATGCCGCCTAAGCGTGGGGTAATTAACCTGCCGGGCGACCAAATGGACCGAACTCCCGTGCTGCATAAGATGCCAGGTATCGGACATACGGCAAAGAACCGTACCGAAGAAATGCCCCGGGATTGCAAATGCTATCACTGCGAAGCCACCGGACATATAGCAAGAAACTGCACTGCTGACACGAAGAAGTGCTCCATATGCACTGTACGCCTAGCGACCTCTAAACCTATCATGGACTCACTATTAAAAGAGGGACGGTTTCCAGAAGTTTGGAAGAAAGCATTATTTTACATACGAGGAGGCAATTATGCTTAGCCTTAGCATACAGCGTACAATTTTTACCTTCTTATTTTGCTTAACGTGAAGAATGCGATTCTGAATGTGGCGGAAAACGAGGGAGTAGCAGCTCATTTTCGGTATATATATATAGCACCGGAAAATTCGAGGCACTTTTGTTTATTGGGAAGCTGTGCAACCCACGTTAATTACGTAATGGCAACAATCCAGCCTGTATGTAATGTGAAAAACCTGAGGACTCTTAGAGAGAAAGCGCTGTCTTCTAGTGACAGCCGCTGATTTAAGTATGCCGTACTGGTACTTAGTGTGGGGACCAGCGGCAGTGCAAAACCAGGAAAAGTATAAAAAATTAAGAAACAACCAGAGCGTGATGACCATAGGTGTTACCAGGTCATACAGGACGGTGGTTACAGGCGCTATGCTAGTATGTTTCCTTAAGATTAATCGGCCAATTGGGGGATAGAAAAGGACATCTTCTATTCTTACGCGCACTTTTGTCTACTTAGAAAATACAATGAAAGAAAGGAGACTCTGGCGAGCTGGCAGATTTAGTGTACTATAGCGCAACAAAAGGCACCAAGTAGTGGACAAGGTTAATCCCAGACCTGATGAAATGGTACAAACCCGCGAGCAAGCGGAAATTACGCACCACCTTACCCACGCTCTTGCCAAAATTATATATATATATAATAATAATATAAATATATAATATATATAAAATATAATATACATCAATAATAATATATATATAATATATTATATATACGTAAAGTGACAATTTGGGTTAGGCGATATGTAAGTTAACATTAAGCAAGTCTGTGACAAGCGTTAGAACCCACATACCTGTAATATCTAAAAGCGCTGTTGGTTGTCTTTGCAGAGCACTACATCCGAACTTTCCCGTGGGCTTGCCGAAGAGAGAGCCGATGAGTTGGTCGGAGATCCTCGAGCACAAAGTCGAACCACAAGCAATTGCAATTATTTCAAATGTACTTATCTCTATTCGGGTTTCATAGCATATTTCTATAGAAATGCACAATGGGCCATTAAAAGAAATAGCGAGCGCCCTTTTAGATTAATTAGCTGGCGTCGCCCACGGGTTCCCTTACCTGCCCAGCGCACCTTGTCCCAACTCCTGCGAATCCGTTACGTTTAAGGTGCATTTTTCAGCCGTCCTGGGCTGGAAGAAATGTCCATCTTTATTTGCATCTATCAAATGTTTCCTGGATTATCTCCTTTGCTGCTCCCAGCTTCAGGCTTGCTTACTCGAGACGATGTATTCTGCGGACTTTTTTAGGCTGACCCGAGGTAGGTTGCGGACCTCGGGGTATGAGTCCCTGTGCGTGGTCCATTTCTTTCGGATGCGTCTGCTTACCCTTGTCCGCGCAGTTTCGCCGAGAACTATAGAAGCGCATTACTTAACGTGTGCCTCTTGACAGAACCTGCTGCCACCGACGAAGCCTTTTAAGTTCGGAACAAGTACGAATGGCAGTTTCCGTATCCTGTAAGGATCTGTTGAGGTGATAGGTAAGGCCGTCTCTTGGATTCTCTCTCCATGACTAAGTATCTGGCAGAGGTCCGTTTGTTACGCTTTCTTCCTGAGAATCCCCCTACCCAATCACGGCACTTCGAATAGAACAATTGATTTGCGACAATGATTTGCAGTGTCCTCGTGAGGGGCTCTTCATCATATTTCAGAAAAGCGGTTAAAATTGTGATTTTGATCTTATCTGACCATTAACACGGACCTTCCCTGAAGTTGCCGGAAATAACTCTTACCTGCCGGGAACAGTTTAGTGAAGACCACACCTTAGTTCGCTGTTCGTCTAGAGAAGCAGTTGGTTAATTTTTCTTTTATATTCCTGGACTAACCTTTACAAATTTTCCCAAGGGGTCGTCATCGATCTCCTTGAGGTCCCGGTTTTGCTGTCGACTATGGCTCATTTGAGTACGGCCCGGTTTTTTCCCTATAGTCTAGCAAAGCTTTACTCTTGCAGCATGCGTCTTGCCTCGGTGTTTTTGTTTGAGAGCACTCCTTGTTTGCACTCTCTACATGCTGTCTCGCGCACCTATGCGAGGTGTTCTTGTAAAGTCTTCTGCAGTTCGAGGGGGTGTGATAGACTATACTTCTTCCCAAGTTCCTCCTTGAAGCTTTCCTCGTTTGTCAATCTGTATCGCTCTTTGGAGAGGGGAACTGGTCGAAGGTTTTCAATCATCAGCCGTGTCTCATAGCAATGATGGAGGAATTGCTCGGAATCTCCGTGCAAGCAGTTAGGGTTACGGTAGGCAGACTAGATTTTCCAGACCTACTTTCCCTCAACCCAGCAAAACCCATTGTCGTGTCCTCTTTTTTGCATTCGTATCTGTTTGTTACGAGCGCTACATCTAGTTCCTCTCCTATGTATCTAATCCTTTTGTTTTCCACTTGTAAGGCTCGCTCCTTCTGCTTCTCCGCAACGTTGTCTGATTGCCGCGTTGGCAAGGCGCCTGTCCTTCTCGGGTAATATCGACTGTACGACCTATCTTGATGATGCATTCCATATCACGGGTTTTCTCTATTGTGGAGGAACGTACAACATTGTCGAGTTCTAGGAGCTAATGCTGTGTATTTTTTCTAGCTTCTTGTACAGAGCTATTAGGAAGCTCAGTTATATATCTCTCTCTCTCTCTCTCTCCTCCTCTCTCTATATATATATATTATATATATATATATATATATATATATAATCTACATATATATTTCTAAGAATGGTAAAATGTTGGTAATTTTAAAGAAGGCTAATGTGTTCATTCTTATTCATCAGATGATTCCGCTATGGCCCCGCTGATCGATTGGACCCCTGGGAGGCTCTCTCCTACAGCTTTTTTAGCGAGGTATGTATCGTCCCTTCCAGCCGCATTGCATATCGTGCTTAATCGTGTAGGTACAATGGAATATAAATATCGGAATTTGGATTTTCTCCGCATTGTACAACTCGCTAAAATAAACCTAATATTTTTTCAATGGATGAACGGACAATCGCTTTACAAAATATGCCATTGCAAGAGGTCGACAGAAAAACCATATACCAAACAAATTTCACATAAAATTCTACTTCATTTGAAAGGATTCAGCATTGTCTAGTGGAACAAAAAAAGTCGTACAGAAAAAGGCAAAACAGGAAAATTTAGCAAGCATCGAGGTCATGTGAGATGTAATTTTTTAGAGTCACACTTAATAAGTTAATTTGTTTGCCATCGCGTTCATAAACCCTTCCAGGCCTTCAGAAGAATGCACACCATAAAAAGAACATTTTGTTCCAAAATAAATGTTCGGCTCTTCGAACTCTTTAAACTTTGAATGAGGGACTATAGGGTTCACTAAACGTTGAAACGCACTCTTTTTTCAAATTATAACGGGCCGTCGTTCTGCTAGTATCCGCAGAAAGTGTCTGCAGGCGTCGTTTAAAATCGTTGTACTGTGTACAATGCACTTGTCAACGGAGATTTACACCCGTACCGCGGATTAAACGAAATCAGACTACTGTCGCTGGGTTTTGCCAAGAGGTGAAAGTTAGGCTCTGTTCGTTGCAACCTATATTTTTTACTAATGCCCTTCCTACTTCGAAGCCACCGTAAAGTTCCATCTATGATTAATTTAATGATGTATCTGGTCGCCCAATTATCCGCAGCTGTCCGAAAAATACTTATAAATGCGTGCGAAAACTATTTGTGTCACCGCTACATAATGTAGTTTTTATTAAATATCTGAATGTCATTTTAAGTAGATATCTGAAGATAGCAGATTTTTGCATTATTGAAACGTAGAAAGGGTGTTATTATTTATTGTTATTAGCGGTATTCCAATGAGTAATACGATTGAAAAAGCTATATATATTTAACCATCAAATGAATACTAACATGATTCTAACAAGACATGGTTTAATTTAGCGTGAGAACTAAATTGGGACATCATAGAATTTCGATGTTTCCATTGTACGCATGTGTGTCTTTTTTCCGCAGCAATTGATTGTAAAGCAGATTTTTTTTATCTGTGCATGCTTGTGCATTCGGTTTCTCTATCGAACAACCCGATTGCCCGCGATGACACATTTTGTAAATAAATTCCCTGGCAGCCACATCATATAAAAAAATATGAATCATCTTTTACTATTAAAAATGCATTTTCGCATCCTCATTGAGAGCTTGCACATCTAAGTCAAGTAAGTATAGACTATGAATTGACGCATACTTATAAATATCAACTTGTGTTTTTTGCATGCTGGTGGCCTGAACGTGTAAATCATTTTTTGTTCAAAGGTATTGATGATCACTTGCAGCCGCGTGAGCCGTACTAGGTAATTACCAAACATGACAGCTAACTAGTGTGCTCTTTTTAGGTCCGATCTCCAAATGTCGTTTACCTTCTGGAAATCCACTGCCGCCCCCTGGACGACTTTACGCTCGAGGAACTTGGTCATTCGCCTAAAATCAAGGAACTCTTTGAGAGGGTGGCATAAAAGGAAAGGCCAAACAACTCGGTGAGATACGATTTAGCTGTTGTTGGCTGTCACTGTTTTTTAACTTCACCGATTAGTCGAGGGCTCACCGATGTACTATCGGTGAACATGCCAAAAATACTCATTTAAATATGTAGAAAAAAAAACGATGTAATGCATTATGGCGTTGCTCGTGGACAAGCTGTAAAAGTTACGAGTTAGTTAAGAGTCAGAATAAGTTACTCCCTAATTTAGCATTTTAGTATTAAATGGCAGGAAATTGTCTCCCAAAACGTCTTCCTCTCCTCTCTCCCCTCACACACACACACATCGAGAAGCGCGCTCTGCCCGCGTTGGACAATAGAGCAACAAACATTTGTGCCGGTGGTAGAAAAACGATCCGTACAGCTTTTCGTTTTTACAATGAATGTTTTTTTAGCAGAACGTTATTTCCTTAGCTAGTTAATTCGTTTTCTAATTAATAATAGTTTTCTCAATTTCAAATAAATTAAGAATATAACCGAATTAATGACACAAATCCCAATTAGTATGCAATACGGGCATTATAATTAAACATTATAATCGATCACAGCGATCTCAACGAAAAAAAAAAACGCAAAACACTTGGGCCGTTTGACCTGACTGCAATGTGTAGTTTGGTAAAAGAAACTGAACTTACATATATTTTATAAACAAATTTAGTATTTCGTCTTAAACTTAATTATTATTGGATGTCCAATGATTATCCTGCTAATTTATTTAAAACATTACCGTACGAGTAGACATTGAGCACAAAAGCCGATAGAATCGGCCAACGAAATATTTTAAAGTTCTGAATCTAATTCGACTAATTTGATGCATATCTACCTTTCCGGAATGAATTGCGTGTTTGCTGTTCAGAAATATCTTATTTTTATTCCGCTCATAAGTACCCGATTTCAATCTAAATTACTCTGCGATCTAACAAGATCGCTGCGAATACAAGCAGGCAAGATTACACTGATGTATATGGTAGAACCGGTGCTAGCTGAATTATTTTTTGTTAGTTTTATAATTGTATTATTTTTTTTCTAATAACAATACGCAACCATTTTTTCTTTCAATTTAATATGGTAGAATATGCAAAGCTGAGAGCAGAATTGGCGTGATATTACCACATAATCCTATTTTGGAAAGGAAACAAATTTACGTCATTATTTAGGACGTTTGTGTTCTGTGGATGATGATACTGTGAAACTGTGTGACACTTATAGCCACGTGCATTGCTTACTAACCCAGCCCTATTTGTTTTTACATCATCTGACATCGCCCGGATTTACGCAATTCTCGTTCTGTGCAGGGGCGTTCGTCGAAGAGCCTGTTCTCTGCGACAAGTCCTCACACTAAACGACAGTATGCTGTGCAGGCAGTTTGAGCTGGACGCCGTATCGATTCAATAGACACAGGTGTACTATTGAAGACAGCTGTAATCTCGCTGAGCGCGTATATGTCATGTAGTTGGAGTAGTAGCAGCCCATCTCCTCGTGTTTTCTCTCAGCGCCTTATGTCTGCCTCTTCTCCGTTTCCCTCCACTCATCACTTCGTTAATGCCGACCCGGGTCTTCGTTGCCGTCCAACCATCGTTCACGTTGCGAGAAGAAGGTATTCGCGTAATTTAAATTGCCTTGCCTTAAATTCAAAAGCATCATTTACAAATATTTTTTTACGCCACTGTACGCGCGGTCCTAATATGAAAAAAAATCGTTTTTACCATTTGTAAGTTCCGGAAGTTTGGACAAAATTTCGAGCAAAATAGTGTAAAGCATTAACGTCCAACCTACCATGCATTTTCTGTATACTGAACTGGCTACTATAAATGCTTGTAAAGAAATAGGCGATAAAATTTTATTGAAAACGTTCGATCATCCAGTGGGTTGGATTTTATTCCTACGTGCAAACTGATTTCAGTTGACGCATTATTGATAATTAATTAATTTATCTTTGGCGTTCCTTAATGCGCGAATATGCAATTGTGCTTGAATAACGTCGCAACAGCGGCAAAATATTTTAATCAAGCTAAGGAGTTCAACGTTTTTCCTTAGAAAGTGTTCATTTTTTTAAAGAACTTCAGCTTTACTGTTACATCAGAAGAACGTACAAGCTACTACACAAAGAACGACAAAAATACAAGATGATCACACATTTGTGATGCAGATCTGCCTACTTCTGCAAAAAGTTAGCAAAACATAAATGATTGACTAAAAATTACTGTCACGTCTCTAGGTTATACCGCGTAAATATATTCTCAAGACCTTCCGTTTAGTTTTGCCCTTTCGTTATTTTTTTTTGTAGAAGCGTTTCAACTATCGAACCTTTATTAGTACCTAAAATGTTTAGTATATGTCTATTTAGCCAATAAAATACTTCCCCGCATTCAGTATTCACGAAGGGTGAGCAATCACAAGGCAGCCTTGTTGAATCATATTTGTCAAGGAGTACGCCCGTATAACGTGACTAACAAATTCGCTCCAGCCATAACCTTTACTTATAAGCGTAATTATAGGCGCTGTAATAATCATCACCATTATTATTATTATTATTATTATTATTATTTAAAGCGAGATAAGTTACGAATGATGAAACGGCAATAGGTATCTCATCTGGTGTTTTGAGGTCTAAGGATTTACCGAAGGGCCACCTTATTGCGGATGTGGACTATTTTGCTGTACCAGTTAGGGCTCGTACGCTCGAGGCATTCGAGGAGGCACTCCGTCCTTGGTTATCCTATGAATACAAGGCGGGTTAGAGTAGTCTCAGAAGGAAAGCCATCATCTTGTTTTTGAGCATAAAATTGCTGAATTCGAATCAATTGAAGCAATATGTGTAGCCTATTGCCTAGAAATGCATTTAAACAGATGTTTGATAGGCGCCTCGTACAACTTCCTTGTAACATAAGCTCTTTAAAACACTACTAGTCTCTCACACGCGCATCAGGACAGTGAAGATAGCACTCGAGTTGGCGGAGATAATGCTAAGCATACAGTTCTAAAAAGAAAGCCGTTTTGCGTTATATTATACAAAACGAATTTATAGCATACGCTAGCATAGTATAACCAGCCTCCGGGGGTTATGAAGCAATACGAAAAGCAGTCCCGTGGACGGTTAATCTTGGTTGAGGGTCAGCCTGAAAGTATAACCAGCCCCTCATAATCTTACCAACAATTTATAATTTTAGTAGTCTTTTAATAAGGGCCAGTAAAAGAACTTTTTTTTTAAAGAAAAGTTAAAGTAACCCACACACTTGCGGTGTTTCTTGTTCTAGGCTCGAGACTAGAACAATACAGATAGTCTGACGACTTGCGATTACTTTGAAGATCGTTCAACTCAGCAGGGATTCGAGCACCCGCAGACCGAGGAGCTCACAAAGGTTTTCGGTTTCGCTGAAACCACTATGCAGTGTTACGCCAATACTTAGCAGAGGACCGCGCATATAAAACTATTGCGATGTTGTAGTCAGGAATAGTAGGATGGTCATTCTTAATAATCGTATTATGCTCGTAGATTGATACGTATTAGGCTATCGGACTATAAGGCACGTGAGTATGTGTTTTGTGCAATGTTATGCTTAATAGTGTCATATATTGTTGAAATGAATGTCTCGGGTGCTAGTCACTTCCTAAATATATCTTTACAAGAAGTAGTAGTAGGTAGTGTCTTTTCTGAACATGGTTGTAACGGTAACGTGCTCCTGGTGTAAGAGTGCTCGAACTGGTAGTAGTCGTTTTAGTTTTGTATGTGATCAATTTGCTCGTTTTTATGTATACCAATTAGTTTTATTTACCAGTTAGTAAGGTGTTTGGATTACACCGTGGATGACAGTTCACATGTGACATGTTTCGATTGGAATCATTGTACATCTAGACAGGGTGCTTAATACCTCACTCGCGTTCCCGCGTTGTAATTCCCGTGATAGACGCTGGAGGAAAAGCTTCCCGAGGCAGTAGTTTTGGTTTGTGGGCTTTGAAAAGTAAGACCTCCCATGTCTCTTTGCTCTCACGGTATGTATCGGTGAATGTAAGGATTTTAGTACGAGAGTGAGGTAGAAATACATGTTCAAAGCACTTCGAGCGACTTCGAGTCGTTTGTCGTCTTGTAAATGGTGTTATTTGATGTGCGGTTTAACGAAATCGACCAACGAACCGATCGGCCAACGTCAACCTAGTAATGTTGTTTGTGAAGAGTTAGTATTATTAACTGACTACAACAAAATCTAACGTCGATCGAAGCGCGGCCTCACATGCGTAATTTGTGGAGCAGATAAATTAAAAAAAAACGTATCCAGGAATCCAGAAACTATCAACTCGCAAGCATACGAGGAGCAAGTCCCATAATTAAGTCTACTGAAGCCTCGGCGAGAGGAGCTCACGTTTCCGCGAATTGAGGAAATGAGCTTACTACTGGCTTATTTAATATTTTTTCCTGTACCGCAAGCTACTGCTGCTGAATTGTTTGCCTGGACGCCGTCGTCAATACATTGTAAAAGAAAAGACTTTTGAAGAAGTAGACGAGTTGCTTAATTGCTAGATACAACGTAAAGGCACCAGAGGGTCTACCTGTTATATCCTCTCTTCCTACTCGAACTGTTTGCAACCCTTGAGCAAGGACTTCTGCGACGGCGTCTTGTAAGCTTGTTCGGCGTAATAGAAAATATCAGGTAAGTAATTGGTGAATACACCAAACAGATACCCACTGTGCACCTACCGCTGTTGCGGAAGTCAGGTTTGACGAAGACTATGTCATTGCCGCGAGAACTTAGGAAAGCCCAAGGGGGCACTTCGATACCACTTCTGGTAGCAAAACCTACCTTGATGGTTGCCTGTCGTCTCTGAGATTTTTGCTGAGGGTATTCGAGCATCCTACTGCTGCGAATGACTGTGCGTTAATAGAAAATAGAAGTACATACATTCCAATGGCTATGTTTCATGGTGTCGGTGTCGTACCGATGGTCACCATTCTGCTGATTCAACGACACCGACAAGCAACTACACAGACTGTGGCAACTTTTTGTGGCAACTACTGGCTTGGCTGTCTACCATGCAATTGTCTAGCCATCTGGATAGTCTGGCAACTACATGCTGGAACGAATCGTAAGAACTTCGGCAATTTCTCCGAGTCACCACAAATTCCGCCATGTCACTACGACGTTCGACTGCACGCTCTGCTAAGCAGTTTTAGACCATATGGACCGGGCACTAGGCAAGTGCACCCAGTAATAATAGTGCCAGTGCTGCCTCTCACATATAGTAGTATATCGTTGCGCCGAATAAGGATCCGTACAAGTAAGTTCTGTGTACCCCGATATTACTACCATGTACTACGTGTTATTAAAAAACACGAACAAATCCGTTTTAGTAATAGAATCAGCCTCCTAGAAGTAGCCGGTAAAAAGCTGGCCCTGAGAACCTAATGAAGTTAAGGACGGCTGCAAGCCGCTTAGACAAACTTGTGAAGGCGCGGTATCACATGTATAGTCTCTCGATCTAAGCGACATGATCTAGGACAGGCGGTTTGTAGTTGACGGCCCCCGGGCAATAAAGCTTTTGCGAAGGCGTGGAATATTTCTCGCGTGACTTGGCCGCACAGGCCTTCGTGGAGCTGAACATATCGCCTGAGCTGATAAGCCTCGCTGCTCCGAATCCGCAGCCCTCTCATAATCTCGAAATCAACCTTTCAATTAGATTCGTGTTGGAATTACGGTCGTTCGTCCGTCTATGGATATCGATTTGGCTGGCCAATCTGTCCAGATGTCCAGGTGATAAGGCGCAAGTTATAGTAGTAAGACAGTGTGCAACTTTGATAGTATTGATGTCTTACCCACTACAATTGTGCCGCCTAAATTGTTTTGAGAAACATGTTTAGGATCGATAGTTTGAGGAGCTCTGTTATTGGGGTTGACGCCTTTATTATACCATTAAGGCCGCACGCACCTTATAGCCTTCTCCACAACAGAAGAAACGCAAGGCTTAGTTAATTCTAAGGTTTTTGATGTAATGCCCTCTGTCCAGGCCGCCTTTCAGAGTACACCTGTCATATCAGCTATATTTTAATAGAAGCGTATTATACGTTCAATGCTTATAACAAGTTTATCATCTAAGAAAGTATTCTACATTTTCCCTAGAAGTTAAAAATTGAATTGCGTACTGTTCTATTGTAGAAAATCCACAGGAGTATTTCTAGGAGCTTTAACCAACCGTTAAGATTAAAGCCTTATTCTTGGTAAGCGTGTATATGTGAAGATTTTTAGTTAAACGTTACGACAAACACCGTGAGGGACATTCAAAAAACACAACGGCATACAAACATATGGGGTCGGTAAACACTCAAAGGTAATCTACGCGCGGCTAGAGAAGACTTTGGTTTTACATGAAAAGTTTCAGTTCGGCAAGACCAAGCAATCAGATTCCGGCAAGACCAACTCCGACTTACAAAGGTATCTGCTCGGTAGGTGCTTTGTGATTTGCTACAAGGCCAAATAAATATCGGGCTTTTTTAGCTCAAAAATATTTGATGAATTCGGTAACGGTCTGGTTTGCCTTTATTTCACCCAACGCTAATAAGCCATAGACATTATCAAGTTCTCGTTTGGAATTAATGAAAAGCACCCTTAATACAGTTAAATCTTAAGGTGTGATTCAATACACGAATTCACCGCTTCAAAATATCTATAGAATTTAGTGGAGACTGCGTTGAAATCTAAATAATGGTTCTACTTTCGTAAAACATAGAAAACAAACCTATTCGTTTTACATTATTAAACAAATCAAAAACTGCTTTGAAAAAGCGTCCGTTTTGGCGCTGGAGAGGCTTGGTCCTTATAAATAGTCTCTACATAAGCGGCGAGAAGACTGACTTTTAGATCCAATAGCTGGGAAACAGCAAGGTTACCTATAAGTTGCAGCTTTGTAATCGTTGATATCTCTATAAAAGACTTACTTGCTGCACCGTATAAGTCAAATGTCGTTTCCTAACTCACAAACTGTATACTACCTTAGAAGAACCTCTCTTTCTCAGTCCTGGTAAGAGTTAAGACGATTGACAGTTATGGGTTTAGTTGACAACCAGTTAGAACACTGCACACAATCTTCATTGAACGATTGTTCCGGAAGTCTTTCTGTTACCGGCATAACTCCTGCCAGCTATAACAAATGTGCGTAGCCTTCTGATTAGCTCGGACAATAGCTTCTTACGAAAACGGTCTTATTGTTCACGCTGCACTAAGTGTCAAGTTTGGTCAAATCACTGTCCTTATTTTAAAAAAAATGGGGGTGGCGTTGGCCACTTCTGAGCAAGGGGGCCTTGGCGGAAATATTTACTTGCGCCATCGAGTGCCGTCTAATGCGAGCCTAGAACCACCGCGTTACTGAGATTCTCGCTTTTTGTTTCATCTGGATTTGGTACTTTAGTCTAAACTGCTATCCTTTTAAGTGCTTGGCAGCACGCCCCACACAGGAGTATCCGCTTATAGTTGTCAACTAAGTATAGGCGAAATTAAAGGGCAAGGCTGCTCGCACTTCTGGAGAAGCTCGACTTAATTCTGAATGTATTTTAAGTGCCTCAAGTCTAATGATATACGGCCAAAGCGTTCACCGAGGGTCGCATTTTCACTAAGCTTAAAGCTCGGAAGGGAAGGCTATTGATTCCTGCTGTCTATGAAGGAATTAATGCAGCGCACGCTAATATTTTTGGGCCTCACTTTGGCAGCACAGATGTTGGTAGCAGGGATGTTTATGACAAAAAACGTTAGTTAACTCAAAGACCCGAAAATGTTGAGGCCGTCCGGAAATTGTGTGTGCGATTGGATGCTGGTCGATCTACGCAGGCGTGGTGAAAAGCTCACAAATTACGGAGGTTATATTGCGGCAAAGCTACGATTATCTGATTATTAATTTTTAGCGAACGTGTTAGTTGCGGCAACTTTCAACAAGCTAGCAAATACTTCCCATCTAACGTAGCCACCGCCAAAGCAACGGTTTACAGATGCTAGTTTACAGGGATTGTTTTCTGAACTAGAACAGCCCCTTACGCCTACACACGTTTTTCATATGTACAGGTTGTGTCTTTGGAGAAGGAAAATGCTATTTTCGCTGTTCAAGAACACATTTTGTGTGACGCGACTAGTGCGCGTTCCCTGTCGACACGCGCAGTCAACTTAGGGCTTTTACGCACAAAAGGCTTGCGAAAGGCTTGAATAATGTAGGGCTCGATACGAACGGTTGCGCCGCTGTGTCTATTCTTCTCAATGCGCCCTTCATAAATAGCTTTTTAATTACGCCGATTTATCGGCCTAGATTGGTAAGAGGAGGTGAGCCAACGGCCCTCAAGTACTTACTCTGCAGCTCCTAGGTTTTATGGTCTGCTAAATCTATTTGCTTTATTATCCGTTTTTGAACAACAATGCTCTATTTGCTATAGGCCCACAAGGAAGTTAGCAGCTTGCAAGGCCTTATAAAAATATTACCGCAAACAAAAACACAAAAAACAAGCATTCTCGTGCAGTTAGTTTTATAGCATATTTCCATAATGACCCGCGATTAAATCAAGACATTTGTTTAGAAGTTAAAGTTTATACCAATGCTGGATGGATTTGCTGGATGGATCAAAAAGCTTGTAGCACAGAATACAAACAATAGACGAACAAAAGTCACGTAATTTTATTGTTTAGCCCCCAGAAGCACAACACATCTAGTCCAACTTTATACCACGGACAAAATATTCAGAATCGATCCAAAGTACTCATCTACGACGCATATTACGTCATTGTTGCTCAGACATCTATTTCCGCAGAGATACTTCTTAATTTCTTCAAACGTATAATAGTCATACGGGCCAGGTTCGGAGCAGGTTTGGGGGGCTATGAGTAGCCATGGCAACAGAAACGTGCAGGCGGATGCATTGTCGCAGTCGGGCAGCACGCAGTTTACTTCTGCATCGCAAATCATAGTGCTATCATGCATTCATTCAGCTGGTTCAAATGTGTGGCAACGTAATCCCCAGTTATCGCTGTTCCTGTAGAAGCGTAGCCAATAATGAATTAAATACTTTGTGTCCCAAAAACGATTGCCAAAGTCTTTCCAATTGAGATGTGCCTCGTTTTCCTCGTGGGAAACTTTTTCGCCTTGTGCAAACTATTCCCTCGTGGCATCTTTCCGTTCTGAATCAAAGTCGTGGATTTAAGTTTTGTCGGCGGGTACAAATCGGCCAAAAAGTTCTACAGGTTTTGTCTCAAGAGTTTCATATTGTTCTTTAAAATTGACATGTATGTCAGTTCTTCCTTAATTGTTAACTCCTGCGGTAGCCACTTAATTTTAAAATTGTCCATGCATGAATGCTGATGCAATATTTGCTGTACTGCGCTATAGCCATTCAGCACAGCATCATGCGGCGGTCAGTCATCACGAGTTTGTAAGCTTCTAGCCAAGCTCTTCATCCAAAGCTGTATTTACCCGCCTAGAACGTGGTGCACCCTCGGTGCCCACACTACCTCTATTAAATAAGGCAATCCATTTGTCAATGGTACTGTAATCTAGTGCGTTAGTTCCTTCCTCTTGTCTTTAATTTTTTTTAATTACAGCACGGTACTCAATCTCTTCCATTTTTGCCAGACATGTTACAGTTGCGCAAACTGCTCTACAAATGCACTTCAAAACCAGGCCAGATTATTCGGTAGGATTTTTTAGAAATCATTTACATGTGATTCTGGGAACTATATATATATATATATATATATTCAACCGACTGAATAAAATCTTCAATTAGCACATACACTAGTAAATTTAAATTTACGGTTGGACTCAATCCTAATGCCAGCCGTGTTATATACCTCTGTCTAAACCTGTCTTCGAACGCAAGCATGGGGTGGTGCAGAGTGGTAGGCCGCCTAAGCTAAATAGGCCACAACGGTAGCAGATCGATCGATACAAACAGACGGCTCTACTACAGTCACCGTACGCTATTCGTCCGAATACGAACGTTACGACGTAGGCGAGTCGTTCCACTATTTGTTTCTTGCCCAACTTTCGTCCGAAAACACAGCTAGTATGCCTGCTTGCCTGCAAATCTTAGGGATTGCCTCGACGTTGCCCGGGTGCCGGGTATGTGTCACGCGGCGGGCGGGCGGGCGGACTGATGATCGAGCGGACTGGAGAGACTCTCAGGAGAGGTGCATACTCTAACTCGAACATTACCGGGCTGCCGCCGAATGACTCTGCTAGTATCTCTCAACGTAGTACGAGCGCAAACCGACCGACCGACCGACTCACCCACTCGGGCCGCCGTCGTTAACCCCACGGCTCCCCCGAGATAGGGGGGCGGGGGGTATGCTCATATCGTGCTTAATACGAGTCGGACGCACACGCCCAATGCGTAACAGACGCCGTAACCACGCACACGTTGGCTAGCAGAGCCTGGCAAGCAAGCCTCGTGCCGTCCTCAAGCCATAAATACGTTATCAGAGTCAGCAGCGCTCTCCTCGAGACACATTCGGGCTAGTTACCAGCCGCAAGCACATGTCATCATCGTTTGCATGAACATCACCATCCTCATCATCATCATCACCACCACCATTGCCATCAGCAATGGGGCCAGCATCATCATCATCATCAACAACAACAATAACAACAACGGCATCATCACTAACAACAACAATAACAACAACGGCAGCATCACCAACAATAGCAACAGCGACATCGGCCGTCATCACCAAGTGACCCGCTGGCAATCGATAGGTCTAGTAGGCCTGTAGTAGTTGCAGTGGTAGTTTTCGTAGTAGTAAGGATGTGTCCAGGCTATTATAGTAGCTGTAGTTTGTACTATAACAGTTTTGCTAGTCAAAAGTAAAGATACGCAGTTTGTAGCGGCAGTAGTACGCCGTATTGTCATCATGATCGTCATTGCTTTCCAGTTGATGTGTGTCGTCATCTCTCCCCTCCTCTCTCTCTCTCTCCCCCTCTATGTCGTTGCTAGTGGCTTGTTTGTCACACGGCCCACTTATAAAGCAATGGGGTGCGCGCGGATTGGATTCACTGGTGGTTGCATCGCGTGAGACCGGGGACGGGGATGAGGTAGATAAATCGCGAGAGGTAGAGAGAGAGAGAGAGGGAGGAGACGGGAGGGAGAGAGAGAGAAGGAAAGATATCACGAAAAACCGAGAGATCGATAAATGCATAGCGAACAGGTGGGTGGCGGAAAACCCAGTCGGTACATTGGAATCACACAGTAAGTAAGAGAGGGAGCGAAGGAAGGGGTATCAGAGGGTAACAGGACACCATACTTGAAAGAACTGTTGCACAATGCAAAAAGACAATGGTGTGTAACCTCCATTGGCATTCCCCAGTGCCCCTTTCCCCCCGCCGAGAACTAAACTTCGTCTTACTCGAAAAGCAGATCCTTTGCCTTCGTTGTATTCTCAGATGTCTGTATGTCTGTATGTGTTGGGTGTGAGGAAGGGGAGAGAGAGGGGTATTTGAATGCGTGCCTGTGTTTGCTCTGGTGGGGCTTTGTAAGTCTCGCATGTTTCATGGCAACCTTCTCTAGCCTTCCCCGGCCCCATCGGTTTACCGTCGACGTCTTCGTCGTCGAGCCTCGATGACCGAGGACCTTATGTGCATGCATGCATGATGATGCTGATGATCATGATTATGATGTTGATTGCGAAGGATCCGAGCCTCTATGCTTTAACGACGACGTGGCAATGCCCTCGTAGTGCCTGCCCCGACATCACGACGCTGACTGCCCTCATCTGCTGTGTTCCGTTCGATCGAACGCGCCGGCATCACGGGTTCGCTACTACTGACTGGCGATTGGTTTCGGAGAATGTCGCCGCCGCTGCTACGGTTTTTGTTGTTGCGGTTGTTGTTGTTGTTGCTGCTCGCTGTACTAGCGGTGAACTAGGAGAGAGGATCCATACTCATCGACCCATCGTGCACAAGCTGGCCATGTGTCGCCATAGCAACGTAATGGGGTAAACACGGCGACTACGATGCTACTACGGCGAACCTCCCACTCTCTCACGGGCATTCAACAGCCCCACCGGAGAGCACGAGTCTCCTCACAGCTCTCTGACCACCTCAAACCGACCACGTCACACCGTGCTGCTGCTCCTGCTGCTGGTGACGCTGTGGCGGCTCCATCCAATCAGCCGGACAATCAGCTGTGCTGTCGCCGTTGTTATAAACGTCATCATCATTTTGAGAGTTCAACTAAGAGTGCTAGGAGGTGTGATAATCACTGGCATCGTTGTCGGTTGTGGTGGTGATGGTGGTGGCAGTGCTGGAAGCAATGGCGGTTGGCTTGCTTTCTACTACTATGCTACTATGTAGCCCGTGTACGCGTATCTCGTGCGTGTTTGTCTCTCGCCGACAGTCGTGTCACAAAGTGTGTTCGCAGAGCGACTGTTGTCACCTGTCGTTGCGTTGTTGAGTGGTCATGATGTAATCGTATGAGCGACGTGTCATACCGTGTGACAGAGACACGAGCGAGCAAGTGCCGGTCATGTAGTGCTAACGGTCGAAGCCTGAAGTCGGAGTAGCGTTAAGTGGTTAGTGGCAGGTGAAGAAAGACGACAGAAAAGCACGCAGGCAGGAGGCGGTGCTGTTGCTGCATTTGCTCGTCTCACAGCTTCTTCCTTGCGTTGAGGCTGGAAAATGTCTTGATCGAAAAACAACCAGGCCAGGACGGCTTTGTTAACGCATTGTGGCGGCCTTGTTAATGCATCGTGTGCTGCGGTGTGGCCCCGAGTGTGGTGTCTCGGTTGGCAGTTGGCTGCCATTGGTGTCGTGACTTGGTTGACATCCATCCCGGACAGCGAAACGGTGAGTTCTCGTCACCCCGGTCGATTGTCGTTGCGTGTCATCGTTGCGTGTCGACGTCGTCGCTGTCACCGTCGCAGCAGCAACAACAGCAGTGCGATGGACCTGGAGAAGCGCGATCAACAACAGCCGCAGCTGCCCATGTGGTCACGGGCGTTTAGCTCGACGACCGAATGGACGCTGCACATGGACAAGGAGAGTGGGCAGCACGCGGAGGAGATGGGCCGGCCTAAAACCGGCTCCGGGGACAAGTTTCAGAGGCAGCGAGAGCTGCTGGAACAAAAACAAAAACAGAAGCGCCTCCAAAGCGCGACCCTGATCAAGGCCACAGATCAAGGCCGGCGGCGCCCGATGTCGGGCATGGTCGAACGGCACGCGTACGACGGTCCCCTCAGAGACGTGCCGGGAAAAGATATTGACGAGCTGGACCTAGATAACAACAGTCAGTGCAAGACTGAAGTAAAAACCCCCAAGAAACAACGTACTACCGATACTCGCCAGCAAACCGAGAGAGCTGGAACTGGACCGGGGTAGGAATTCGCCCGAGGAGGAAATTCTAGAGAGCCGGCCAGTGGCTCAAAACCCGTGGAGACGGTCGTCGTCAGTTCTTTCGCTGGACACGCCATCCGAGTGTCGAATAGCGCAGATTCACGATGCGACAACCTCGAATCCTCTAATGGCAGGCGATTCGCAAGCATTTGATCGAGACGATATCGGAAGCCTCGAGGACGTTCTGCAGAAAGGCACGCTTGATTTCGTTCACGCCGCATGCCCCAAAGACGTCACCGTGAAGTGTCGCATCACCCGTGACAAAAAGGGCGTGGATCGAGGTCTGTATCCGACCTACTATCTACACCTCGAGCGCGCGGATAAAAACTGTTCCTGCTCGCGGGTCGGAAGCGGAAAAAGAGCACCACCTCAAACTATCTCATCTCAGCCGACCCGACCGACCTGTCTCGGAACGGCGAGTCGTTCATTGGCAAAGTTCGCTCGAACCTCTTCGGAACGTCGTTCACAATATTTGACGGTGGCGACAACCCGAAAAAGACCACGAACAAGGATCACAGTCGAAGCGAGATTGGAGCAGTCATCTACGACACAAACGTGCTAGGATTAAGGGACCGCGAAAGATGACCGTTCTGGTGCCGACGGTCGACGATTCGATGGAGCGACACACGATCCGGCCGAGCTCGGAAGGCGAAAGCCTTATTGAGCGTTTCAAGTCCGGCCGGCTTGAAAACCTCCTGCGGCTGAGCAACAAACAGCCTGTTTGGAACGAGGACACTCAAAGCTATGTGCTCAATTTTCACGGACGAGTCACGCAAGCGTCCGTGAAGAACTTTCAGCTGGTACACGACAGCGACGTCGATACGATTATGATGCAGTTCGGTCGAGTCACGGAGGACCACTTTTCGATGGACTACAGCTATCCGCTATGCGCGTTGCAAGCCTTTGCAATCGCACTCAGCTCATTTGACTCGAAGCTTGCTTGCGAATAGCCATCGTAGGGACGACCGGCGGTCCCGCGAGCGAACCTGGAAGTTCCTCCTTAACACAAACACACACCACTGTCTGGCTGTCTGTCTGTGGCAATACATATGTGAATATACACGGAAAGAAATAAATATTGTTGCTCTATACGATACGATGTAATGATTGCGATAAGGCCACGTATTTGGAATTTGGAAGAAAAACGATTCACCACACTACGGCTATGATATAACAATTTACTAGAAAAATCTAAAGCTAAATAGTTATTAATACCTTAAAATGTTTTGTACTAATCACTGGTCTAGGGAATCAGCTTGCTTGTATTAATTAGCGCGTTATCTCAGGCCGACCAGTACGTCGCTATTTTGTATTAATATTGTCAGTTCTATAAATATATATATATATATATATATTCGCAGATTGTTATCATGAAAGATGCTTACTTTAAAATTTTGGGAAGAGGAGTCTTCTAGAGCACAGGGTCAGTGCTATGTCGATTCAGATAGTGTTAGGGCGAACCTATTGGGAGTTGAAGAATAGGAGAACTATCCGAAGAACTAAAACCTAGTTTGAGGCAGAGCACAGAGTTAAAATACAGGACCTAGTACATGCAAATATATATATATATATATATATATATATATATAAACCTACGCCTTAGTCGTCCGTGGCCCGAATTGTCGGGCTCCGTTCGGATGGATCACACACAACATACATTCGACGAGACTATCAAGCTCGCTCCACTTAATTCATTAAGGCCAGCAAATTGCCGACGTAGAAAGCGCCCCGTTCAGGTGGGACACAGGAAGAGCCTGTGGAACCAACTGAGTGGACTTTTTATAACCTAGGGTTCACCTCAGGAACGCAGACCCCCTTGCATAGCTCACCAGTTCTTAAGAGGCCTCGACCCTCAGCGCACTTCGTAAGCCTTCGAAGCAAATAAGCCTGTCGAATCAAAACGCCATGCCCTGAGACGCCTCCGACAATAAGAATGCTCCGAGCCACTCGGACGACCTTATCGCAGACCATCCGTACAGCGGTAAAAGTGTAGCGAGAGTCTTCCGTGAAAATGCAGCTAAAATTTCTGTCAAACTAAGAGCAGTTTGTTTTTAGCGAGAAGCTTTGAAGCTTACCTGCTTGACTTTACTCTACTAAACGGCATCAAAGCCGCGGCCCACACTACAAAGATCTCATTACCAGTGCACCGCAAAACTTCATTGACGTCAACCTCGATTAAGAATACCTTTAGCCAGATTTGTAGAGACCACACACAGAAGACTATATGACTGCAACCTTCCTTGCTGGTCATGCCTATAGGTCGAGATCGGAACTTCTCACTCGACGATAGAACGATCCCTTCATGCATGACCCTTTGTTCCGCCACTGCTCTGCTTAGCCAATAAACAACTAGTCGATTTTATCCACGCTCCCCTGAACCTCTAGTATCTAGATAATTGCATTATTGGGAAGAGAAATCTGTAGTACAGACAGAACGAGAGTTATTGACTTCGGTCTGCAAAGCGCTTGAGCTCAACCCCCATAAGCAAGTTTACAAGGGCCAGCGTAACCTATCTGCCCTCGAAGCACTCCTCCGCGGTTGCAAACTCGTCGAGGCAACTTAAATTATGCTCCTGGAGTTCTGTGAGATCGGCCTTTATCCATCCGAAAAAAAACGAGTGCCTTCGCACTCGCCTGACTAGGCCAAACCTGCTTAGCTCCCACTGCACCTATCACCTACTGAGATCATCTCTGGGTTCGGCAAAGATCGTTCACATTCGCCAAAGCACGTACATTAGGGAAACCTAGATGTTCTGGAAGACTTAAACAAAAATCTTAGAACCAGCTTTGAGGACCCCCTTAGTCTAAACCTGGCCGACATACCGTAATATTATATACAATAGTGTTATGTACGCTACCCTCTTCTTTAGACAAGGAGACGTGGAGATACGCTCCACAGCAGATGTGGCAGCTGGCTGCCACGTTGCGTCACTGCACGCCTCAGAGGGTACCGCCTAGCAAATCAACCCGCCCGGGGTCCTCCAGGCTTTCCAGTACGCCAAGAAGCTTGCTGATACAAGATTCAAAGACTGCCAGACTAAGTCCCGGACGGAAACAGACATCTAACGAGGTTAGGACGGGCTTATGACGACCTTATTGTTTTTAAGTGGTACCAGCCTCTAACGCACTGCTGACAGTAGACAAAGCCTGGGCGACTTTGTCTAGATGTCCCGAAAAATGCCAGCAAGCGGCTCCAAGCCACTCCCTCATCAAATCTTGGCACTTTACTTGATTACGAAAGCTTTCGCCTGTGCATTAGTTTGAGCTTGAAGGCAAGGCTAACCGATGTCCGTGCAGAGTACGGTCTGCCCCTAATACCTTTCTGAAAGGGGACAAGGCGCTTGTTTAGGATGCGACGCTCTCGCCGACACCCTCGCCCCCTCCTCAAATCTGAAGGCTAGTACATTGGCCGCCGGCTCTGCGACACGCTAGGCTGGAACGACTCAAGGCCAACGAATATGCCCAGCTCGCCAACGAGCTATAATATGTCGTGCCACTAGTATTCAAGACACTTGGTTGACCGAGGCGTAGTCGTTCTTCAAATAGTGTGGCAAACTCCTCAAAGGTGATGTTTATGCTCCCTTTTTGTATACAATGTTTGTTTAGAACATAAAGAAGTACTTGCCACCTAACATCAAATATCTTGAATATGCAAATGCCTTAGAACTCTATTACCCTGTTTGCTGCCATGCTGTTCTGCAGTCGGCTGTCGACGGCATTTCTTGATGGTTGTTCTGAAAATACCATGATTCTCTCGCCCCTCCAAATGAGTAATACCAAAACATGGAGTTCTCAACTGCGACTTCAAAATTAACGACTGCACTTTCCCTTGCACATGTGACCTAGACAAAAACATTACGTCTGATCTTAACTTCAACCTTCACCTTACCAAGGTTGTGGAGGCATCATTGTGCCTTGTTAATACTATCATCGCGCTCTGTTTCTAAGGACTTCTCATGTATACATTTGCCTTTCTAAATCTCTCGTTCTTACCAAACCTACATATTGCTTTTTTTATCTGGGAGCCCCATCCGACAAATATAGAAAGTTAATGGAAGGGGTCCAAGACACGTTCCTGAGGCGTGTGCGGTTTTAAGCGTGTCAGCTGACTGATTGTTTGCCGATTAGTTACGTTATTCTTGCAGGAATACGCATACTGGAAACAATGACCATGATAAATTGTAGCACACACCACTTTATGTGACAATACAGGTAGTTTTATGTTTTAAACAACAAAACAATCGAACTGGCGATAGGGATAGACACAAACCCTCAACAACTTACGTCAATGGCTACTACTAGCCGTCCAGCGGGACAATGCGGCAGCAATAATGAGCACGAGAGAGACTGCCAAACTCGGCTGGTAGTCCTCCGCACAAACCGTTGTGTAGTGAGTTATTCGTACATATGTTGGAACTTTCGCGCGCGTGTATTCAAGCTCGTCTTGGGAACAAGTGTTTTCTTTGTACCGTACGACTTAATAAATATGCACACATATTTATGTACGTAAGATTTGTACTACCCAGAGAAACATCATGTAAGCGCTTGTATATTGAGCAAGATGTCTTAGTGGCAAAGTGGCCTTTGCCTTGCATTCGGGAGGACTGGGTTCGAGACCCAGACCGGCCACTCTTCGATTGGTTTGCATGGTTTCCAATTTAGACAAGGTAAATGCCGGAGTGGATAAAAAATTAGCCATGACATAAAACAACCGTACACGTGCATAAGCTTTACGGAAAAAAAAACTACGATCTGTATATGTAAAGTGCATGTGCTCATTCATCTATAACATTATAT
This sequence comes from Dermanyssus gallinae, assembly GCA_003439945.1. NCBI lineage: Eukaryota > Metazoa > Arthropoda > Arachnida > Mesostigmata > Dermanyssidae > Dermanyssus > Dermanyssus gallinae. The sequence goes on from QVRM01000038.1 coordinate 28,053, forward strand.
AGTGTCCGGGCGTTTGGCAAAGCTGTTGGATTACTTTACATTAAGGACCGTGCTTTAGGAAGGGTAACTTTTTGGGGCTGACTTTCAGCCGACATTATACTTTCATGGAACCGCTCTCGCATTGCTTTATAAGACGGACCCCAATAAATACAAACGTTCAATGGTGGGGATTGAACCCGTGCAGCACCCATGTGTCTCCTCCGGTCGCAAGGCGCACGCGAATGCTGCGCGCACGCCGGGCTCGACCGTGCTTTAGACGGCCGTCATTCTATCGCTGTTGGAAAGACTGCGTGTTGACTGACTCGGAGGACACGGCTGAGTGTATGTACGCATTTTGTATTCTATCTCCCCTTCAATCTCTCTCTCTGTATCTATTGTGGTTCAAACAGAGAGCCGCTTCTGTGAGGCAGCACGACGTAAACCCGCCTGTTGCGTTCCCCTCCAGTCCGTGACCTGTACGAACAACTATAATACAAACTGCATGTGTTTTAGAGTCCGTCGCCTACCGGCAGAGTACGACAGAGTTACGCCACTCTAAAAGCCACACCAATTGACCTGGTATAGCGAGCCGATAGAGCTGGCTGCCCTAACCTGCCACCGTGGTAGGTAGCTTTGGTAGGTGCACTAGGTGGCGGCTGTGCCAGTGATAGACTCACTGTGAGGCCTGTCGGCCCACGACTTCATTCAGGCCAGCCAGTGGCAAGTTGTCGAAGCGCGTCGGCAGACCAGCGCCGCAAACTCCACCCTTGAGGCTGATCCGCTGCTGATCTGCCAGGACGACGACGGGAACACCTGAAGGAGGCTGCTCGGTCGAGCTGTACTGCTGCTTTACAAATCGGTTGGGTCCAAAGTTAGCGTTAGTGCGTTACGCAACATACATTACGCGTGGCCGTATGCATTACGATCACCGCCAACCGCCACTCTTAATGCCTCTTGTATGGCTACGTGTCAGCTCAGTACATGCCGGCCGCATGTCGTATGTGCGTGCAGTGGCATCCAGCTCAGCTAGAATGAATCCTGTGTGGTTGACTTGAGCCAACCTTGTTCTAGAGTGAGGTGCACGAAACGGGTGGTGGTGCCAAGTCACTCCAAGATTTTGGTTTGTGCTCACGCTGTTTGAGGACTTGTGTGAGATTTTTACAGAATGATAGAAGCAAACTAATGATTTATATATTGTATATATATATATATATATATATATATATATATACATATATAGAACAACCACAAAATACACTTTTTGCAAGGATCATGTTTGTACCATTTGGTGGTTCGATTCGTGATATTGTAGTGCTGCCGGTCGCAGCAGCACTTGTCAGTGAAGGTGAACCATAAGACAGATGCGGTAGGTATCGATGCTGGTTCCTTAGTGGCAGGCCACCAAGGTCAGCGGCTTTATTTGGTGCGGCATTGTACATAACTATTCAAGTTCTCACTAGTACGCTCCATTTCCGAGCCGCCTCGTCTGTCGCGTCGTTTGCTATACGGGTGCCCTATAGGAGTGTAACCTACGTCGCCGAGGCTGACGCGTGTTGTTCGTGGAGCGTCTATTCGCAGCCACTCTCGCTGCCGTGAAGCGGCGCAGGCAGCGGCGGCAGCGAGGTCAGCTCTCCACCGGGCGTGGAGGTCGCGCCCTCTGGCGGTCAGTGCGCCATTCGATTGTTTGCCTTTGGAGAAGGCGGATCTCTCTGTTGGCGGGAACAGCTGGCTGGAGAATTGGTGTGGTGTTGTGTACTGTTGGATGTGTGGTGATTCTAATTGTGTGGATGTGAATAGGTGTGACCTGTGTATACTACACTTCCTCCCCTCACGAAAAGACTCGTCCCGAGTCTGGCAACGTAGAGTGTTTAGCTTATTGGATCTCCACGCGGCGAGGCGGGCTGTTTCCTTCGGCTGAGCGCGCAAGTTATACCGACTTGAAGTTCGCTGTGGTTGTGGATGATCGGTGGGCTGTTGGTCCGCCGCCGGAGATCGCTGATCTTTACTAGTGGGGTGGTTGGTTGGGTTCATGAGTTCCTCGTCGGTTCGGGGCACGAAAGGTTTGAGACGCGAGACGTGTATGATTTGTCTTTTCCTCCGGGTCCTTGGCATCTTTGCGTTCGGCGCGGGTTCGATCTCGAAGTTTGTCGGTCCGGTCTTCCGTACGATCGTGTACGGCCCGAAGTATCGTTTTTGTAGCTTATCCGAGTGGCCTACCGTGCGTACCGGGATGTGTAGCAGCACCTGTTCTCCGGGCTCGAAGTCGATGGTTTTGCGGTATCGGTCGGCCCGTTCTTTGTTGTTGCTCTGCTGTGTCGAACCACGCCGCGGCTATGTCTTGTAGCGCGAACCGCACGCCTGCGAGTTTACGATCATCGCTGTAGCCGTTGAACGTTGCCGTAGCCTCGAAGTCGCGGAGCCATTGGGCGGCCCTCGAAGACGACGTCCTCCCCGTGAACTTCGGGGGGTCCTGGGGGACCTGCACGACGACGGAGTTGAGCGCCATCTCTGGAGTCTCGTGGCCCGACGTTACGCTCTCGAAGGAGTCGTCCGAGGTGACCGCGACGTTGAGGATCGGGGCGGTGTTGTACGTCCGACCGGAGCGAGTCGTACTCATGCGTGGTCTGACCGCAGTGACGAGTTTCGGTCGGGAGCGTGACCGTGAGCTGTCGTAGCTCTACTCGTCGGCGGCTCCTTAGGGAGCTGGTTACAGCGTCCACCCGGCACTCGTCTTGTAGTGGGGGCTCGGTTCCTCGGGGAGCTGGTCGCAGCGTTCACCCGGTACTCGCCTTGTAGTGGGGGCTCGGTTCATCGGGGAGCTGGTCGCAGCGTCCACCCGGTACTCGCCTTGTAGTGGGGGCTCGGTTCTTCGGGGAGCTGGTCGCAGCGTCCACCCGGTACTTGCCTTGTAGGGGGGCTCGGTTCCTCGGGGAGCTGGTCGCAGCGTCCACCCGGTACTACTCGCTCAGTGAGAGGTCTGGATCGTCCCGCATCTCCACCACTCTGTAGTGCTGCCGGTCGCAGCAGCACTTGTCAGTGAAGGTGAACCATAAGACAGATGCGGTAGGTATCGATGCTGGTTCCTTAGTGGCAGGCCACCAAGGTCAGCGGCTTTATTTGGTGCGGCATTGTACATAACTATCTATTACATTCAAGTTCTCACTAGTACGCTCCATTTCCGAGCCGCCTCGTCTGTCGCGTCGTTTGCTATACGGGTGCCCTATAGGAGTGTAACCTACGTCGCCGAGGCTGACGCGTGTTGTTCGTGGAGCGTCTATTCGCAGCCACTCTCGCTGCCGTGAAGCGGCGCAGGCAGCGGCGGCAGCGAGGTCAGCTCTCCACCGGGTGTGGAGGTCGCGCCCTCTGGCGGTCAGTGCGCCATTCGATTGTTTGCCTTTGGAGAAGGCGGATCTCTCTGTTGGCGGGAACAGCTGGCTGGAGAATTGGTGTGGTGTTGTGTACTGTTGGATGTGTGGTGATTCTAATTGTGTGGATGTGAATAGGTGTGACCTGTGTATACTACAATATAATTACTATCTTAAGCCGTTTTGCCTGCCCCTCGATAACATCTATTATACTGGAAGAAAAGTAAATAAAAAGGAAATGCTCAGGACGTGAGCCCCGAGATCAACATCGATAGGGCGGAGTCAATAGTGTCTTGGCGTCATCTCAACGTACAACGAAGACTGCGCGGATAGTTGGACGCGAGTGGTTCCGTTATGTTCCATCGATTTGGTGTTACAGCTACAGCTTCCTGTGGCCATTCAACAGGCGGACTATTGCTCTCGAATTGCAAACATTTTTTAGAAGATTGTTTCTGGTAGACTATGCCCCGCCCTCTACGTGCTTGGTATCGCCGTGAGGCATACTTTCAATGCACCAAGGGCCGGGCATGTTGAGATATCTAGATTTTCTCCAACAGTCTTTGTGGCAGCATGGCCGAACTTAAGCCTAATTTCGACAGACGGTGATCTGCGCCCAAATGACTAAATAACGAATAATACGAAGGCGTAGAACCAAACTTACTAATACTACTTCTACTACTTATTGCATTTTTAACCTAAGGCTACACTATCCCATCAGCCTGATTTGACTCTCTTTTACTATTTTAATGCTCGATTTTATACTCCCTGATCCACGAAGTTGTTCTAATATTTCTAGTTGCGAGGACTGGCACGACATTCCCCCCGTGGCTAGCTCGTTTACAGCAATTCATCTTAATGCTGGCACAGAAGGATTAAAAAAATCGGGGCAACACGAACACCTGAGCAGCGTACTCTGTGATGAGTGGTCATCCGTAGATGTAGCAGTGATAAGCGAGACTTGGCTAAAAGACATCGATGCTTCTCTGTTCGCCATTGACGGCTTCAGCTTAGTGACATCCAATCGTAAAACGCCTAAGCTTGGAGGCGGTGTCGGAATCTATGTCCGTACCACCTGTACACCTGCTCTTCGTATACATCTTCGGAAAGGGTCCGAATTCGAAGGTTTTATCATTGGGTTTTACTCGAGTAGTACTCTACATAGGGATACTCTCCTTGACCTATTAGATGATATTCTACCATCTAACTCTTTACTTCCGTGTTTGCTCCTTGGTGATTCGAACGTTAACTTGCTCGCTAGTCCCCCGCCGTTGAACTATATATCCTTCTTCACTAGCAACGACCTAATGCATCTCATCGATCGTGTCACGAGACCTCTTTCTGGAACTTGCATTGATCACATTGCAATTAGGGGCTGTTCTACATTCTCTTAAGTTCAACCAGTGGTTTTAAATACGTTGTCATTCTCGGACCATTTCCCTGTTGCCGTCTCCCTGCTCAAATGCGGAGAAACTTCAACGACGCTTCAGGCCGCTACTTCCATCTTCACCCGGGTTCATGACGCTGCTGGTGTGGGTACCTTCTTAAATCGCCTAAGTGATATTTCCTGGAGCAATGTCTATGACTCAAATGATGTTAATTTAGCGTTCGAGAATTTTCAACAAACCCTTCGGGGTATTTATAACACATCATTCAGTTTACGTCTCATAGAGCGTACGAAGGCGTCAAAAGGTGACACGTTTGTGTTCTCGCCAGGACTGCGTCGCCTAAGAAAGCATGCCAACAAAATGTACATTAGGCACAAAAAGATTAATTCCCCAGAAAGTAAACATGCTTATCTGGTGAGCCAGAAAAGGTACAAAACCGCTGTTCGTATTGCTCGTTCAGCGTTCTATAAGGAGCGGTTTGATACCTTACGTGGTGATTCCCGCCGTCTCTGGCAGTTCATTAACAGGTCCTGTGGTAAACATAAAGGCTCGGCCGAGTTGCCTACTGCTCTTGTCACCTCTTCAGGAGAAACTTCCACAGATCCTGTTTTAATAGCCGACGAATTTAACCGCTACTTCGTGTCGGTGGGTTTGGAGACGGTCTCTTCATTGCGTCTTGAGGACGATATTAGACCGCGATTAAGGAACCTTTGGTCCTGTAATGACGTTACCTTTAGTTTTCGCGCTGTAACAGTAATGGAGGTGACCTCGATATTACTTAAGCAGAAACGGAGCTGGAGCTGCGGTGCAACGGGACTTCCTGCTCAACTTCTAAAACTTGGTACTCCATACATTGCTGGTCCTCTTACGCACATAGCGAACCTTTCACTCGCATCTGGAGTGTTTTCCAACCGCCCTTAAGGCTTCTTTTGTTACACCTATTTACAAAAGAAAGGCGACGTTGCGGAGCTTAAAAGCTACCGACCTATCAGCTTGGTTGACTGCATTTCAAAGCTATTCGAGAAGCTTGCTCTCTTGCAGCTGGAACACTTCCTCGAATCCTGCAGCTTTCTTTCGCCTAATCAATTTGGATTTCGTCACGGTCGGTCCACGGGTCTGGCACTCGCGCATCTCTGACAGTTTGTAACCGACTCCGTTGAATCGACAAAAGCCTGTCTAGGCGTTTTTCTCGATGTCACTGCGGCATTCAATTGCGTTCGCCATTCTTTCATTCTTCAAATCTTGCAAAACCTTGGGTGTTCTGCAGGTACAGTAGAGTGGTTTAATTCATTTCTATCCTCTAGATTGCAGTCCGTTCGTATAGGGCAAGTGGTTTCCTCGTGGAGATCTGTTAATATTGGAACTCCACAAGGATCGGTGCTAGGACCGTTTCTTTTTTTGATTCTAATTAATTTCATTCTGCTTAATTTTGAAAAAGAGAGCATTGGTAAACCGCTAGCTTTTGCCGATGATACTTCACTTTTATTTAGGGTTGACTCTCCAGCCCTCGATATACCGCGCTCACTATCTCAAGTGAAGGAGGTAATCAAAATTTTTAATTATTTCGGCCTCGTTGTTAATGCTAGCAAGACTAGTCTCACTCTGTTTCGCTCTCCTCAACTAAAGTTGCGGGCGGATCTTGATCGGCTTTCTTCAGAATTCGGTCTGAAGTTCTCGTCAACTACTAAACGTTTAGGCCTCATATTACACGATGGTTTAAGTTGGCGCGCTCATATTGATCATATAACACCCAAATGTTATGCAGTTATATCGGCCTTGCGACGTTTGCGTCGGGTGGGAGTTCCGTTGGATGGACTGATATTGATCTACAAAACGCTGTTTGTGCCGGTACTCACTTACGGCATTCTCTTGTGGGGAAGTGGTCATAATCACGTTCTGCATCGGGCTCAGGTCATGCAGAACGATGCACTGAGGGCTATATTTGGGATGAGACGTAGCCAATCTGTTAGATATATATATTGTGATTATAAGATCCTATCCATCGATTCGCTGTATCGTCTTCAAGTAGGTACTTTCGGCTTCAAGATCAGTCGTAGTTTAGTACCTGTTGAGGTTGCCTTCCCTCTAGTCCCTCAGCGGCGGAAAACCTCGCGACGGGCCACCACTTTTGTGATACCTCGGGTACAGAAAAGATCTAGTACCCAATCTCTTGTATATAGACTGCCCGTCGTATGGGAGAGTATCCCGCATGAAATCCGTCACTCGAAGTCCCTGACCTGCTTTACCCGAGACGTCAAAATATGGCTTTTAAATAGGAATACATGACGGAGAAAGGGAATCTACTGAGAGCGATGATCTAATTTCTTAGTTTTCACCTGTCATTTCGAGTTATAATGTTTATGAAGTTATAACTCAGTGTGCTCCTTTGCCTTGTATGTCAGTATCGCCAATAATATGGTATAGATATTATCTGCTGCTTTATCTTCTTTTTTTTCTTCTTTTATTCCCAAACCCTTGTACCACTTTTCATAACGAGAACTTAAGCATGTGAATGTATGCAGTTCCGTAAATAAACCACGTCTGAATTGAATTGAATTACTACTATAAACAAGGGTATTTAATGTTGATAACGCGATCTCCCTGCATGACCAGACCGAACCTGCAAAATAACAAGATATCTCCCTTGGCCGTAAGATGTAGGTGCCGATTAATTAGGTCGCGGGCGTAAAGATGCCTGTCCATTCTCAAGGATGATGGAAAATATGCGCGTGCCTCGTATGCGTAGTAATACCAGAGCCAGAAATCACAGTCACAGCGATACAGCGTCTGTGAGAGAGCGACATGCACGGAATAAAGCAAGCATTTATTGCAACTCTCACGCTAGCATACAATTAGCTTTAACTGGAGCAGGCAGGCTATCCACAAGACATTGAAGGAGAGATATCGACCCGAGCCTAAAGAGCGTTGGATCTAGAACGCCTACCCTGATTTGCTCGATCAACACTAATTCGGACAAAGGCTGAATATTCAGCCAAAGAACAAGTTGCGCACATCCCTAGATCCCCAGGGAGCTTGTTCTAGCATGCGGAACCTAGATTGTTATTGAAAAATTGGACTGGTCACACGAAGCTGCAGTCAAGATGAGAAATTGTGTGTGATTCCCTTGTGTTCGTGGTTTATGTCGAGTGGCAGAGATTGAGTTAGGATGCATCTGCATTAAGATTCGTTTGGTCCTAGTAACGCTACACATCTACGTATTTATAACGCAAGGGCTCCCATGGCGGGAATGCCAATAATACCCGCAAGGCTCTATTTTGCAGGCGTTGTAACGGACATACAGGGCCTGTTAAGATATCTATTGTTTCCCTAACAGGCCGCCGACTCATGTACATACTATATATTCCTAACAACGGGAATCGAGCTGGCAACATCCTAGAAGAAGACAACCATGATTAGGGAGTTTAGGTTAACAACGGCAATACCGTTACGTTTCTTCTCCAAGTAGAAGAAAGTGTTATGGAGCCCAGAAGTTTTTTCTTCAAACCTGCCTGCAGTTTGAAACCTTTTCTTGGAGCAACAACTCCTTAGTTGTTCCAGGTAGTTCGGGTATAACATGTATCTCACAGAGCTTACATAATCGTCACATTTAAATTAGTTTTAAGCCACAAAAAAAAATATATATATATATAGGGTCATTCATAACAATACGTACTTATTATAAGGTTTGGTAGAACTCGGCAAGAAAATAATTTTTCATAATGAAAGGAGGGGGCGGAAACGCTTTGTTTAGGAGAGAGAATTAAATTCATAAAATAGTTTTTCTGCCTATTTTCCTCCTGCATAGTTGTGCAAAATCTACGTTTGCGGGACAACCCGCTAACGCATGGAAGAACCAATTATTTACCGGCTTGTTCGGCGGAAAATCACTGCACAATGGAAAACGCTTCATTAGCTTGAGTAGCAAAAAGCAAATAGCCAGATTAAGAAAAGTCATAAAAGTCAATCTGTTGTTGTATCTTACGTTAACGCTTCTTACGTGCAAAATCATAATTTGTTTCTGTTATGACCAAAAATGTACCTCCAGAAGACTACTCTCAGGCAATTTCAAACTTAATGCACACCATTTCCGCACCAAAGTGATGGTGCTGCGTTACGTAGTTGCCAAGTAACTAAGCTTTATATATATACATATATTTTTTAACGCTCTGACAACCACATTTTAGACGATCGTAAGTTGCCTAAGTTACCTGTGACACGATATCGTCTAAATGCATCTATCGCCATCGCATTCTCGTACTGGAATTATATAGGCTTTCACCAGCATATATATATATATATATGTATATATACATACAAGAGTACTACTACATTTTGTGTAATCTCTGAAGTTGTGGGCGCTTAGTCACACATGGTCACAAGGCCACGCCTCGGGATCTAGACACCTAGGCGCAGGCAAAGGAATGCGTCAAGCACTTGTCATCGGACGCAAGCTTGGGGGGATTCCCGGTTTTTTTTTTCAAATAGAATACGCGTCTTTGTCCCCGGAACGCCTACTGTTTCAATGGGACACGGCCAATGCAAACGCACACAACTTGTGCGGCTCGGGAATCAATGCGTACTTATTTTCCTTTTAGATATAAATATACAGGGTCATTCATATCGTTATGTACTTATTTCGAGGTTTGGAAGAACTCGGCAAGAAAATAATTTTTCCCTATGGAAGGAGGACGCGGAAACGTCTTGTTTAGGAGATAGAGTGAAATTTATAAAAGTTGTTATTCTGCCTTTTTTCTACTACATAGTTGTGCGAAATCTACGTTTGCGGGAGAACCAGTTAACGTATGAAGGAACCGATTACACCGGTGTGTTCGGAAGTTCTGCACAACGAAAGACACCTCACTAGCTTGCGTAGCGAAAAGCAAATGACCAGATTAAGGAAAGTCATAAAAATCGATATGTGACGTTTTTTCAATACGACCAAAAATGTACGTCCAAAAGACCACTCTCAATTGCAAATTTAATGCGCACAATTTTCGTACCAAAGTGATGGTGCTGCGTTACGTAGTTGTCAAGTAACTAAGCTTTTCGACAGTCATAGCTGTAATGTTTTACGTGCAAGTTTCCACGTTCAACATCGTAAAATTTTGCCAAGACGTTTTCGCCCCCTCCTTCCACTAGGAAAAATTATTATCTTGCCGAGTTCTGCTAAACCTCAAAATATATACCTAACTTTCTCATGCACCCTATGCAAGTATGCATGCTTTTGCTTTCGATATGGCTATCGAAAAACTTAGTTACCTGACAGCACCATTACGTTAGTACGAAAATGGTGGGCATTAAATTTGCTATCGCGTGAGAATGGTCTTTTGAACATACATTTTTGGTCGCAATAGAAAAAAATTCTGATTTTTCACGAACAAGCCTTAACGAAAGACATAACAACATATCGGCTTTTTATGATCGGCAGTGCTCGCCTTAATAAAAATGGTGGTAAAAAGATGTAACGTGAGGTTAAGAACCAGCTGTCCGTGTTCTTGCTTGATGGTAGACCCCGCTCTTATGGACTCGGTGCAAGCAGTATATCCTCAAGGTTCCTTGCAACGTTAAGACGGTAGGATCTATAAGATTCCTTTTCGTGACGCCGAGCCCCAAGAGCGTACTCGCAGATTCGGAGTCCCATACAGCACTCATAGAGATAGTGATGGATCCGAATCTGCGAGGTTTTTGGGGGTCGAGAAGAGCCGCTCTTAGGAACTCGACGTCATATTTGGTGATTTTGTCCTGCCGCACTTTTGCCAGCGTATATATATATATATATATATATATATATATATATATATATATATATATATATATATATGTGTATAACGCGTTTAATAAGCAACAATTTCAAGGTATATTTCGGCAAGGTTTAAATTTTTTTCAGAGCACGTTTTGTTCACACAGGTATGTTTTGCTTCTTTATTAAATAGCTTTTCTCTCTCGCATTCGCACATTTTCTAAAGCTATGCCCGGACAGTAACATCGGTACGTCAAATGTTAGCATTTTCACTCTCGGTTCTAACAAGACCACATTTCCGCCACTCAATTTCATTGAAAAAAAGGCGTTTTACCAAGTTCGACGACTCTTTAAATATGGCCCATTCAGCAAGAACTAGTACATATATGTACATATACATCGACATAAAAGATATTTATATAGCCACATATAGCCTACCAGCACCTATTTGAGTACACACATACATAATATTGTGTATGTATGTATAAATATATATATATATATATATATACACACACACACACACATTTATATAAGAAGGAAGCGTTGAAGATGAAGAGGAAGACAGGACGCGCACACCGCTTCGAATGTTGCCTACAACGATCAAAGGCCTGAAGGCATCTTTTGTTTAGTCTGGCGCTGAAAATGAAAAGTAGGAGGTCAATTTGTCTGATCGGCTCTACGGAACCGTTGGTGACGCTTCCGTGAAGTAACAGACATACACAACAGGCACAGCCAGGCGCCCTCACCTATACACACATGTATATATATATATATATAGATATATATATATATATATATATATATATATATAAATATACGAGTATACATTCACTTACCCATACACACACTCACAGGCTGAGCTGAGGAAGCTCGGTAGCCACAACGCGGGGGACAATCACCGCGAGCGACAAATGGCCGAATAGCTGCCGAACGCGCGAAGGTCGATGGACTGACGAACTCAACTCTGGCTGCTAAGCTTACTACGGCGAACGACTACTACTACAATTAATGGCTACTTCAACCACGATAATGGTGCTTCGAACATCTCCTCCTTAGCGTCTTCCTTCATTGTATCGTCGTCTGTTGCTGCTGCTGCTGCGGCCAGTGGCCCTCCGAACTCAACTTCGACTTCGATTTCTCCCGGAGCACAGACATTTGCTACAAATTGTGCCGATACAGGCTCGTAACAATCGAAGCCGCCCCACCGATCTATAGGTCTGAGCATCTCTCCCCCTTTCTCTTTTTCTTTCTATATTTTTCTCATCCTCTTTCTCTCTCTCTCTCGATCTCTCGCTGTCTCTCTCGTCCGTCCTCCCCACGCCCCGACTATTGGCACGACTCGTGTTCCGACCGCGTCATCGGCTAAGCCGCTCGTATGCGGCGTATTGAAGGAAACGCATTCATTATTATTATTATTATTATTATTATTCATGCAGTAGCTCGTCATTGTTGTTTTGGATGTTGTTGTTGTTGTTGCTATTATTGTTGCCGGGATCGTCTGGTTCTTCTCTGTTAACGGACACAACAACCTATTTTGGTCACGGTGTGCGCTCTACCGTGCCCAGATAGTGCCAACAAATTCTACCGCTGCTGCTGCTGCTACTGTGATAATATACGTGCTGATATGAACGAACTGCCACGATAGTCTAGGTGTTTGTCATTTAGTGCGTTATCAGACATACAGATTTAGTGAGCCACACACGCATCCATGGTATATATCCTCTAATACCTGTACAAATATATATATATATATAATTTGTTTTTTTTTAATACATTTATTATTCAGTTGCAGAGTTACAGGGCTACATCATTAACTCACTACACAAGGGCTTGTGAGGACGGCTCCAAATCGAGCTTATCCTCAAGGCAGCGACTTATAGTGCCCAATATTGCTGTTGCATTGCCGCACTGAACTGACAGTTTGCAGCCAGCTCCGTATCTCTGGGCACGGCTGCGGCTATGGTTTTACGCGAATCGACGTAACGAACGTTGGGCGCTTTTATTCCCACTACTACAGCCCTAATGTTCCACTTAACAACCTATATAGGCTTCTAGACAACTTGCGCTCTTCTTTTAACCAAATTGATTTCCCTCTTCTAGTCATGACTGATTATTTTAACTCCGCGGCCATCACACGGGACTTAGTCGGAACCACCCGAAGGGAGCTCGAAGTCCTTGAGTGGTTGGCGGCCGAGGACCTTGATGTTCTTAGCATGGGTACGGCCACCTTCCACAGGTTTGGGTGCATTTCAGAATTGACTTAATAATTACGCGTAGGGCCGGGGCCCACGAGTTAATTTTAAACTAAAAGGCGCTAGAGAAAGAAGAACTTCTCAGCGCCCACCGCATCATCGAATTCCACGTGACTACCGTGCCGCGACGGCAAATCCTCCAACGCTGCATTCGCCCATCAGACGCCAGGGAGCCGAACATAGGGCTTCGTAGGCTTCAGAGGTTCCCCAGGGCCCTAATGGGGCCAGGGGGATCGCCGACTACAACAGTGGGCCTCCAGATGCTCCTAAAGCGGCGGGCCTACAGTCGGTTCTAGCAAGGTTTTGTTTAACCAATGGCTAGTTTGCATATTGTACGTTTCTGTTTAATTATGAATTTATTAGTCGAATACTATAAAAGAAACTGCTCTATAGCATTGTTAGAGGTGATATGATTACACTGCTCACAAAGCTTGCGCAAGCACATCGTAGACGCTCTATCTCTTTCCCTCCCTCTCTCGCTCCCTCCCTCTCTCTCTCTCTCTCTCTCTATATATATATATATATATATATATACATACACTACACGTATCCACTAAACAGAGTCCTAAGTCATTAGTGATATGCGGACACATGTAATGGGTGGTACACATATATAGTTTTGTATTTTGTTACGATACGAAGCAATATATGTAGATCATCAGCATTGTGTGTGCTGTTTATCAGGCACATTTCTTTTAGATATATAAGGGCCTCGCCTACGCATCATGCAATGCAATAAAACTCATACAAGGAAGTAGACTATCAAATTAGTCGAAAGTAGATGAGGAAGAATAGAGCATCTATTACTTAAATTTTAATTATATTCTTGTTAATGAAACAAACGCTCACCTATGCTACGTTTTCTGTAGTGTTCCCGATTTGGGAAAGATTTTTTTGAATAAGTGAGAACATTTTAGAAGAACACGTGCCAAAAATGCGTCTTTCTATCATTTTAGGTCAGCGAAATATTAGTTTTTATCCTACTTTTTTGTGATCATTATTGTGCTGCCGTTTTGAGGATTTCGGTTTATATACGTTCTGTTTTCGAGTTCAGATTTTAAAAAAAACGTTCATGCAGGAGAACCAAGGACCAGCAATGGCAGCGCACTACAAACTCGATTTTAAATTATCTACCCGACCGTTATTTTGTGCGCAACTGAATGACACTACTGGTACGTGTAGTCTCCATATATATGGTGTGCGTCAAGGAAGTTGACTGGGCCCATTGTTGTTTTGTACTCATACTCCAGACATTGTAAGATATAAACCTTTGGTAGTATTTATAAGTTTTAGATCTTTATGCCGATGACCTACGCTTGGCTTGGTCTACGCTTGGCTTGCACATGCATTTACGCTTAACGATAGGAATCACAGTCAGCAATCTAGTCAGTCAACAATGGCGCTGTGACACAACTATTTTGATCTTAAAATGTGTTTTATCTTGTTCAAAGGAACCCACGTGGATAGACTGATTTTTTGTCTGACATGTATACCTAAATACACATGTCACCTTTTGTATAGGGGACGCGCTTAGAGCGACATCATAAGCGGACATGTTGAGATATACAGGGTTTCCCCAACAGTCCCTGTGGCAGCAGCATGGCTGTCTCTCCGCGGTATGATTGAACGTTTATTCTCAATAAGCACCGCGCAAGACAAATTCAATCCACAATAAAAATCGAACAGACGTTCAGCACCTCGGTAAGTATAACTACCGCACTAGTCCCCATACACATCACCAATATATCGATTCGTATTTCGCTCTTGGTTCGAAACCTGGGTGTTACGATGACCGCAAGGCTCGATTTTAGCCCAAGTTGTTTTTGCTTGTCTGGAACTTTAGTTTGTAACACAAGTATTGCTTAACTGTAACTAAACTTGATTTGTGCATAGATTTTTACAAGTTTCTCTGGGTGTCTTACGTGTTTATGTACTTTTGTAGAGTTAGAGACAATAATCTAAAAACGCAATGATGCCTGTGAGCGTATTTAGTCAAAATTAATCTAATTCGCGTTTAGATGCAATGCTGTGATTATGATAAAATTGAATTGACACTAGTTGCCTAACTTCACACTAAAGACGAGATGCAAATGAACACGCATGATGTTGGTAAAGTCAAACCGTGTTTCTAAGGTTTTGATATGAGAAAAAATTATCGTCCAAGTAGCCAAACTATTTTGTCGGTAGCAGTAGCCAAAGCTGATCGCCTAAATCGCATACTTTCATTCCGTGTAGCAAGAATGCTAATACGTGACAGTCAGCGGTCATTATCGGTGTGCCATGGTGTAACTCTGCCGTGACGTGTCCTCCATGCAAGTAACTGATAACTAACATAGTGCTGTACCATAGCTGTGTGAACGTTTTTCTATTTTCCCGATTTTGACACGATAAAAGTCTTGTAAATTGAATTGAATCTATATTCTAAACGACTCGGGACGCAAACAATATAGGGCGTACATTGGCGTTCACTTTTGACACAACACCATCCATTTTGGCGTGCTATCATATATCTGGCCTTGCTTTCTCACTGTTCACACTCAGGTCCAAGCGTCTGCGTCATTAATAGTAATGGTATATATTATGTGTGTGTGTGTGTGTGTGTGCGTGTGTGGATCCGCAAACCTGTGCCAAACATATATCGTTTTTCTCCCGGGCGGTCCCCGGGTCGATTACACGGAAGTACTCCTCTAAAAACAATAGCACAATCGGCCTATCATCACCTCTAATGACCTTCACAGGAGTTTATAGAAGCGAGATAAGTGAGTACATATATATATATATATATATATATATATATATTGTAGCGACTGTATTGCCAGGCACCTTTTCATATTTAATAGTTGGGACCTTCAAAAGACCCGGCCATCTGGAAGGGACATCGCCCCATGTAACTCACGCACGCGTTTGAATATGAGTAGTGCACTCGAATTAATTAAATTAAACTATATGTATACATATAAAAAAAAATAGGTAAATTTTAGTACTCCCTTTGTATGTCGTTTTGTTTGATGTCAAAAAACATTCGAGCGGCTGCTACAAGGTGACGCGACGCGTTTTCATAGCACTGCTCGGTATATGAAAAGCTTTTGGACAGAGAAATTGATTATAATCATTGCAAACGCCTTAACTATTTGTATGTAAACTTTCAGCGGTTTTCGGCTTTTCCTGCGGTGGGCTTCCGGCCGCCTAAGGATATATTGCACACGACGTACCGAAAGCAGTATATATCTCTTGGAAAGCAAGAAACCTATACAAATAGACATGCAATCTAGAGTCCCACCAGGGGCAGCGGAAGATAATGCGGAAGACAAATTGAACTAAAGTCGACGAGTGTTGTTGAGAGCAACGTTTTTTCGGCATTCGTTAACAATGCCCAGCTTTCGCAATTTTAACTTGAGCAACTAAGCACACATTTAACGATGGCGAGTAAAATTACGTTGAGCAAGACCTCAGTTGACTTTAAAAGTTCCATTTGAGTGAAACAGTCGTATTTTTTTCGAGCACTTAGAGCACCATAAACTATCTCGGCCTCTGGATTATCCTATAATGTTCGCATCTTCGGTTGTGTACTTGCATACTGATTTTTATTGCCAAGTCTGTGTACTAGCAGACTAGTTTGTGTACTAGGTTATACTAGGCGTACTGGCGCATTCAATTTTAAAATAAAATATAATTCATCCATTACTGTAAACCGTATCGGATAGAAACAAATTCTGTGAGTCTACTACAAATAAAATCGAATTTTGTGCGTATATATATATATATATATATAGTATTTTGGGATTCACGTCAATTACAATTCAAACATTTATTCACCTTTGCCAGGTAGTATAACACAATATATCAGGATTGCAAGGTATTTTGGGATTCCGAGCATATTGTCCAAGTAAGCGTACCGCCGGCGTCAGGCCTCTGTAAGTCTAGATCTTATCAGGGATATATATATATATATATATATATAGTATTTTGGGATTCACGTCAATTACAATTCAAACATTTATTCACCTTTGCCAGGTAGTATAACACAATATATCAGGATTGCAAGGTATTTTGGGATTCCGAGCATATTGTCCAAGTAAGCGTACCGCCGGCGTCAAGCCTCTGTAAGTCCAGATCTTATCAGGGATATATGTTTATATATATATATATAGTGTCAGTTGTATCAGCCTTCAGGCGTTGCGATGATATGAGCCACCATGTACGTCACGCAGATACCCTAACCTTTCTAGACGACCTTATGAGGGCCACGCACCAGCAGACCGTGTGCTCGACGTTAATGTCTGTCTCTCCAGAGTCGCACAACACACATATGTTGGTTGTGGCCTTATTTACACTGCCCATGTATATTCAGATGTCCCGTCATCACTCGTGTGGCAAAGCACGACACTTCTCGATGCTAACAGCTGCTGTACCAAGCTTTGTTGCACCCGCTAGCAGATCAATACGTGAGTTTTTTTCACCACTACTTTACCTGCTTCGGCGATAGGAGGAAACGTCTCGATTTGCATTGGCCATATATATTATTGATTACTTCGAGGCACAACAAAGCTTTAATTCAAAATTTGTACGAAAAAAAATGGAAAAACTACTGCAACGATTACTACCGTCATTATTGTACAATACTGTATTTTGCTAAAATATCAAAACAGCTCGTATTCTAATATCGAGCGAGAGCGATGTCCAGTTGTAGTATTTGTGTTCTGCGTCATACGACGGCTATCGGCGCTATAAAGCGCGCTATTTCTGGTCTTCGTTTGCGTGTGCTGAGTGACTGTGTGCACCACTCACCTCTGCTATGCTTCCCTCCCGGCATCTTCCCCGGCCGTTTCCTCTATGATGTGCACTCTGCGCGGATGTTGAAATGTCTTGAGGTCTGACGTTTATACGTAGCTACACACAATCGTGATACATAATATCGTGCTGCATGTACGTATATATATATATATATATATATAGGGTGTTTCCAAACGTTTTTTTTCAATAATAAGAATTGTAGAGCTCGTTAAAGCAAATATTTTTTTTATAATGGAACATTGCCTCTAAGAAGTCTTGTTTCGGAATGAGAGTTAAATTACTACAATTTGTGACACTGGTGTTTTTGCCCGACACAGGAACATCAAATGCGCTGTTGCAAGACAACCAGCAGATGCAGCACGGTCGCTTAGAAGATAATTCGTCAAAAATTAAGTTCTTTATTAGCTTTCACGCCAAACACCTCAAAATAATTATCCTACGACCACTCACAGCGCTTAAAACGCAAAAAAATGCATGCGCATTCCACGATCATTTTAGTACCAAATATATGTCAATGCGAACCGTGGTTGCGGAGTAATTACGATTTTTCGACGGGATGGTCAGATTAAGTGCATGTAAAATAAGTGTGTCGCGACTGAATATGTTAGTCTTGGGCGCTGTGAGTGGTTGTAGGGTAATTATTTTAAGGTATTTAGCGTGAAAGCTAATAAAGAACTCGATTTTTGGCGAATTCTCTTCTAAACGTCCGTCTCGCATCTTCTGACAGGCTTTATATGTTCTTCGGAAGAAGCAGGATTTTCTCACGAACACGGCGGTGTGTTTAGTTTCTGCATAGCAGGACAGCTCGCAACAGCACATTTTATACTCCTATGTCGGGCAAAATTACCAGTGTCACAAATTGTAGTAATTTAACTCTCATTCCGACACAAGACTTCTTAGAGACCATATTACATTGGAAAACATATTTGCTTTAACGAGCTCTACAATTCTTACTATCGATTAAAAAAAACTTTGAAAACACCCTGTACATACATATAATAATTTATCCTGTCAATACCATGGTCACATTTTTGTCCTCGTATTGAATCAAAACAGATCGTTTATTAGCACCGTTATTTGTTTTAACGCATAAGGTACAAGCAGTAAACTTTATATGTAAGATTTGTTTTTTATTTAGGTGTGCACAATTGAGAAGCCATTCTAACAATATTAACCCTTGCGTTTCTCCACTTAGAGCCTGATATGGACATCTTTGAGGATTGGCTAATGCAAAATGTATTTGAATTAAACTTTTGTAAACCAGTGTTAATAAGTGATGACCTAGGAAGTATTTGAAATTTCCAGCCTAGTAGAGAATGGGTTAAAATCCAATCCTCCAAAAGATGCTTCTGTTCAACTTCCAGCGAGGTTTAAGTAAAAACTTTTTGAAAAGCTTCGATCAACTGTTGGTGATAAAGCCTTGTCTCTGCAAAGTGTACATAGATGGTACAGAACATTTTGAAATGTACAATTTAATATGATAAACCTTGTGACGGACGTCTAAAAATAGCAACGGGCGACAAAAAGCAAAAACTGCTCCATAGGTGTCTTGTGATTTTTCGCAGGATTAAAAGAGGATCCCTTTAGCTCAAGAATTTCTAATAAAGTTCCATATTTTATTCAGAAGTAAAATTGTGGCGATGGTCGAACTGGATGGAGGTGTTACTATAGATAAGTTTATATGCACAATGTTGGCCAAAAGTTTCCACTGCGCTCACCAGGAAGAGCTCGAAAGCGTCTCTTAGGCCATGGTTCCTCCTACCACGAAAACGTACCTAGCCTACCGGGCTAAAAACACTGAGTTTTTTTTCGCAGCATTTGAAGTCACACACGCTAGTGAAGCGGCCAGCTCATTCACGCGAGTCAATACTGTGCAGTCTCTTTCGGAACATAGAAAGAAATTAGAGGAAGGAGTTTCAATTCACGCAAATCGGTGCTTACAACCGTCGCGGTGGAGCTGGACAAAAAAAAAACGCGATACGGAGGATCGTGTTTTAATGCATAGATCTACCGCATCAAGAAATGTATAGTAATTGGCAGACAGATCGTCGAAAAATAAGTACTAATTTTGCTTCAAGAAAACGAAAGCTACCCGTATTCTATAATTAAAAAAATCTAAGTTGTTTTTGTTTTCATGTGAATTTTACAATAGATGTCACGTTTGCATGCAATACTAGTTTTTAAAGACTCAGAATCTTTTTTGCATTGAACATTGCACAAATTACTTGTGGATGATTTGTAGCCGATTATGTTTGTATAGTGCCTAGAGAGTGCTTTACAGGATTAGATAAAATGCACGAATGAAGTATTGTGTGCCTAATCGTCAACCTTTCATGGAATGTTTCCTTCTTTAGGTCTGTGTCAATTTCGTATGGTTTAGCTGAGCTTATCCAACAATCATATTCCAATATGATTGTTGTATCTCTACGAGCTGTCAAGTTTTCATGCACGTATATTTAAGTACTAGATGCACTTTGGTATTATTTTGTATAAAAACCGGTAAGTACCGCCAGCTCTGCAGTTGTGACCTTTATTTCTACTGCGGAAGACAGGGCGTGTCGCATTGCTAGATCCTGCAGGGCATAGGACAGATCAAGACACCGCTAGAGTCGGCTAAACGAGTGTTAATAAGTGATGACCTAGGAAAGTGTTTGAGATTTCCAGCGTAGTGGAGGGTGGGTTACGCCTCAATCCTCTGGAGGATGCTTCTGTTCAACTTCCAGCGAGGCTTCAGTGCATAGGATTATTTCGAAAAGCTTCGATCGACTGTTGGTGATGAAGACTTGTCCCTGCGAAGTGTGCATTGAGACGTCTACTGGCCTACGTTGGACGTCGCCACTTGAAAATCTTTCCTTTCAAGCAAGTGTAGAGTCTGCTCTCGATCAACCGTAGCTGTTCAGGCCAATCGATTAGGCCGTCTAAGATGAAGTG
The DNA here is from genome assembly GCA_003439945.1 of Dermanyssus gallinae. Lineage (NCBI taxonomy): Eukaryota > Metazoa > Arthropoda > Arachnida > Mesostigmata > Dermanyssidae > Dermanyssus > Dermanyssus gallinae. Next base: position 48,502 of record QVRM01000038.1, read on the forward strand.
GGACAAGTGGCTAAGCGCTTACGTCTGGTTGGGAACAGGGCCATGGTCGTGTGCGTTGTCGTGACATCGTCTAGAGGACGATTAGCTCACGAACGACACGTGAGCATTTAGACGCTGGTCTGGGATGTGACTGACTCAGAAGCCCCATTTTAACGGTTAGTCACAATGCTCTACAGGTCGGCTATACCGCGAAAGCAGCAGAGTAAATGCCGAAAATGGTCCTAAGAGATCCGATAGAGTTTGCCCATTTATCGTTAAACCATTGAAACCTGGGTACATCTAGACTTATGATCCAGAAGACAATTAGCAAAGAGCTTAGCGGTCCTGTTTCGCTGCTGGTGACTGACGTTGATTTTTCGACAGAAGTTATCTTTAGACATTCGTCTACATAATTCGTCTGAATTTGACTGCTTTCTTGAGGATTCTAGCCAATTGGGCAGCTACAAGTCTGGCAAACTTTTATGGGGGACTTAAATAAAAACGTGTTGGCTGATGTGGTTCCTAGTGTAGACTTGGTTTTCGTACAAGACAACATATTGTTCTACGTCAATTAAGCAAATGTGGCTTACCAGGACACTTTTTGTGATGAACGCTCCAATAACCTAAGGAGCCAGCGATCAGTCTCTCCAAAAGCCCGCTGTGAGTTCGCAAACTCGTAAATTGTCTGCTTGGCGGATGGCCAAATGGTCGCATATATGACCATGATACATTATAGCACACAACCTTTTATGTGACAATAAAGGTGATTGTATGTTTTAAAAAAACTTCGCGAGAGTGTAATTGTGCTTATATATATATATATATATATATATATATATATATATATATATATATATATATATATATATATATATATAAAGAGAGAGAAAAGGGAGATTACAAGAAATAATAAGTGGAAAAATTCTGCCATGACAGAAACATGATTTGTACTCATGTTGCAATTGCTCCGCCGCTGTTGTCAGGGCTGGACGGCGGAGCTGTTCTCGTCAGCAGCTCCATCTGTTGGCATGGCCACAACAAGCGGCACTAAAGCTGCATACGATACGCATAGCTGCTGGTTAGATAGATCGCCCACTTGGTATACTACAAACACATCGGTCATCCGAGTAGTTAAACAGTAGTTAAACAGGCCTACTGATTAAGACAACAACAAAAAGAGCAGCTCCCTGAATTTGTTTGCCCTTCGTAGTTACGCGTGCATATATATATATATATATATATATTGGAACTGCAAAGATCAATATAAGTGAATCCTGCTTAACTATTCGGATGACAGATGTGTTTTCAGTGTACTAATTGAGTTACTTGCCTAATCTGAGGCTATGCGTATCCCGTACAGCTAGTGCTGTTTGCCCCGGTCATGCCAACTGCCGTGAAACTGCCGAAGTCAGCTCGTAGCTCTGCGGTTGCAATTCAGTACCTAGACTATCCCTTTCTGTCCTCTACGGGCTTAGTGAGTAATTCAGTGCCTGTTTCCTTGAACACATTCTCTCTCTCCCTCTATATATATATGGGAATAGAGGGTTCAAGGTATCCTCCATCTCTCTTTATACATATATATATATATATATATATATATATATATGGGGAGAGAGGGTTCAAGGTATCCTCCATCTCTCTTTATACATATATATATATATATATATATATATATATATATACATATACAGATGGAGATGTGAGTGTTCCCTTATGCCTAGGTCACGCAGTACTACCGGGGTATTAGTGTTGTCTAGACTCTGTGTGTGCCACCTTATCGCGAAGCACTTCCTTTGCGGCCGCCATATCGATGACTCCGCTCATTATCGTCGTCGTCTGAGCGAGTCCAGTGTAGTCCAGCAGCATAGCTGAGCTTAGAGCTAGAAGCAGGAATCCGCTTTGAAGGTGTCCAGGTCGTGTCGGGGCCGTTGTGGTTGTCGTTGTTGTTTGTGGTTGCTGTGGTTGATGTTCGGCTTGCTTGGATGATGCTTGCGTACAATCTACTATTGCTGGTGGGAACATTCGCGCAATTTTGGACCAGCGTGAAGCCGACGGAACGTGCAAGCCCACTGAAGATTCCTCTTATTGGATCCCGTTGGCTACAGCAGCAGCGGTGGCAAAGTAGTCTGCCATTTCCTAAAACGCGGCCCAATTCGCTCGATGCCCTGCCGATCGCTATTGTTGGTGCTGGAGTCAGCGGTAAGGTCCACAGTATATATATATATATATATATATAAAAAATCTGTGTACATGTTCTAACATCACAAATGTCTATTTTGCTACACTTAAATCAATTTTGAGTTCATAATATATATATATATATATCTGTCCATGTAGTAAACTACCTTAAGTAAGCAGAGAGCTTCTGGAAAACAAAACTTACCTCGACATCTGTGTTGACACGTACAAGCGCTGTGGTCGTGATTGAGTCTAGTAGTAGAATATGTCTGTAAAATATTATTCATCAGCCGGCAAATCTCCATGGCCGCTCAAGTGCCTTTATCTACATTTCCATCAATTATCAGATAGAATAACTAGGATTCGTAGGCGCCCAGGGAGGGGTGCGGGTAGAGGGTTACATCTGAATGTGCTCGAAATGCAGTGAAAGAAGATCTAGTCTGAGATTTTTTCTAAACTCGGTTAGCGGTTTTGCTATTAGATGAATACAACAACGTGACCACGAAGCCAGACCTGCATAGTCTTGCTGTTTTTTCTGACTCGTTGTGTCGGTAAATTCATGTAAGTACCATAATTAACCTGTCCATGTGCCGACATACCTTAAGTGCATATCTACCATCGATTTATTATCTAAGCGAATATCATTATTTAAGCTACCTAGTGACATTATTCTTATCATTTTCGTCGCTATTATCATCACCATCCTCAGCGTCGTCATCATTGTTTTGCCACAAGATATCCGCGTGTTTTACTTCCTCTGATCGTGTCAACCTCTTCCTATGCGCTATATATATTATGGACCAGCATGGAGACCTAGCATGCCAAAAAACCGAACCTCGGGCTCCATGAATGCAACACTTCTGTGAGCTCAGAGTGCAGAATGCGACGATTATGTACGCTATATGGCCAATTAGGCTTATAAAGTATATTTACGAAGCACTTGCCAACAAATAATCACTGATAAAAGTGTAATTAAATCGCCGGTGGAGTATGAATTGTCCAAGTGATGACACAGAAAACCTCGCAGGGAAGTCGTAGCTGTCGCCACCAGAATCAGTTTTGATTCATTAATCACTAGAGAAATGTTTCACGATTGTACTTCTAGAACAAGCAGCGAAAACGGTAAAGCTTCCGACGTGTTTCTAACCGCAACTGAGCAATGTCTCTGCTGAGATCACATTTGCAAATCGCATTCTGTTTGTCTCATATCGCATTTTGTTTTGCCTGGTTTGCGCATTGTCAGGCGCAAAATTGACATGGTGTTTTTTGAGAAGCCTGCAATGTAGCGGTTTGCTTTTATTGACTTTAAGTCTAATATTTACCCTGGGTGCCACTCACTTCAATCAACTGTCATCGTCGTTGTCAGGTCTTTCTGCCGCCCGCCAGCTACAAAAATTTAATCGAAGTGTGGTTGTCCTCGAGGCAAGAGATCGAGTTGGAGGTCGAGTACACACTGCCAAGGTAAAGTATGGCTTTATATTAGGTTAAACCTATAAATTCGTTCGACACTTTCACCCATTTTTGAAGACACATGTCGTTTACAACGGAAACCTTTTATAGAATGCTGTATTGCCCATTTTGATCAACTACCTCAGCCCAACTTAGGGCAAGCTCATGATTGCACTTCTCTAGAAGGTGGCGTCTTGACTTCCGAAGTAATGGTCTATATACGTTTTAACACCGTCGAAACCTGGCAAAATATTCCATCCAAATTTCATTAACTTCTTGATGGTGAGCAAAGATCTGCGCGGTTTTGCGTTGTCGTGGTAGAAAATCACTCCTCGTCTGTTTTGCCAATAATGGCCGCTTCTGGTCAATTGCTCTCTTCAAATTGCCCAGATATTGACAGTATTTTATCGTGATTATTGTTTCGTTTGGTTGCAACAGCTCATAAAAGATCACCCCTTTCGCATCCTACCAAAAACTTAACGTCACTTTCCTTGTATGGGGTCCAGGCTTGTGGTGCGTCTGGTGTTCAAATCCATACATTTCACTGTGTAATGTACATTTCACCGGTCGATGTAAATTTCACCATATACATACTCGTTGATTTGAAAAATATTTCTCTTGAGACAAAGGGAATTTAACAGT
>QVRM01000039.1:0-44923 GCA_003439945.1 Dermanyssus gallinae
CACCCAGTACACACGTCGACAGAAAGCTATTAAATTTGACGCTCAAATAAGTTTCAGAGTATTAGGCATATATGGTTAAACTCATTTAAAATGGGCCGACCCGGTGCGACATTTGGGCAAAAAAATGCTCTAATGGAGTATGTCACTTGAAATAAAGGTACCTATGAGCTGAAAGCTATATAGGCTTAAAGTCCACTCTTAAAACAATTTTGTAGAGAGGTGCCGCCAGGAGTAGCATCAGCTATTGGATACAGTGCAAACTGTAGGATCCTGATTTCTATGTTTGTGGCGCATGCACAGAAAGACGATAACCAACGTGAATACCATTTACGGTCGAATTTTATTAGGACAATATATGAGCATACAGCTTGCTGTCATATAGCAGAGGTTATGAACGGGCAGTCTTGACGGAGTCCTTAATACGTCACACACACTTTGATTTTTATAAACACAACAACTTCTAGTGGAAATCGGGTATTAGTAGAGGCCAACCACAAAGCGCTCTAACAACCATCTAAAAACACGGCGACGGAATTGAACCGATACAGGAAAATGTTTTTAAAAGATCTAGGGAAACACGAGTAAATTGCATGTTTAAATACGGATCTTAGATTAAAAAGGAGATTGCCGGCTGATTAGAGAGGCGACAGTTGTCTACGATTGACAAAAAATTGTCCAAAGGCACCGCTTTCCTCAAAACAAAAGAATGAAATTGCAATTTTGTAACGTACAATAACTCCACGATCTAAATGGTTGACTTCCATCGTCGCAAAGCCTGCTTTTATTTGACACCAAAGACACAAAAACACGGAACAGTATACCTTACAACAGCACCCGATGCTCGGCTATGCTGGCCTTATGCCGAGCAGGTATGCTATAGAAAAAGCCACAGACTCCGATCTGAGCTACAGGTGGACCCCATCTGTGTGAGGTGTGGCGATTTTCCGAAGGGACCCGGCCTACCCATTAAACAGTTCAAATCGCCGGACGAGGTGTTGTCATCACTAATGTCGTCCGTTTCGGCCGTGTCCGTATCGACATTTTTGCTGAGTCTTGACGGAGGAGCTCGAACGGCATGTCGGATTGTTTCGATTTACCCTCTCTCTCATTGCCGTCCATTCTCATTTGGGCGCATTTGGTCGTTGTGACGGCAGGCTCAAAGCTTCCTCATCCAGTGATTCTCATCATCACAGTCATCACTCACGTGGCAGTCCTCCGAAATACAGATCGTAAGAATGCGGACGGCGTTACTCTTTGGTATTTTGATAATTACATGCAAACGATCGACAAGTGTGTCATCTTAGAACATGGCAACATCGACTAAAAAGATGGAATCAATTTCATTTCTCTAGTAACTGATTAACCCGGTTAGAAATTTAGGTCATGTATAGCTAACGAAACGCGATCTTTTCGTTGTCGGCCATACTTACGAGTTCACATAGTGTAATAAAGGCGGCGATGTTGTGCACCTGTGTGAATCAGGTCACTTTCGCATCCAGGAGAAATTGCTCAAAGACCCTGAGCCTCCGGTTCTCTGTAAAAAAGAGTAATTGTGTTTTAGTAATTAGATGCTAACTAGAAAATATCGTCATACTGGTGTACTGCTGTCTGTTGCTTTTGTGCTAATTGCTGTTGAGTGCTGTCCATATTACGGTTGCCAATTGCAGACGTGGTACCCGTTGACAAGCTTAATTACGTTTAGTTGACATGTGCTGCGGTAATGTGCTGCAAAAATGTGTGAAATGCTAAGTCGTTTCTTTATTTTTAGTCAAACAGATATTGTACATGCATGGTTGCTTACTTAGCACTCTGGGCACGAACACTTGCACATGTGATCAGCTGCTTACCAACGTCTTATGTGCGTTTGCACGTACCTGGTGGATATGTGGATTGGCCAGGAGTGGGGAACATGACCATATGCGGAAATGCAGGTTCGAATTCGGCCGCGAGGCGTCGGCAGCGTACGCGGCATCGTTCATGCTGTAAATCCGGAGACGAGAGAGACCGTGAGAAGCTGCGGCAAAATAACACAAAAATACCATAAATACCTTCAAATCTACAAGTACCTGAGCAAGTAACGTAAAATGTACGCAACGAAGGAAAGCCCAGCTAGAAAGGCAACTACAATAATGACCTGAATGCATAGAAGTCAGTTATACCTGTTTGGACGTAGAAGTCTGTCAAAATCCATCATAGCAAACCTAAGAAGATTCACTGGCTCAATAGGAAACTCGTACTGAACAGCCTGTCTGAGCTTACTGTGCATCGCAAAGTGTCTTTAAATGCAGCACGTTATCTCAAATAGGAAAGAGTAGCTAAAAGATGCAGGTTTCTGATAACTAGACGGTTATGAGACAAAAGGAATGAACGTCCTTAAAACGGTTGTTGTTGTTTATGTGACCAATTGCAAGCCAAGCGCATCTCCTGCTAAACCTGAGAGGCGGATTCGGCGTTGCTTATCATGATGAGATCTGTCGGATCACAGCGCTCCCTCCTTATCTTTCTTAGCCCCGCTTCCACGCCTATTTGATAAGTGAGACGTGTGGCAAGGCTGCAAGACCTGACATGTCGCTACGAGTGCGCATAGAGTAAGCGTTCGGGGAGAGAGGCCATACGACATACTGTCGTGTTTGGCAAACAAATCTGCTTTATCTAACCAAAACTCATGCCGGCAAAAAGAAGGCAACTGGTCACATTGAGAACGGTGCGCAACAGTGGGGTTCTGGGGACATCCACTTCTCTAACATTCAGGTTCAATAGTTTAAAACTTAGTATTACAGTCAGCGTCCGTCACCACAACACAAGATTATACACTCCACATCAATTTGGTATTGTATCGATGGTAGTTCAACATGTGATATGATAACCGTAAGCCGTTCTCCCCCGCTCCTCAATGTCGGACTCCCGTAAAGTCTTGTGTTAACATTGGAGCAAGGTTAGCGGTCTGTTTTATTTTAATTTCTGAGAATGTTTTTCAGTGTGACTACTTGCATTCTTATAGTCAGCATGAGTATCTTTTGAATACGATGGCATGTCTAACTTCTCCACCCGAACATCTCTTCACCCGTGAAGGCGCCTTTTCTGAAGCGATACAATTTCACTTTCACTCCTGAACAAAACAGTTCAATTGAAAAACAGATTTCTAAACAAGTTCTAACTAAATAAGTGTACCTAATTTAGGAACACTCTTTATACATATATGTATATAACATTGTACAGTCAGACATCTCTTTAATATTGACGTTGCATAGAAGCCGTTATATTTATATTTTGCCGTTCCAACAAAACCCTTAGTCAGTAAATGAATGCAAAATCAGCAGGTCTTTGTTATTGATTATGAGTAATCTGCAAGGCTTACTTTAGGAACTGGTTTTATGACCCTAATCGCAGTGGAAAGCCTAATTTAGCGTCATACAATTTTCAAAGCTGCGTGCACACAATGTTTGCACACACGATGCATCTTTTAGCGTTCTAACGATTGCGCCGAAAACACAAAGACATGCATTTCTGTTTGCATCTGTACGCCCAGCACGTGCAATTAAAACAATATGAAAAATACTCCGTAAATGGTAATAACTTACATTGTAAGGCTAATATTGCTAGCGCTGAGAAGCGTTCATACAACACGTTACTCTTCAATTGAACAGTTTTCTATAAGGTTGTCTCCTTTCCTTAAATGTACTAAGCCTTACTTCGCGTAAGGCCCGATGCATTTCGATATTTATTCGATATTACGCATGCTAAGCAGTATTTCTGTGATGCAGATTACAATGCAATTTCACTTTACTGTTGTATAGTAAGAGTTTCTGCAGGCCACTCTGAGGTCGTCTTGGGAAATATTCTTTAGTCATTACATCTCGAAATTGTTTATCGTTCCTGTGCATTCGATACACGTGAAGGAACGGGCTCCTCCAAGTATTATTATTAGAGCGCTCTTCTTCGCAAGCAGTCGATGCACTGATATGTGCCAGGGTGTGTCAAATAATTTTCTAGATAAGCTTTTCACCCATATTCGACAAGATATTATTATGGTAGTTTTTTGGACGAGTGAGTTAAAGCATGTAAATAACCATAGTGAACGGCGTTTCATGTAAAGAATCTTACATTTTTACCTGAACACGTACTGTAATTGTAGTTAACTATATGGCAGAACATTGCCCTTGAGCAGGTATTGCGCTCGTATTAACGACGAAGCTTATATATAAGACCATTTATTATGCTTCACTGACACCTTCAGTTTAGATCAGGTAAATACCCTCAAGGAAACCACATTCCGGAGTTGACCAATTTACAAGAATAATACTGCCGCCGAGATCCTCCGTTGTCCAGCGAATGTCTTAATATCGGTAAGGTAATGAGTTTTTGGTTTGTACAAGCCATATACGGAATGTTCGATATCGAGCACTCTTTTATATAAATCCGATTCAGTTATACTAGCGCACATTTTAATGTTGGTCTTTAGAACGCTAATGGTTGCGGGACTGTTAACGTATACTTTGTTCTTAAAAAGACCCTCTAACGGTCTTAAATGGCAAGGTTGTGAACACGAGCGAATGTCCCCTTTACGCGAGAATCCCTCACCCGGGGCAGTTTATCTGCAAAAGTTTAATTTTGTCGTGTGCTGTGTGGCTTGTAGCACCATATTTTTGGAACCAGAGTTCACTCGCAATTTATCTAGGTTTGAGCAAAAATAATTGAGCATCATGCTAAGACAATGCTCGTCATTTACCGTGAAGCGTAAAAAATAAAACTTTCCTATGGGGCACATGTAACGGCCCTTCGGGAAAACGTGAGGCTTTTCGGTTCTTCAGTATCCAGATACAACAGCTTCCCTAATTTTCATTTTCATTGAGGAACCTTCGTCGGAAAATATTCTTTCCTTCAAAGTGTCGGCTTTACTTTACATCATAAGTCCTAAAGCCTCGTTGGCGGAGTTGAGCCGCTGCGAATGCTGTTTAGGCTTTTTGCCTTACGATACATCGCTAAGTCCGACAAAAAATTAGGTTTCGACGTAATTTCCACTAATTTATATACATTTATTGAGGCGGTGCATCCATGCATCCAGGCACCCATACATATATACTAGAGTATACTAGGTGGAGCAAACATTTGTAGCATTTTCTATCTACAATTTCGAACAACTTACACAGATTACAGCGGCAGAGAAAAACGTTTTAGAGTCCTGAAAGCATACCCTTTAAAAAACGTAAAGCGCGAGCGACTGAGTTAGTCACGTAATCACTTTACTTGAATGCTTTAGATTTCAAAATACTCAAGTCCCGTATGGTTACAGTGTCAGCAGCTTCCCCATTGAGTGTGAGTGTATCTGTGTCTCGCGTTTAAGTTACTCTCTCTCTATATATATAGAGGGTGTTGCAGAAATATTTGAAGCGCGATATGTGGAATTGTAGAGCTCGTTAAAGCAACTGTTTTTTTCCAATGGAACATGGTTTCTAAGAAGTCTTGTTTCGGAGTGAGACTGAAATTACTACAATTTGTGACACTGGTGTTTTTGCCTGACATAGGAGCACAAAATGTGCTGTTGCGAGACAACCAGTCTTCCTAGACAGAAACTAAGCACACCATCGTGTTCGTGATAAAATTCTGCTCCATCTGAAGAATATGCAAGGCCGGTCAGAAGACGCGACATGGTCGCTTAGAAGAGAATTCGCCAAAATGAAGTTCTTTATTAGCGTTCACGCCAAATACTTTAGAATTATAACCCTACGACCACCCATGTGTTCAAAGCTAACATATTCAGCAAATGTGCATTTCATGACGATCATTTTGGTACCAAACATACGGCAATGCGAGCTGTGGTTGCGGAGTAATTACGATTTTTCGGCGGGATGTCCAGATTAAATGCATGAAAAATGACGCGCTGCGGCTGTCGCACGAGACGTCGGCGGTAGTGAACGTCGCCACACAGTCATTTTACATGCACTTAATATGGACATCCCACCGAAAAATCGTAATTACTCCGCAACCACAGCTTGCATTGCCATAAGTTTGGTACCAAAATGATCGTCATTTGCTATATATTGGATATGCTAGCTTTGAACACGTGGGTGGTCGTAGGGTTATGATTCTGAAGTATTTGGCTTCATTTTGGCGAATTCTCTTCTAAGCGACCATGTCGCGTCTTCTGACCGGCCTTGCATATTCTTCAGATGGAGCAGAATTTTATCACAAACACGATGGTGTGCTTAGTTGCTGTCTAGGAAGACTGGTTGTCTCGCAACAGCACATTTTGTGCTCCTATGTCGGGCAAAAACACCAGTGTCACAAATTGTAGTAATTTCACTCTCACTCTGAAACAAGACTTCTCAGAGACCATGTTCCATTGGAAAAAACATTTGCTTTAACGAGCTCTACAATTCCACATATCGCGCTTCAAATATTCCTGCAACACCCTGTATATATATAAACATATATATATATACATATATAGTTCATACGTGTGTATATATGTATGTATGTATATGCGAACTCTATATATATATATATATATATATATTTATATATATATATATATATATATATATATATATAAATTTATATACATATATATATATATATATATATATATATATATATATATATATATATATAAATTTATATACATATATATATATATATATATATATATATATAGTTCATACGTGTGTATATATGTATGTATGTATATGCGAACTATGCTAACGCGATATATGCGCGAACTAACGGAAGAAATGGGCATATGTCAAATACTGCACCAGCATGCATGTAGAAAAAATGAAAACATTTTTGGACCGATTTGTAACCTCCATGTATTACGGGTAAAATGACATTGAGCGGCGAAGAGGTGAACGCCTCCCTCTCAGCAGCACCCAAAACATCGTCGACAGAAGGCTATCAAATTTGACGCTCAAATACATTTTGGAGTATTTGGCATATATAGTAAAACTCATTTAAAATGAGCTAGAATTAGAGTTATTGACCGACCCGGTGCGCTGTTTGTGCAAAAAATGCATCTAATGAATAGCATGTCGCCTGAAATAAAGGGTACCTATGAACTGGAAGCTAGGTAGACTCAGAAAGTCCACTCTCGAAAAAATATTATTGTAGAGAGGTGCCGCCAGGGTAGCATCAGCTATTAGATTAAGTGCAAACTGTAGGATCCTGATTTCTATGTTTGTAGCTCATGCACAGAATAATGATAACCGACATTAATACCATTTACTGTCGACTTTTATTAGGACAATAAATGAGCATATTGATGCGTTTAAATAACAGCGGTTATAAACGGGCATTCTTGATGAAAGTCCTGAATAACAGGTCCGACTTCTAAGGACGACTTTTTAAAGCCTTCGCCGCACTTCACAAACTAGCTCTCTTGAACACTACGATGAAAAACGGTGGGAGAGTCGTAAATGCGTGAATTTGGGGCGAAGGACGTTCAATAAACTCCACGATTGTGAAATGGTCGACTTCAGTAGTCGCAAAGCCTGCCTTCATCTGACACCAAAGACACAAAAACACGGGCACTGTAATACCTATGCAACAGCACCCGATACTCGGCTATGCTGGCCTTATGCCGAGCAGGTATGCTATGTAAAAAAAGCCACAGACTCCGATCTAAGCTAGAGGTGGGCCCCATCTTTGTGAGGTATGGCGATTGTCCGAAAGGACCCGGCCAGTACCCATTAAACGGATCAAATCGCCGGACGAGGTGTCGTCACAACGAATTTTGGCCGTGTTCGTATCGACATCTTCGCTAAGTCTTGACAGAGGGGGTTCGAACGGCATGTCGGATTGTTTCGATTCACCCTTTCTCTCATTGCCGTCGATTCTCATTTGGGTGCATTTGTGCGTTGTGACGGCAGGTTCAAATGCATCCTCATCCAAGTGATTCTCTTCATCACAGTCATCAGTCACGTACCAGTCCTCCTGAAACAGATCGTAAGAATGCGGACGGCGTTACTCTTTGGTATATTAATAATTAAATGCAAATGACGATCAACAAGTGTGTCATCCTAGAACATGGCAACATCGACTACAAATATGGAACCAATTCCATTAGATTGCTTCTAGTAACCAATATAAACCAGTTAGAAATTTAGAATACGATCAAATTAAACAAACAGGGTTAACCAAGCCAGCATTTTGGTAATGTACCGACGAACAGTCTAAGAAGGTATTCGTAGGAGACCTCACAGCCGCCGCTCCGTGAAGCATGTTAAGAATGCCTTTGTCGGGCCAGTGGTTACCCTAACTGGCCCTTGGACGTTCATACAAGCACCCGACGACGTACACAGACATTCCATTTAAGCACACTTAGTCTGCGTGCGTTGAGTCCTAAAATGTAGCACTTCTCCCTTGTGCGGAGTAGAAAGGTGCTTTCGATACTGTTCTATTAGATTAGTGTTGCCTTCGTCAGGAAGTCATATGTACCACTGTGTTATGCATAATTAGATTATACTAAGCTATATACTAAAATGTACTATGTTATCAGTACATTCAGTACTTTGCTGACTAACGATACTTACGAGTTCACATAGTGTAATAAGGGTGGCGATGTTGTGCACCTGTGTAAAAATCAGGTCACTTTCGCCATCCAGGAGAAACTGCTCAAAGACTCTGAGCCTCCGGTTCTCTGTAAAGAAGAGTAATTGTGTTTTAGTAATTGAATGCTAACTAGAAAATATCGGTCATACTGGTGTACTGCTTTCTGTTGTTTTTGCGGCAATTGCTGTTGGTTTGCTGTCCATACTACGGTTGCCAATTGTAGACGTGGTACGCGTTTGACAAGCTTAATTACGTTTGGTTGACATGTGCTGCGGTAATGTGCTGCAAAAATTCGTTAAATGCTAAGTCGTTTTCTTTCTTTTAGTCAAACAGATGTTGAACATGCATGGTTGCTTCCTTGCGTCTTGGCACGAACACGTGCACATGAAATCAGCTGCTTTACCAACATCTTATGTGCGTTTGCACGTACCTGGTGGATATGTGGATTGGCCAGGAATAGTGAACATGACCATATGCGGAAATGCAGGTTTGAATTTCGGTCGCGACGCGTCGGCAGTGTACGTCGCATCGCTCATCTATAATCCGGACACGAAGAGACCGTGAAACTGCGGATAAATCACACACAAATACTATAAATACCCTAAACACTAAAAACTACGAATAGTTAGGCAATGTTTAAACGTCAAATGTACACAACGAAGTACCAGCTAGAAAGGCACCTAAAATAATGGTCTGAATGCGTAGAAGTCAATTAAACCTGTTTGGACGTAGAAGTCTGTCAAAATCCATCATAGCAAACCTAAGAAGATTTATGTGAGAACAGAGACACTGAAAAAGATTAAATAAATCTTCCCTTTTATGAAAATGTATCATAACTTCTCGATCCGCCCTCGTATATATAAAGAGTTTAACAATTCTTAACATATTTGCCATATTTGTTTAGCGAAACCATATATATATAAGGTGCCGCAACCGAATATTGAAATGTTTGCATTTAAGTTCACGAAGTAGTTATAAAGTTAAAATAAATATTTTGTTTGCGCAGTCTCGTACAATATGTATAAACACAAAATTCATCTATGTTGACTAACAGAGCGTTTTCTTTCATCATGTTTTATCTCAAAACAGATAAAGCTGTCTATCTTCGTTCGTTCCTTTCAACTGAAATATGCATACATATATCTACTTATCTGAGCTATGATGTACATAATTGTAATTGTTGTTTAATTTGCTACATGTCTTACCTCGAAAATACGAAGCATATTCCCAGTGAAGATGCTCTTTAGAGTCTAGTTCTGGTCGAGAAAAATATGCTCTTCGCCGAACGACAAAACGCATTTTTTTCGAACTCCCCGTAGTCGACTTCGTTTGCGGCAAACCAAGAGTTGAAGACTTTCTGAACTTTCTCCTGTGCGAGAGTCCGCAGGATGGAGAGTACCATGGTCGCATGGTCTAATGTCACCAATACACGTCACAGCGCACTCTTCCTGCTGATAGCAACGATTCTGCACTTCGAAACAGGATCACATGGCATCCTTCAGCGCACGTCAGACCAGAAGAGATGCAGTACGCCACATTGTCACCACTTAGGCGTTCAGCTTTTCTCATTGTATACAATTCTTTCGCTAGACGTATTCGAGCGTCTGCAGCCCATGCGTGCTAGAAGACCGAAGAGTGAAAACTAACTCACCTAATGGGCGCCAGTCCTGTTTAGTAATGAACTGTGGCACACAACGAAATTGTTCCGCTATTCGTCGAGATGATCCAACAGTAAACTGTTTGGAATAAAACAGAAAGCTGCGCAAAAGTTCTACTTGGTTACTTCTCATGTTGCGTAAACCTACGCACAATAGTACGTGAAAAAGCAATATTTGCACGTGCAAGACTCGTGCACGTTGACACCGAACATGGTCACTGCAAGCTATCATGTCTTATATGTATGGTTGCTAAATTAGGTCTATACTGTGCAATGTGTTTATATATATATATATATATATATATATATATATATATATATATATATATATATATATATATATATACCATTTCCCTGTTGTTGTCTCCTTGCTCAAATGCAGAGAAACATCGACGACGCTTCAGGCTGCTACTTCCAACGCGATATCTATGATTCAAATGATGTTAATTTAGCGTTCGAGAACTTCCAACAAACCCTTCGGAGTATTTATAACACATCATTCAGTCTACGTCGCATAGAGCGTACGGATGCGTCAAAAGGTGCCACGTTTCTGTTCCTCTAGGTTGCAGTCTGTCCGTATATGACAAGTGGTTTCCTCGTGGAGATCTGTTAATATTGGAACTCCACAAGGATCAGTACTAGAACCGGTTCTTTTCTTGATTCTCATTAATTTCATTCTGCTTAATATTGAAAAAGAGAACATTGGCAAGCCGATAGCTTTTGCCGATGACACTTCACTTTTATTTAGGGTTGACTCTCCAGCCCTCGAGATAACGCGCTCACTATCCCAAGTGAAGGAGGTAATCAAAATATTTAATTATTTTGGCCTCGTTGTTAATGCTAGCAAGACTAGCCGCACTCTGTTTCGCTCTCCTCAATTAAAGTTGCAGGCGGATCTTGATCGGCTTTCTTCTGAATTCGGTCTAAAGTTTTCGTCAAATACTAAATGTTTGGGCCTTATCTTACATGAAGGTTTAAGTTGGCGCGGTCATATTGATCACACCCAAATGTTACGCAGTTATATCGGCCTTGCGACGTTTGCGCCGTATAGGAATTCCGTTGGATGGTCTGATTTTGATCTACAAAACGCTGTTTGTGCCGGTACTCACGTACGGCATTCTCTTGTGAAGAGGTGGATACGATCACGTTCTGCATCGGGCTCAGGTAATACAAAACGATGCTCTGAGGGCTATATTTGGGATGAGACGTAGTCAGTCTGTTAAAAATATATATTGTGACTTTAAGATTCTATCCATCGATACGCTGCACCGTCTTCAAGTAGCTACTTTTGGCTTCAAGATCAGTCGTAGTTTAGTACCTACTGAGGTTGCCTTCCCTCTAGTCCCTCAGCGGCGGAAAACCTCGCGACGGGCCACCACTTTTGTGATACCTCGCGTTCAGAAAAGATCTAGCATCCAATCTCTTGTGTACAGACTGCCCGTCGTGTGGGAAAGCATCCCGCAGAAAATTCGTTACTCGAAGTCCCTGACCTGTTTTACCCGAGACGTCAAGAGATGGTTTTTGCATGAATTTGCGTGAATTTTTGAATGCATGACCGAAAAGGAGGATTTACTTAGAACAATGGTTTAATTTTTCAGTTTCTATTGTCATTTCGAATTTTATTGTCTATCAAGTTATAGCTTAGTGTGCTCCTTTACTTTGTGTGTCAGTATCGCCAGTCATATGGTATAGGTGTTAACCTCTGTTTTTATTATCTTCTCTTTCTCTTTTTATCCCCAAACTCTTGTACCACTTTTCATATTGAGAACTTAAGCATGTGAATGTATGCAGTTCCGTAAATAAACCATGCTTGAGTTGAATATATTTATATATATATATATATATATATATATATATATATATATATATATATATATATATATATATATATACTGTGTGTATATATATATACACATTGTATATGTACATATATATATATATATATATATATATATATATATATATTGCAAAAGTCTCTACTCAGCTGTTGCGCCGGACGGTCGCACTGGTGCGAGCTCCCGCTTAAATTGCCTAGATCGCAAGTTATATCTGGCTCTTTAACGGGAGTTTTGTCGCAGATCATCGTGACCACCAGTGTGACCGAACTGTGAGATCCAACACCGTCAGACAGTTCCTTTTTGCATTTAGAAGATGCAACATTGTTATAATTCGCCGCGTCACTGTGTCAGATAGGTTAGCAGTGCGTTCACCATTGCAAAGACCTATCTTAAGTGTATTTTAGCGTTTTTAAGTGGAAGTGACTGTGCCGGTTCTTAGATTTAGGTAAGGTGAGTCCACCTGTTTTAGTGAAATATAGCGGCTCTAATTATATTTCACTAATCTCAACTTCTATATAGGTATAGTGTATGCACTGGCTACAAAACCCAGACAGTGCATATATATATATATATATATATATATATATATATATATATATATATCGATACGCTTTGCTCCGAGCTTTAAAATCAGACTCCGCGTAGAGAACACAATAAACAACGATATATTGGGCAGCTCTATCGTGCTTTTAAACTACTATATATTTTAATTGACTTCTAACTATATACTTGTGATAGATGCTTCAATTCCACTGAAGCGAAGAGACAGCAATTTCTCTGTCTGATGCTAGTCTTCCATCTAACTACCACAAATATATATCTTAGACCAACACTACAATTGTACATAATAATGTGCAATATAGGGATTGTGGGAAGGGTAAAGCAAACTACAGGCGTGGCTCAAGGTGACGGACTTAGTCCGTTGCTTTTTTCGGTACTATTGGGAGGGCTACCTAACCGCGTGAAACAGGGTTGGACTCGAGAGTGGGCAAGTACTTTAATGTACGCAGATGACATTGCAATATATGGTAGGAGTCTATTTAGGGTAAAACAGGGACTGGAACGAATAATTGATTATATGGACGAGATGGGGCTCAGCATAAACTGGCAAAAGACAGTAGCAGTTAAGTTTCGACGAGGGGGTCGATTAGCAAAAGACGACATTCTTCGAGCCAGAGGCAATGAGGTACATTTCGTAAATAAATTTACTTATCTGGGAGTCACTATAACGTCGAATGGAAGCAGTTTCCGAAGGCATATAGAAAGCAGAGTGGGAAAAGCAATTCGAGCAGCAGCAGCAATTAAGAACCCGCAAATGTTGTCAATACATACCGCGTCCGCCCTTTTTAAAATTAAAATAGAACCAATAGCAACATTCGGTATATCACTAATATGGGAAAAACTGGGAGAAACAGATCTGCAGTTACTAGATAGAGCCAGATTTTTCTTTATGAAACGGGTTTTGGGGTTAGCCAATTCTTGTAGGAACAGAATAGTTCATATCTTAGAGGGGGGGTCTTTAATGACACAGGAATTACAACTTCGATGGGGTTTACCTAGAACGAGAGCATTTGAGGCCTATACTTTGAAGTGGCCGGACAAATTAAAGGAAATCGATTTAGGAATATATAAAACGGTAGCGATGACAAGCACGGCCTGGCGAGCAGCCGGATACAAGAGCAGGCATTTAACTACGGCGTTTGCAGCCCACGGGTTTCATCACGTGTTATGTAGCACAGAAGATTTCCACATTCCTCAGGAGTGTTGCAAGTGCACGAGGTGCTCTGCCCAGTGCGATAGATACCACGCCGCAGCATGTCCAGCAGTTCAGTCAATAGCTGAACTAGCAAGATGAGAGAAGACTCAATGACGTGAAGAAAGCACTAGTTCTGTCTGATGTATATGTTTATAATTTTACCCAACCTGGGTGTTAATAAACCATAATAATAATAATAATGTGCAATTTTTAATTTCTACTTTCGGCGCTATTTTAGGGCGCAGCGTTTGATTGATAAATTGAAAAGGGTGGCCAAAGAAATATTTTATATATGTATATATATATATATAAGAATGTATATATATATATATGTATATGCATACGGGGCGCATCGATATGTCATTGCGCGATGCGCCGTAAACGTACGATGCAAGTCTGGATGAATAAAGCTAATAAATTGTTTTTCAAAATACATTTGTAAGGCAAACGATTTGCGGCTTTTTGTGAATTAAACTTGATACAAGACATGACCAATTCAAGTGCGCTGAAATCACCAATTAAACCGTCGATGTGTCGAGCAAAAGCAGATTAGATATGTCTCTATCTCCGGCTAGAGAACACAACTACACTCTATAGGGTAGACAACGGATACCCGTGAACGGTGACTGTGAACGGACGTTAGCGATATAGGGTAATTGTTTTGTGTGTGTCAGTCTTATCTCCTTTCTTCTGCACTGGGCACACGATGGTACAGCGGAACAAATCAGGTATAGTTCCTTCTTCAAGAAAACGTTGGAAAGTTAGCGATAAAAGCATACATACTGAACGGTCGCATCGCTTGTATAGGAACGCACTGATACAATTTGGTGTTCCGTCTGTGTTAATCTGAGAGCTTTCTGAGTTGTCGTGTCAGGTTTTCAGGGGAGCTGTCAACAACGCTTCTGAGATGTTCTGTTGTGTGTACATCAAGTTGCGGCCGACGGGAGCGCTCTGCCAACTCACCGGAAAACAGAGAGGTTCACACAAGGGTGTCACGGAGAAATTCAGCTTTTCAGAGGTGTTAGTAGCGAATTGACCATCCTGCCTTTTGATTGCGCCAACTTTGGGTTTCATTTTGAGCCGTTTTCGTACGTTTTTGTGGATTGTTGATTGATGTTCATGTTAATCCTTGGTAAGCTGGGCATAATTCTTAGCCTTCAGCCATTTAGCTTTCGTGCTGCGGATGCACTAGCCCCAGCTGTCGATGCAGCCAAACAGTTACTCACGGTCTTGATAATAGGCGACACACCAATGGCGGCAACTTGTGCATCGATTTTAAGGTTCCGCGCACAATTATGGCCCGTCTACAGTTTCCACAGAAAGTTAAATTATTTTAAAGTCTGCTCCCGGTGTGATTGAAGTTCACAATTTATACACAAGCGAGCAAATCTAGCGAATCAGCCAAAGAAGCCGCTAACAAAGATAGTTCTGATTTCACACGGTAGCCACTCGCAGCGCTATTTTAGGCTAAAAAGTGTACAAAGTGGTCTTAGAAGCAGATCGGCCAGTGTTATATTTTAAGCGCTAAGACACGGGTCATATAGCAAGTAGATGCGTGTTGCAACGGGCATATGCCGTAAATGCGTAGTGTGTGAACTGCAAACGTGCTTACACAGCAGAGCCATCTAATTGTCCGAGATTTTTCTATCAGAGTGCGTTAGCACCCTACCAGAAGCCCGAACTCTTTAGTAGGCAAGAACACTTCACCCCCTTGGGCTACTACCAAAAGCCGCATTTAATTATCCCGAAGCCTGCGTTCTATTTTCACAAAGCTTCTAAGAAGTCGTGTCGATATGGAGGAAATTGTACATGTCGACGCGTCAAAGCAACGTCGAAGCGTTACCGAGTATTTGTGTCCAATGCGGACTCTAAATCGACCTACAAAGTTAGAGATCCTAGTGCTTAGGAAAATCTAGGTTCTTTTGCCGATACATTAAGAATTGTTGGTACAGATCAGACGGAATATAATAGAACGGTGACATAGATACTACAGCCCCGTAAGCATTGCTCCCCTTGGCGAACAACTCAGAAACATCTTACTAAGACACACAAATTCTGAGCATCCAGGATTGAGAATTCACGAGCAGTCTGTAGCAGAATCCACACATCTACAATTAACACAGATGGCAACTTTTGTTCAGTTTGTTTTTAGACAAGCGTAGATGGTACGTATACTGTTCAGGACAACAGAGGTAGTAATGGTTAAATGTCTTTTTTTTTACGACGACGTAGTGACTAACAATCATTCTTTGGCATGATTATCTCTACTATAATTTGCTCCTGTTGTGTTTTATCCTCCAGAACTCAAGAGTGACTCGTGATTATTGCCAGACATCATACGCTTAAACCTCAGAAATTTCGAGAACGATCTAGACCCAAGGAGTGGGCTAGCCGAGGTGACCACCGGTAACGGGGTCCTGACTTTATCGGATTTAGGCTTCCTTAAAACTTACTTTCTCATGCAATGGATAATGCAGCGGAAGCTCTGGCCGATTCGGTTTTGCTACTAGAAGTGGTCCATACTGCGCGAGACTGACTTGTCTTAAATCTAGGTCAGAGGGCATAATCATGGTCAAATTAAACTTTCAAAACGCCTTCAAACGCGTTTGACGTAATCGTCGTCTGAGAAATTCGACTCTTTGTGCCAAGATTATCAATATAGAACTCCTCAGTCAGACTGGTAGCTAGCCTTCTTCTGGATACTATCAGGATAAATGACACTAACATTGCCCTACTAGGCGCGCCATTTCTTGATTACGGAAATAAAGTTTGGATATCTGGTTGGCTGAGAAGTTTTAAATCGTCTTCAAACCGCTTGAAACCCCTAGGTGCACAAAAGGCCTTGTGTCTTGTAATATCCGGCTTCTGGACGGCACGTGTAAGCCGCCTGCTTTGTGGGATTACTGAACAGCATAGAAATGTATGTTTAATAGATATGCATTTTTCCACTTGAGTTTCGCGGTGAAAGTGATGCGTTTAGAGGTATCTTATTACGCTACCTTTCCTAGATGTGCACGTTTGCATTTTCAGAGCAATTATTTTTGTAGACGACTTCAAAACCAGCCGTACTAGCCGTATATCCATGCTAACGTAAATTTTGATTAAAGCATATATCTTAAGAGTTCACTCTTACTTTCAGCCTAAACACAAAAGCAGCTGATACTACGAACACTCGCAAAGTTTTGCGAGAAGTACATAACTTTTGCGTGACCCCCACCTATCAGATGGGGGGGGGGGTGGAAAAGAAGCGAGGCGAAATTGCAGGGAGAGCTATGTTATCAAAAATGACATCAAAATAAACAAAACTTGTATCTTAGGTTAATCATCAGATACGCCTAATCGTTTCACCGATCGACCGCAAATTCGACAACAACGGCATGATTCTGGCGTTGTGAGAGCGCCATTCCGCTTATCAGAGGCCTCTCTCTGATCGCTGCCCTCTCCTTATCTGCCATAGCCATGCATTTAAAAGGCACAGCAGATGAGCAATTAGCACTAGTCGTTCAATACGAGCTCAACTTTGTCAGCTTTAAATTCGTCGCTATGGACTTCGACTTCCTTCTACGCCAAAACAGGTTTGATTTTAATTTAGCCAAGCGACCGTTTGCCACATTGTTCCATCTAGCCCATCATTGCATGCTGCTTACGTATGTTCACCTAAATAGACGTGTTTGATCTACCAAGCTCCAGAGGTTCTTGATTGGTCACGTGTTTCGTTTTGTTGCAGCACAACTACCTCTTCGGATCCCGGTCGCAACGGGAATGGCGTAACACACAGTGCCGACGAGTCACTAAAGAAATTCCAGCCCTGCATGGCGTTTACGTCAATGGTGATGTTTCACATTTCGTGCCCTTGCAGGGGTCAACCAGGTACATACACATATAGGTAAATTGATTCATCCGCTAAGTATCTGCATGTGTCTGCGTGTTTATACATGAATCGATCGGTTGATCGAAAAATCATAACTATAGGCTGTTTCTGCGTTTAGCTTTAAATAACTATCCAAAAAAACCCGCTTTTCCTTCTATAATTAACAAATCAGCAAACAGTAACACAACGCAGCATGACAAAAGTAAACCTTACGCCCAGCCCGTGTAAAGCTTTACCGCGCAGCTTGCTATAAAGGTTTAACAAAGCACTCATTTAAGTAGCAGTTTATTGGCAATGATACGTAAAGCCTGACTAAACGTATGCCCCTCTTGAATCAATATATATATATATATATATATATATATATATATGGAGCAAATCAGTTAGCAGGTGAGCACTATAAGAATAGTATAACATGTAATGATGTTTTTAATGACCTTCTAACCTCACAATTTCTAATTGTTACAGAAAACCGGGGACTCCGAGTATTTGAGCAACCTCTCTTGGAGGGTGAAGAGGATTTAGTCGATACACAGGCGCATAATATAGCTACACTCATCACGCTATGCGATATCGTAAGTACGGCTGACAAAGTCGAGATCGCCACGTAAAGTCCCGGTAATAGTCTTACATTAACGATCCTAGTAGTCAGCGAAACACTGAAACCGTTATACGCGGTATATGCACAATATATTGCTTAGCGACGTACGATCCAAAGAGCAACGTTGGCAGATTAAGACTCTATGGTATAGTAGATAATCAACACATTACAGTACTTGACGTCAATAAGTAATGATTTAAGTCTAAGTATGATTAGATACAAAGACCTTTGCCAATATCTGTGTGCTGACATGATGGTGAACTAAATACAGAATATTAATGCACAATATACTATCTGCGTTTTAGGAGGATCGCTGCGATACTGACTTGGCCTGTGACGATGACGAAGACCTAGACGAAAATGTCTTGCAGGACAAGGTTCCACAACAACTTTCCAACATTGCTGCAGATCCAGACCGGGAAGAGGAGCTACCTAAACATGAGGCGGACCAAACCGACATGCTGTATGAGCGCCCTTTATCACAACTTGACGACTATGAGGTCGAGCTGTATAAAAGCGACTTCTTCTTTCGTATGCTAGGATTACATGAACAGGAAAACATCTCAATAATTTATTATTATGTGATTATTTTTCGTTATTATGTGATTTTGCGAAATAAATAAAAAAAACAGATATAATTAGTACGATATGTTTGTCTACTGAATTAAATGATTTTGGAACAATTAGAAATGTAGCGGCCACAATAGTTCCTCTCTTCTCCAGGCTCTTGTGACATACATTTGCATGTGCGAAAGAGCCGTGCTCGTGCTACATTTGACTCTGAAATCAGGTTTTTTGAAGTGAATGTATACAGGCATTAAATACAGCGGTACCAATATGAAGCCTTAGCTTAGAGATCATGGTCGCAGCAAATAAACACCGCTTCGTTGGGCACTGGCAAGACATCTCAGAGTCAAATCGGCCTTATAAGAACTACAATGAGGAAGTCCATGAGCGTGCAGGTCCGCCGTAAGGATGGGCGCCGCCCGTTGAGGGTTGTATTACCTTGAGTATAATGTCTACGATGATGTCACGCTAATTCACAGCGAAGCGGTACCTGGAAACACTAAAGGGATCTTTGAGGGAGATCAGAGCTTTGAAGTTTTTCTTCTTGGCCGCAGGCGGCGGTCGTCACGTGCTTCGAGCGGTGATTAAAAAATCCTTTTGGGGCTGACTCTCAGCCAAGATTTAACGTCCATGGGACTGCTTTTCGCATTGCTTCATAGACGAACCCCCATAAATACAAATGTGCAACGGTGGGGCTCGAACCCGCGCACCTGCTATGTGTCTCCTCCGGTCGCGAGGCGCAGACGCATGCCACCACGCCACCGGGCTCGACGAGCGGTGCTTGGCAATCTTAAACCCACAGACATCGACCGTGTGAAAATGGGTCGCTACAGGTAGCTCTTTCAACTGAAGGTGCTCATCATAAACAAGGAGGACGCCGCAACCGACTGCGTATGGGGTCACAGTACGATCAGCAAGAAGCTTCTTTTACGCCAACGATAGATTGAATTCTAAGATGGTGAACCATTGGAACGAACTCTAGGGATTTCTCATCTTCCATTTGTTTGGAGGCGGCACTGGTTCGAGCTTTACGGAACTGCTGCTGATGGAGCAGATCGCGCAAGACTACGTCGAAAATGTGTCGGTTTCTATTCGCAATCTTTCCGGCGCCGGCAATGTCGATGGCACTCGTCGAACTGGACAACTCGGTGCCGATGACGCACGCGACACGCCGATTGCGTATTTATATAGCTTTTGTTTTTGAGCCCCTTCATGTACGGCCGTTATGGTTGGTTAATTTTATTCGCCAGACATAAGCCTTCGTTGAGGCATTGATTTACGGTAATTGTAAAGAGTTAGGCTGGAATATGAATATGGTTTAACAAATCTCATCAAGACATTTCGTGAAACAGCTTCTAATATTTAATTTTAGTTTGTTTGATTTGATGACAAGATATTTAATTTGTACTCTGCCGACTTTGGATGATCTTATTTGTGTTAGGTGGAAACTAGGAAGTATGCTTAGAAAATTATAATTATAGACAAGAGCTAGTTGCTTACAGTACCTAACGGTGGTAGGCTTTTTGCCAATTATTGTCGTAAGTCTTTACCTAATGGGACGATCTTTTTGGGGGTATTCTGGGAGTAACGACCACGTGCCTGCGGGGTTTCGAGCCCCACCGTTGCACATTTGTTTGTATGGGAGTCCGTCTATGAAGCAATGTGAAAAATCAGTTCCGTGGACGTTAAATCTTGGCTGAGGGTTAGCTCGAAAAACTTTGCTTAGCGATGTACGATACATTTGACATTATTTATCCCGACGACAACGATTGGTCGATATTTGCACGTGATTACTAGATTTCCAAAGAGCAACGTGGACAAGTTAAGACTCTATGGGAGAGTGGATATTCAACTCACTAAGGTACTCGGCGTTAGCAAGTAGTGCATTATATACAGTAATAATTGCCACTATATGTGCGCTGAATTGATAGTAAAATAAATACAGAATATGAACGCAGAATATTCTATCTGCGTTTCAGGAGGACCGCAATAATACCGACTTGGACTGGGACGATGATGAAGGCCTGGATAACAATTTCTTGGAGGATAAAGTTCCGCGAAAACTTTCCAGACTCAAACCATGAAGAAGGACCAAGCTGACATGCTGAATGAACGTCCTCTATTCAGACTCGACGACGATGAGGTCGAGCTGTATGAGAGCGACTTTTTTCTTGGATACTAGAACTATATGAAAAGAAAAACATCTCAGTGTGATTTCGTTAACAGAAAAATAGATAGGATCAGTGAGATATGTTTGTCGACTGAATTAAATGTCTATGAAACATCTAGAAATATGGCGTCTCTCTTCCCCAGACCTTTGTGACACACATTTACATGTGTGCAAAATCACACAAGCTCGTGCTACATTTGACTCTCTATTCAAGTCTTCACGTGCCCCGATTGGTGTTTATCGATCTCAAACACACGTCATCGACCGTGTAAAAACCGGCCGTTGCAAGCAGCTGTTCCATTTAGAGATGCTCAACACAGGCAAGGAGAACGCGGCTAACAACTGCGTCCAGAATCACGGTACGATTGGAGAGAAGTTTAGAGATATAGGCTTTAGGGAATTCTCATCTTTCATTCGTTTGAAGGCGGCACTGGTTCGGGCCTTACAAAACTGCATGCGACACTTGAATACGCCGATTACGTATTTATGATAGACACAAGGCTTTTATTTTGAATTTTCTTTATGCACGGCCGTTATAGTTCGTTATTTGAATTAGCCATACATAGGCCTTAGTTACGGCATTCATTTAGGATCGTTGTAATGAACCAGGTCACAGTATGGATATGACTTTATATTATATCAAGACATTTCGTGAGACAGTATTTTGCATCTGATCATTTTAGTTTGTTTTATTTGCTTACAAGATATTTAATTTGTACTCTGCTAACGTTGAATTATCCCCACTATTTAGGTGAACACTAGGAAGTATGTGCAGAAATTTATGATTGTAAACAATAGCTACTTGCTTACAATACCTAACGGTGACAAGCTCTTTGCTCATCATTGCCGTAAGTCTTCATCTAATGTGGCAATCTTTTTGAGCGTATTCGGGGGGGGGGGGGCAGCGACCACGTGTCAGTTTCGTCTAGATCGCGGCACGGAGCATTTCAGAGGTTGTCCAATGTGAAAGCGAGATTTTTGCCTTGTGAGATCGAGGCGTTGCTCAAGGAAGGATGACAATCTGCTACACTCGAAAGAGATGTTAAGAAAATTGGTGTTTTTGCGAGCATTTCTTGGGGGCCACGCAATTAAAAAATATTTCTTTAGCTTATTGGTTTCCGCGAAACGGGTTGCCTTGCCGCGCCTCGCCGCTGCCTATTCCGTAAAGCGCTAGAAAGTTGGCGAGGATTGCATCTCTACGTAGCATTTCACCCCGGTCGAAGGGTGCACGTGCCATCTCGTCCGAATGTTTGCCGTCGTCTGCGCAGAGATTGCAACGCCACCGCTGACCGTTGAATCATATTGTGTTTTGAGTTATATATATGTTAATGCTAGTAGTTTACCAGACTTACCGCGATTAGTATATATAATCTGGAACGCTTAATTGTTTGTATGTGTTATGGATTCTTCTCGTTTTAGAAATACAGAATTCAGCAGGTGCATGAACAGCAAATTATGTACCAGAAGCCAAGCACTGCGTGTTGTGCAACAATGTACCGATTTGCATTTGCTGCTAGTGCGATTCCACTATGTAAAACCCTATATTGGTCACCTTAGTTTCGTGGTCACTAATGATAGTGCATTATAGTGTAATATTGTAGTGCCGCCGGTCGCGGCGGCACTTGTCAGGGTAGGTGAACCATAAGACGGATGCGGTAGGTATCGATGCTGGTTCCTTAGTGGCAGGCCACCAAGGTCAGCGGCTTTATTTGGTGCGGCATTGTACATAACTATCTATTACATTCAAGTTCTCACTAGTACGCTCCATTTCCGAGCCGCCTCGTCTGTCGCGTCGTTTGCTATACGGGTGCCCTATAGGAGTGTAACCTACGTCGCCGAGGCTGACGCGTGTTGTTCGTGGAGCGTCTATTCGCAGCCACTCTCGCTGCCGTGAAGCGGCGCAGGCAGCGGCGGCAGCGAGGTCAGCTCTCCACCGGGCGTGGAGGTCGCGCCCTCTGGCGGTCAGTGCGCCATTCGATTGTTTGCCTTTGGAGAAGGCGGATCTCTCTGTTGGCGGGAACAGCTGGCTGGAGAATTGGTGTGGTGTTGTGTACTGTTGGATGTGTGGTGATTCTAATTGTGTGGATGTGAATAGGTGTGACCTGTGTATACTACACTTCCTCCCCTCACGAAAAGACTCGTCCCGAGTCTGGCAACGTAGAGTGTTTAGCTTATTGGATCTCCACGCGGCGAGGCGGGCTGTTTCCTTCGGCTGAGCGCGCAAGTTATACCGACTTGAAGTTCGCTGTGGTTGTGGATGATCGGTGGGCTGTTGGTCCGCCGCCGGAGATGGCTGATCTTTACTAGTGGGGTGGTTGGTTGGGTTCATGAGTTCCTTGTCGGTTCGGGGCACGAAAGGTTTGAGACGCGAGACGTGTAGGATTTGTCTTTTCCTCCGGGTCCTTGGCATCTTTGCGTTCGGCGCGGGTTCGATCTCGAAGTTTGTCGGTCCGGTCTTCCGTATGATCGTGTACGGCCCGAAGTATCGTTTTTGTAGCTTATCCGAGAGGCCTACCGTGCGTACCGGGATGTGTAGCAGCACCTGTTCTCCGGGCTCGAAGTCGATGGTTTTGCGGTATCGGTCGGCCCGTTCTTTCCAGCTGCTCTGCTGTGTCGAACCACGCCGCGGCTATGTCTTGTAGCGCGAACCGCACGCCTGCGAGTTTACGATCATCGCTGTAGCCGTTGAACGTTGCCGTAGCCTCGAAGTCGCGGAGCCATTGGGCGGCCCTTGAAGACGACGTCCTCCCCGTGATTTTCGGTGGGTCCTGGGGGACCTGCACGACGACGGAGTTGAGCGCCATCTCTGGAGTCTCGTGGCCCGACGTTACGCTCTCGAAGGAGTCGTCCGAGGTGACCGCGACGTTGAGGATCGGGGCGGTGTTGTACGTCCGACCGGAGCGAGTCGTACTCATGCGTGGTCTGACCGCAGTGACGAGTTTCGGTCGGGAGCGTGACCGTGAGCTGTCGTAGCTCTACTCGTCGGCGGCTCCTTAGGGAGCTGGTTACAGCGTCCACCCGGCACTCGTCTTGCTAGTGGGGGCTCGGTTCCTCGGGGAGCTGGTCGCAGCGTTCACCCGGTACTCGCCTTGTAGTGGGGGCTCGGTTCATCGGGGAGCTGGTCGCAGCGTCCACCCGGTACTCGCCTTGTAGTGGGGGCTCGGTTCTTCGGGGAGCTGGTCGCAGCGTCCACCCGGTACTTGCCTTGTAGTGGGGGCTCGGTTCTTCGGGGAGCTGGTCGCAGCGTCCACCCGGTACTTGCCTTGTAGGGGGGCTCGGTTCCTCGGGGAGCTGGTCGCAGCGTCCACCCGGTACTACTCGCTCAGTGAGAGGTCTGGATCGTCCCGCATCTCCACCACTCTGTAGTGCCGCCGGTGGTGGCGGCACTTGTCAGGGTAGGTGAACCATAAGACGGATGCGGTAGGTATCGATGCTGGTTCCTTAGTGGCAGGCCACCAAGGTCAGCGGCTTTATTTGGTGCGGCATTGTACATAACTATCTATTACATTCAAGTTCTCACTAGTACGCTCCATTTCCGAGCCGCCTCGTCTGTCGCGTCGTTTGCTATACGGGTGCCCTATAGGAGTGTAACCTACGTCGCCGAGGCTGACGCGTGTTGTTCGTGGAGCGTCTATTCGCAGCCACTCTCGCTGCCGTGAAGCGGCGCAGGCAGCGGCGGCAGCGAGGTCAGCTCTCCACCGGGCGTGGAGGTCGCGCCCTCTGGCGGTCAGTGCGCCATTCGATTGTTTGCCTTTGGAGAAGGCGGATCTCTCTGTTGGCGGGAACAGCTGGCTGGAGAATTGGTGTGGTGTTGTGTACTGTTGGATGTGTGGTGATTCTAATTGTGTGGATGTGAATAGGTGTGACCTGTGTATACTACAATATCAAAAAAGAGTTGAGAATTTCATTTGAACTTGAAGATTATTTACAAATAGCGGTATGTTGCCACTGTTTTGGTATTGCGGATATACTGCTTGCAAAAAAAAAATGCTGCGTTTAGCATATTAAATAACACTTATTATCAGAAATGCTAATTTTGCCATATTAAGGGGGTCTAAGTGCTAGGCTTCGTCAACTTAGTTAATTGTTATTATTATCGCCTATACTTCATCTGGTTTTACCGTCCCGTCATCTAATTAATTCAATGACTTCACGGACAAAAATATCTCCTGCAGATTCGTCATGCAACCTATAGTTCCAGCTGGGCCACAAAGTGTTCAGGGCCACAGCGAAGTATTTAGAAAGCCAAGTTGCACTAAAGTCCTACATATATATATATATATATATATATACACATATACATATATATATATATATATATATATATATATATATATCTATATATATATATATATATATATATATATATATATATATACACATATACATATATATATACACATATATTTATATATATATATATATAAAGTAGTAAAAAATTACTCGAGGCATCACTGATATCAGACACGCACAACAAAATAACAACTGTGCCTATGTTGCGGTCAATTGAACAACGTGCACTTAGGTACCACAGCATTACACATGTTACAACAGTATGCGTTCAGCACTAGCATGTCGTTACTTGAGTCATATACTATGTATGCAGCTTTTGCACATAACGATAGCATGTAAATAACGTTTAGGTTCTTTTTCTGGATTGGTGACTATTTCTCATCACCCTCAGTATCATAACCGTCGCTGTCGTCGTTAACATTTGGTACATGACGTGGTGTGACGTGTCGTATGGACGGGCGCCATGTAACGCCACGTTTCTCATGTGACGACTTATACGTTGCAATTTAAAGTTCTGCTTCATTCAGTGTTTAGCCTCAACGGTCAGACTAAGACGATCATTGATGCCAGCACTTATAGTTAAAGTCTACAAAGTGCACGTAATAATCTCAACGTTTGCCGTAGTGCACACAATATCGCTGAGCTTGTTGGGTGCGTATATGTTAAACCCTGTCCGCAATTCACATTGTCATTACTGTCCAGAAGGATTTGCTCAAAGCCTCGCCTTCGGTCTACTGTTATGCAGATAGGTTGCACATGAAAGGCGAGAAGGAATGTTAGCATCGTGACTACAACTAACATAACATGTGTAAAATGCAGGTGATATTTTGTTGTAAGCGGGCACGTTGTAGAGAGAACTAGCTTTGTGGGGCCGGCTGGTAGCAGCGCTGTTAGGATCAACTGAGAGCAGAAGCTAAAGAGAAGAACCAAAATTGTCAATCTCTGGAAAAGAGAGAGGAAACTCTCCGGTAGCAGCCCCAATCTGCTGCTGCTGCTGATGCTGCGTGGTAGATCGCTGTTGGTGAAGGAGAATCGATGGCTTTGTCGCCATGTAAGACAGTCCTTGTTGAGTCGAGTTAGAGAAACAACCGCGTCGGCGCATGAACTATAGAAGTGCCATCACGCCTGTTTCCATCCAGCGTGTTGTCCGCAGGACGCGAATAGTCCTAAGTGCCTAGTGTGTTACGGGATACCGGATGGTTAGCGCAGCGGCGGCGTAACTTGCGCGTGAGAGCGTGAGAAGGATGAGGAGCGTCAGCATACACGTGTATCCACTGTGATGATGAACTAGAGGACACCCCAGAACACACTGTTTTGAGCTGTCCAGAATGGGCGGAGGAGAGCGCACCTCTACAATTTTTAATGAAGACACCAACTTTTAACCTACATGACTTCTGCAAAAAAAAAGACATAAACGCTCTCATACTGGATACTGGAACACCGCACCTGATTGTTTGCTGTGATGCGCAAGCAGTTCCCAGCCAGGTCGGGAGACAGGTACATGACAGGGTGCAGCCAGTCAATCGCCCTGAGCCCGTCGCTATGTATTCCGACTACTTTCTACGTCCAAACAGGTTTGACTTTAATTAATTCAAGCGCTCGTTAGCCATCTTGTTGTAAATAGCCTAGTGTTGTATGCTATTTACGTATCTCTGCTCAGACAGGCGTGTTTGGTCTACCAACCTCCTCAGGTTCTTAGATAAGAACAATGTTTTTCAGTTTGCCGCAGCACTACTGCTTCTTCGGATCCCGGTCGCAACAAAAATAGCTCGGGTCACGCTATTTTTGAGACGTTTGAGTAAAACATAACACTTTGAGACGTTTAGTCTAAGTCAGCGTCAGTTCGGTTTTCGATCCAAAATGTAGGCAACCGTACCCATTATGGATTTTGCTGAAAAGGTTTGCAGAAACTAAAGTTTGTTAAAAAGACAGTCGCCGGCGTGTTTATAAATCTTAGAAAAAACCGTATGATACAGATTTAGATAGCCAAATTAAGAAGTTAACTCGATATGGAGCGGATGATTTTTTCTTGTCTTGGCTGCGGTTGGTTATGTCGAATAGGAGGCAAGCCGTTCAGGTCTCTGAACACAAAGGCAGCTGGTACCTTAAACACAACGCAAGGCTTTGTGGGAGATACGCAACTTTTGCGTAACCCCTACCTATAAGATGGGGGTGGCAGAGAATCTAGGAAAACTCGCAGGAGCAGCCGTGTTTACCAAACATTATATCATAACGAACAAAGCTTGTATCTTAAATTAGGCATCAGATACGCCTGATCGTTTCACCGCTCGACCGCAATTTCGACAACAACGGCATGATACTGGCGTAGTTTGAGTGCCATTCCTCTTCATTAAAGACCTGTCTCTGATAGCTGCCCTCTCTCTGTCTGCCATAGTCATGCATTTACAAAGCACAGCAGATGAACAGTCAGCACATTCAACTCGATCAGAAGTAGGCGTTCAATACGAGCTCATATTCGCCGGCCTTAAATTCGTCACCATGGATTTCGACTTCCTTCTACAGCCAAACAGGTTTGATTTTAATTCATTCAAGCAATTGTTAGCTGCATTCTTCTATCTAGCCTATCGTTGCATACTGTTTACGTATGTTTGCTCATCCAGGCGTGTTTGTTCTATCAAGCTCCAGAGGCTCTAATTGATCACGTGTTTCGTTTTGCTGCAGCACAACTACTTATTCGGATCCCGGTCGCAAAGGGGATGGCGTGACACAAAGTGCCGACGAGCCATCAAGGAAATTCCAGCATCCGTTTCCGCACATGCTAGAAGAGCACCTAGAACCTTGCATGGAGTTCATGCCAATGGTCATGCTTCACATGCCTTGCCTGTGCAGGAAGCAATCAGGTGTGTACATATGCCCATAGGTAAATTGATTTACCCGCTCAATTTCTGTGTACCTGTGTATGTGTCTGCGTGTTCTTCACACGAATCTACAAGCAATCAGAACTACGTGCCGTTTCTTCGTTTAGCTTTAGATAGCTATCCAAGAGGGGTTCGCTTTTCCTTCCATAATCAGCAAACCAGCAAGCAGTAACACAACGCAGTATGACGAAAGCTCACCTTACGCGCAGCTCGCTAGAGGTAAGGCAGGAAAAACAGAAAGAAGGAAAATTACGGCATGGTCAATGTGAAGGCTATGACGTACGCAAGAAGGAGGCCGGGCAGCCGCTATTGTCGTATTCACTGCCATATTCACTGGCGGTCTCGGTGGCTGCTGCCGCCGCTAACGGGACCAGGGCCAATAGCACGGATAGAGGAAGATCCATCAAGAGAGAAAGATAGAACGGGGAAACGGGGAACAAGGGAATTACGAGGCGAGACTGAGCATCTGTTGCACTTAAATATGGAATATGTAAAAATGTAGCCCATCACGGACGTAGGTGAATCGCAGCGGCGGGCCGCGGCGTTGATCACACAGGCAAGCATTCATGTATGTAGCAGATTATCGGCAACCATACGCAAAGCCAGGCTAAACCCGTACCCATTCAGAATCCACAAGTACGGCTAGATATCGGTATGTGTCTGCACACATATATATATATATATATATATATATATATATATAACAAATCAATCAGTATGTGAGCACTATAGAAACAGTATAGCATGTCATGATGCTTTCTAACAACCTTCTAACCGCACAATTTCTATTAGTTACAGAAAACCGAAGGCTCAGGGTATTTGAGGAACTCCTCTTGGACGACGAAGATGAGTTGGTCCATACACAGGTGCACAATGTCGCTGCACTCATCACGTTATGCGAAATTGTGAGTACGGCCGACAAAATAACGATCACAACCTACAGTCCCGGTTGTATTTTCTTACATTAACGATCCTTTTAGTCAGCAAAACACCGAAACCGTTTTAAACGTTCTATACACAGAACATTGTTTAGCGACGTACAATACATTCATTTGACATTAGTTATCCCGACGACAACGATTGATCGATACTTGCACGTGATTACTAGAGAGAGAAAAGCAACGTGAGCAGGTCTCTATGGGACAGTAGATATTCAACTCATTATAGTACTTGGCGTCAGCAAGTGATGCTTTATGGATAAGTACGATTAGATACAGTAATGATTTACACTATCTGTGTGCCAATTCGATGGAAAAATGGATACAGAATATGAACGCAGAATATCATATCTGAGTTTCAGGAGGACCGCAGTGATGCTGACTTGTGCTGGGGCGATGATAAATACTGGACGAAAATTACTTGCAGGACGAGGGTCCCGCGCAAACTTCCAAACTTCGCCACCGACTCAGACTATGAGACAGGAGACATGTCTGAAAGTGAGTCGGACCAAGACGACATGCTGTATGAACGCCCTCTATCAAGATTTGACGGCGATGAGGTCGGGCTGTATTCTCTCGTATACTAGGACTACATGAAAAGGAAAACATCTTAATGTAAATTTGCTAAATTAAATAAAATCAGATTAAATCAATGAGATATGTGTGCTCACTGAATCAAATGTTTTTACCTCATTTTATTATTAGGAACACCTAGAAGTATAGCGGCCACAATAGTTCCTCTCTTCCCCAAGCTTCTGTGACGAACGTTTGCATGTGTGCCAGAACCATGCTCGTGCGACATTGAACTCTGAATTCAAGTTGTTTGGGGTAAATGTATACGGGTAAGGCTAAAGACGCTCGATACAGCTAGCTGATAGATTACCTCAGCTTAGAGCTCATGGTAACAGCAAACGTACACCGCTTCGCTGGGCACTGGTAAGTCATCTTAGAGTCAAGCCGGTCTCATAAGAATTACAGTGAGGAAGGCCATGAGCGTGCACGTTGGCCGTAAGGATAAGCGCAGCCTGTTGGGAGCTTGAAATACTTAAGAAAACATCAAGAAAGATCAGGAGCGCAGGCGGCGGTCGTCACGTCCTCCGAGCGCTGTTTGTCTATATTAAACCCACAGTCTCGACTGTGTGAAAACCGGCCGCTGCAGGTCGCTGTTCTATCCAAAGATGCGGGTCACAGGCAAGCAGGATGCCGCAACCGACTGCGCCCGGGATCGCCGTACGACCGGCAAGAAATTTTTTTTAGCTATCGATGGATTAAATCCGCAAGATGGTGGACCAGTGCAAAACAGGCTGCTGGGGTTTGTCATCTTCCGTTCGTTTAGAGGCGGGGGTACTGGTTTGGACCTTACGGAACTGCTGCTGCTGATGGAACAGATCGCGCAAGACTACCTCGAAAATGTGTCGGCTCTAATTTGCCATATATCCGGCGCATGGCAATGTCGATGGCTCTCGTCGAGCTGCATAGTTCGGTGCCAATGACGCATGGGACATTTAAATACGACGATTGCGTATTTATGATGAACACGAAGCATTTGTTTTTGAGTCCCTTCATGTACGGCCGTTATGGTTGGTTATTTTAATTTGTCGAACATAAGAATTTGTTAAGGCATTGATTTAGGGTCATTGTAATTAGTCAGGGTCGAGAATAAAAATAATTTTATAAAATCAGTATTCTATATTTGATTTCCGTTTGTTTGATTTGCTTACTAGAGATCTATTTCGTACTTTGCTGGTTTTGAATAATCTCCGTTATGTTGGGTGGAAACTAAGAAATTTGTTCAGAAATTTATAATTGTAGGCAAGTACGATCGCGTGTCCGTTTCGCCTATATCGCGGCACAGATCACTTTAGAAAATGTTCAACGTAAATGCGATAATTTTACGTTGTAAGATTGGGGCGTTGCTCAAAGAAGGGCGACGATCTGCTACACTCAGATAAGCTGTTTAAAAGTTGCTGTTTTGCAAATTTGCTGCTGGCTTTGAATATGATAGACATTTAGAATTTCGAACGCAAGCAGGCAGACTTCCTAGGGGGCACCCGATTAAAGAGCACACTACACAAGTCATTAGATGCGATCATGCGAAGTGCGCGGGCAACGTTGTCTTTCTAGTTGTTCTCATGTTGGTTGTACTTGTAGTTTACCAGTAAGATTGGTATGTATAGTCTGGAACGCTAAATTTTCAGTAAATATGGATTATCTGCTCTTTATAAATACAGAATTAAGCAAGTTATAGACAATACCAGCAAATTATATACCAGAATTTAAGTACTGCGTGTCGTGCAACAATGCACCGGTTTGCGTCTGCTGTTAGTGCGATTCTTTTATGTAAAACTTTATTTTGGTCACTTGAGTTTTGTAGTCACTAATAAACGCAATTATAGTGAAATATTAAGGAAGAGTTGAGAATTTTAAGTACACTTCAAAATTATTTGTAAACAGCAATATATTTATCGCCACTTCTTACGTATGGCGGATGGAGATATGTTGCTTGCAAAAATGCTGCGTTTACTATATTAAAGGTTGTTAAGTGTTAGTCTTCGTCAATTTGTTATTAAAATAAGTAATAATGAATAACCATTTCTGTAGGCCGTCCTAACCTATACAAATGAATTGAATGCGCTAATGTGCTTCCGATGTAAGAACAATTCACGGCTATACGAATGTGCCTTGCTAACACGTAACTTTCGCTGCTTTGCGCGCCCGACACAAAATTCATTGTTGACGGAGTAGCAGCGATTGTTTGATTTTTTTTTTTTTTCAAAAAAGCTTGTTTATGGCTTTGAGTGACTGCCACCTCAAAGCCCTGCTACCTGGCAAATATTCGACCTGTTTTCAAGTAATTCAAAGGCCTAAAATGGTAACCAGTGCGCGTGCTTATGCGGTTCACAAAAAAATAACTCTCACCTAGACTTCATCCGGTTTTCCGCCTTGTCATCTAAGACACTCAATGACTTCATAGGCAAATTTCAGAGCGTCTACATAAGAAGTTCAAACTACATCGTGAACAACGTGCGGTTACGTTTAAAACCAAGCACCTCCACCGTTTATTAACGAGCAGCCTGCTCGAACAAGTATTATAACTGGCTATGAAATTGACGAAACAATAAGACGGTCCATTCTTCTATTCGCAAGACAGTCCGGAGACATAAGCTTTGGTCTTGTAAGGAACACGGAAAATGAAGCATCTCTCTAATAAAGAAATAGGTTGCCAACAAAACTTCGTTATATAGCAAACATAAAAACCATTCACACATATAAGAATAGACAAAAAGTGGCATTACGAAGCATGTCTATTTTTTACTTTAAGGCTCAAAACGGCCACCGTGCAGAAACCATGGCTTCTGCTTCTAAGGAGACCCCGATTCCAGCAAAAGACGATAATCACTGGGTGAATCACTTCACAAACCTCATGGCACAAGACTGCACACTACTAGATCGAGATCTTTTTAATAGCAACGCGCCAGAAGTTAGTGAAAAAGAGTCGAAGTTGCAAGTATGCAGAAACAAAATGGGAAATCGACGGGACCAGATCGTATGGCATATGAGCAAGTTGAAAAATGCGAATGTAGCACCGAGGAACTAGAGAGACACCGCACTCACAAGCGTGCTCTATATGATTCTAAGAAGCCGTATTTGACCACCGAAGTCAAGAGTCAAGTCCCGGCGGAGCAACATGGCGACGGAGAAACCCACGTCGGGTGCCGTATCGTTTGTACTAAAACACGTCACTCTAAAAGCAAAGAACAGTGCTGAGGGAAAACTTAGTATTTAAGTTTCGTTTAGCACACAGGCATTAGACTCCTGCAAAATATTCAGAGAGATAATAAACGTTAAGTTCGCGATTTGTGTCTTTAGGTTTATGTGCCAAGCGAATAATAAATCAATCCATCATCCATCATTCTATGTGCATAAAGCTAATTGTTTCAATATCAAGGTATGCGTATGTAGTTTCCGAAGAAAATACTTTATTGGGCCTGACTACATATTTATGCTGTGATTGTAACTATAAATCATATATAAATATATATAAACGATTTGTGACTTCCTGTGGTTTAGACTTGATGCAAGACATGACCAAATCTAGTGTGCTGCTATCATCAATTAAACCGTTGATGAGGTGAGCAATAGCACATTAGATTTGTAGTTAAATCCGGCTAGAGAACATAAATACACTATCGATAGGCAGCATCCCACGGGTGACTGTGGATGGTATTCACACTGTGAACGGACGTAAACGATACAGGTTTTGTGCATCAGGTTTATCGCCATTTTTATGAACTGGACACGCGATGGCACAGCGGAACAAATCAGGTATAGTTCCTTCTTCAAGAAAACGTCGGAACATTAGCGATAAAGGCATACACACTGAACGGTCGCATCGCTTGTATACGGACGCGCTGATACCATCTGTTGTTTTATTTTCTAATTAAAGCTAAGGTGCTTAAATACGGAAAGCAAAATTGCTTCGTAAGATGTCGCGTCAGGTTTTCAGGGGAACTGTCAACAACGCTTCTGAGATTTTCTGTTGTGTGTACATCAAGTTGCGGCCAACGGGAGCGCTCTGCTAACTTACCGGAAAACAAAGAGGTTCACACAAGGGTGTCACGGAGCAATTCAGCTTTTTTAGAGGTAGCGAAGTAGCGAATTGACCATCCTGCCATTTGATTGCGCAAACTTGTTCTATAATTTTTGAGCCGTTTTCTTACGAATTTGTGGATTGATTTCCACGTTGAGCTACAGAGCTCTCTTCAATGACCCTGTTACGATGCAAAACTTTTTAAAGTTCCTTCTGAATGGCTTTAGTAGTTGCTTCAACGCTTGGGGTCGCTAGACGAGCAGTGAGTAGTCTGATAACAGAGCCAAACATGTGCGCTCTGCCGACAGTTTTACACGGCACGAACGCGTGCTGCAGCATATGCATACATCCCTTGGTTAGCTGGGCATATTTCTTAGCCTTTAGTTATTCAGCCTTCGTGCCGCGGCTGCACTAGCCCCAGCTGTCGACACAGCCAAACAACTACTCGCGTTTAAAACACAAGCCGTGAGGTGGGCGCAGGCGCCCGGCTCGCAGAGAACCGAAAAGTGACGAAATACCAGGAACTAGCGTCGCAATTTATAGTTCAGCCGATCGCCATAGAGACCTTTAGACCGATCGGAACGAAGTCTATCAATTTTATTAAGGAACTGGGCCGGAAAGTCATCGCTGCAACTCAGAGTCCCCAAGTTAGCGAAAACCTGTTGCAGCACATATCGATGGAGGTTCAGCGCGGCAACGCCGCGGCCGTCGAAGGGTCTCTTCCGTCAGCCGCAGGGCTTCCGGAGATCCCGTAGAAACTGCTTTTATTCCCCATAATTGTATGCCTATGACAATAAATATATGGTTTGCCTTTCAAAAAACTACTCGCGGTATTGATGATAGGCGACACGCCGATGGTGGCAACTTGTGCATCAATTTTGTGGTTCCGCGCACAATTACGGCTTGTCCACAGTTTTCACAGAAAGTTAGATCCTTTTGGAGTCTGCGTCCGGTGTGATTGAAGTTCACCGTTTATACACTAGCGAGCGGGACTAGTGAATCAGCCAAAGAAGCCGCTAAAAATAGTTCTGATTTTCACACGGTAGCCACTGGCATCACAATGTGGTTAGGTTAGAAAGTGCACAATGTTGTCCTAGAAGGAGACCGGCCAGTGATCTATTTCTAGTGCTAAAGCACGGCCGATATTGCAAGTAGATGCGCGTTGCATCTGGCATGCAGTAAATGCAGAGGAGCAGATCACTTGGCGGCTGATGGCACCAACGCCCTTAGGTGTGTAAACTGCAAACGTGCTTACACAGCAGAGTCATCTAATTGTCCGAGGTCTTTCTATCAGAACGCAATAGCATCCTACCAGAAGCCCGAACTGTTTAGTAGGCGAGGGCACTTCACCCCCTCAGGCTACTACCAAACGCCGCATTTCATTATCCCGAAGCCTGCGTTCTTTCGTTACAAAGCTTTTAAGAAGTCGTGTCGATATGGGGGAAATTGTGCATGTCGATGCGTCGAAGTAACGTCGAAACGTTACCGAGTATTTGTGTCCAATTCGGATTCTAAATCGACCCACAAAGCTAGAGATCCTAGTTCGCTGGAAAATCTAGTTTCTTTTGCAGATACATTAAAAATTGTTAGCCGAGATCAGACGGAACCTATTAAAACAGTGACATAGATTCTACAGCTCCCGTTAGCCTTGCTCTTCTTGGCGAAAAAAACCCAAAAACAGCTCAGTAAGACACATACATTCTGTGCATTCAGGAGTGAGAGCTCATGGGCAGTTTGGAACAGAAACCACACGTCCACAGTTAACACAGATCACAAGTTTCCTTTAGTTTGTTTTTAAGCAAGTGTGGACGATACGTATACTGCGCAGGACAACAAGGGTAGTTGTGTTGAAATGTCTTTTAAAATGATTTAAGACGACGTAGTGACTAACAATCATTCTTCAGCATAATTATCATTACTATTATTTGTTGATGTTGTTTTCATCCTTCAGAATTCAAGAGTGACTCGCGATCATTGCCAGACATCATACGCTCAAACCTCGGAAATTTCGAGAACGGGCTAGTCGAGTCGACCACCGGTAATCTTTGACTTTATCGGATTTAGACTTTATCGAAACTTACTTTCTCAGGCAATGGATAATACAGCGAAAGCCCTGGCCGGTGCACTTGGAGGTTTGCAGCGAATATTGCCTGCTAGAGTAATTGTTCGTTAATCGAGGAGGTAATGGTTGATCACTAGACCGGCTTTGCTACTAGAAGTGGTATGAGAGTACCAATCCATACTGCGCGAGACTGTCTTAAGTCCAGTTCAGTCAGGCGTTGACTTTCAAAACGCTTTCAAAAGCGTGCGACGCGATCACCGTCTGAGAAATCCATTTTAACTGCTGTTGATGAACCTCCTTATCCGTACACAGTCGGGCCTGCAACAGAGTAACGGACTTGTAATGATAGTTCATTATATTTCTAGAACACTGGATTTTGCAACGAAGAGCCGATCATCTTAAGCGTAAAAATTCGAACTCGTTGTGTCAAGATCATCAATGGATATATGGTTGGCTAAAAAGTTAAAAGCCTTTTCAAATCGCTTGAAACCCCTAGGTGCACGTAAGGCCTTGTGTCTTGTAATATCCGCCTCTTAACGGCACGTGTAAGCCGCCTACTTTGTGCAATCAACTCAACAGCACAGTAATAATTAGTTAATAAATCTCCACTTGAACTTTGCGGTGAAAGTGATGCGTTTAGGTGTCTCACATCACGCTACCTTCCCTAGATGTGCATTTTGCATTTTCATATCCATCTCTACTAGACAACTAGGAGTTAAATCATTGAAAATGTATCTTAGTTATTTCGTACTAATGACTCTCCGCCCGTGGAATTCCACGGAAGAATCAGCGGCGGATGAAAAGTAAACAGATCTGTATCGTTAGCTGAGCAGACGGTACTTATTAGGCATACGAATTGAGCATTTTTAGATGACTTTAAAACCAGCAGCACTGCCCGTAATCCATGCTAACGTCAAATTAGATTTGAAAAAAGATTTCTTGAGTGTTCACTCGCACTTTCAACCTGAACACAAATGCAACTGATACAAACAAACACTCGCAGAGTTTTGCGAGGGGTACGTAACGCTTGCGTGACCCCTTCCCATCGGATAGGGATGAAAGCAAAGCTAGGGGCAACCGCAGGGAGGAGCCGTGTTTACCAAACATGATATCATAATAAACAAAGCTTGTATCTTAAGATGGGCATCAGATACGCCTGATCGTTTCGCCGATCGACCGCAAATTCGACAACAACGGCATGATACTGGCGTGCTGAGAGTGCCATTCCTCTTATCAGAGGCCTGGCTCTGATCGCTGCCCTCTCCTTAATTGCCATAGCCATGTATTTAAAAGGCACAGCAGATGAGCAGTTAGCACATTAAACTCGATCAGCAATAGGCGTTCAATACGAGCTCAACTTTGCCAGCTTTAAATTCGTCGCTATGGATTTCGACTTCCTTCTACGCCAAAACAGGTTTGATTTAATTCATTCTAGCGACCCTCACACTGTTTTCTCTAGCCCATCACTGCATGCTGTTTACGTATGCTTACTCAAACAGGCGTGTTTGTTCTACCAAGCTTCAGAGGTTCCAATTGATCATGTGTTTCGTTTTGTTGCAGCACAACTACCTCTTGGGATTCCGATCGCAACGAGGATGCCGTGAAACACAGTTTCGAAGAGCCACCACACAAATTCCAGCATCCGTTTTCGCACATGCTGGAGAAGAACCTAGAACCCTGCCAACACTTCACGCCGATGGTCATGTTTCACATTCCGTGTCCGTGCAGGGATCAACCAGGTGTGTACATACGCATATAGGTAAATTGATTCGGCCGCTAAGTATCTGCATGTGTCCGCGTGTTTATACACGCATCGACCGGTCGATCGAGCAATCATAACTATAGGCCATTTCTGCGTTAGCTTTAGATAACTAACCAGAAGGGGTCCGCTTTTCCTTCTATAATCAACAAATCAGCAAACAGTAACACAACACAGCATGGCAAAAGTTCATCTGATGCGCAACGCGTGTGAAGCTTTAACACGCAGCTTGCTACAAAGATTTACCAAAGCACTCATTTGAGTAGCAGTTTATTGCCAATGATACGTTAACCCTGACAAAATGTATACCCCTCTAGAATCCGCAAATTATATATATACAGCGAGATACCGGTATGTGTCATCGTATATATATATATATATATATATATATATATATAAAGAGAGAGAAGATAAATTAAACCAGTTAGTAGGTGAGCACTGTAAGAATAGTAACATGTTATGATGCTTTTTAATGACCTTCTAACCGCACAATTTCTATTTGTTACAGAAAACCAGAGACTTCAAGTATTTGAGCAACTCCTCTTGGAGGGCGAAGAGGATCTGATCAATACACAGGTGCACAATATAGCTGCACTCACCACGCTATGCAAAATTGTGAGTACGGCTGACAAGGTAGAGACCGCCACGTAAAGTCTCGGTTGTAGTTATTTACATTCACGATCCAACGTTTACCGACACAATACATTGCTTAGCGACGTACGAAAGTTTGGACAATATTTATCCCGACGGCAACGATTGGTCGACATTT
Source organism: Dermanyssus gallinae (assembly GCA_003439945.1). Taxonomy (NCBI): domain Eukaryota; kingdom Metazoa; phylum Arthropoda; class Arachnida; order Mesostigmata; family Dermanyssidae; genus Dermanyssus; species Dermanyssus gallinae. Next base: position 38,299 of record QVRM01000039.1, read on the forward strand.
GCACGTGATTACTAGATTTCCATAGAGCAACGTGGACAGATTAAGACTCTATGGGAAGGTGGGTATTCATTAAAGTACTTTGCGTCAGCCAGTAATGCTTTATGACTAAGTGATAAGTGCCACTCTATGTATGCTGATGATAAAATTGTTTGATTGATCATAAAATAATACAGAATATAAACGCAGAATATACTATCTGCGTTTCAGGAGGACCTCAGTGATACCGACTTCGGCTGGGACGATGATGAAGACCTGGACGCAAATGACTTGGAAGATGAGGTTCCGCGACAACTTCCCAACTCCGTCGCAGACTCAAACCATGAAGGAGAGCTATCGCAGACTGAAACCATGAAGGGGGACCAAGCCGATATGTTGTTTGAACGTCCTCCATCAAGACTTGACGTTGATGAGGTCGAACTGTATTTGGAGCAACTTTTTTTCTCGCATACTAGAACTATATGAAAAGGAAAGCTTTTTAGTGTGATTTCATCAATAAAAAAATACGAAGGATCAGTTAGATATGTTTGTCTACTGAATGAAATGCCTATGAAACATCTAGAACATAGCGTTTTTCTTCCCCAGGCTTCAGTATATTTGCATGTGTGCAAGCTCACTGCGCGTGCTACATTTGACTCTAAATTCAAACTGTTTGGAATAAGTGTATACAGTTAAGGCTAAAGACGCTCGATACAGCTATGCAAATAGGTCACCAGCTTGGAGATCATGGTAACAACAAACGCATACCCTTTGTTGAGCACTTGCAAGCCATCCCAGAGGGAACGGTAACTGGAAATTCTAAAGAGAGCTTCTAGAGAGGTTAGGGCTTTAAAGCTTTTTATTCATGCCTATATGCGGCGGTCTTTACGTGCCCCGGGTGGTCTTTGTCGATCTCAAACCCACAGTCATCGACCGTGCGAAAACCGGCCGCTCCAAGTAGCTGTTCCATTCAGAGGTGCTCAACACAGGCAAGGAGAACGCAGCAGAAATTTGCGTCCAGAATCACAGTACGATCGGAGAGAATTTTTTATACGCCAACGACGCAATGATCTACAGGAGGGATTGAATCCGCAGAATGGTAGACCAGTGCAATGGGCCTTAGGGATTTCTCATATTCCATTCGTTTAAAGGCGGCACTGGTTTGAGCTATACGGAACTGCATGCGACACTTGAATACACCGATTACGTATTTGTGATAGACATGAGGCTTTTATTTTTGAGTTCCCTTCCATGTCCGACCGTTATAGCTCGTTATTTTAATTAGTCATACATAGCCCTTAGTTACACGGCATTTATTTAGGATTGTTGTAATGAGTCGGGTCACAGTATGGATATGATTTTATAAATTATATCAAGACATTTCGTGAGACAGACTTTCATATTTAATTTAGGTTTGCATGGTTAGCTTACTAGTTATTTAATTTGTACTCTGCTAACGTTGAATTATCTCCACGATTTGGGTAAACACTAGGAAGTATGTGCAGAAATTTGTAATTGGAGACAATAGCTAGTTCCTTACAGTACCTAACGGTGACAAACTTCTTGCTCACAATTGCTGTAATTTCTTAGCTAGTGCGGCGATATTTTTGGGCGTATTCTGGGGGCAAAGATCACGTATCTGTTTCGTTTAGATTGCGACACAAAGCACTCCAGAGAGTGTCCAAAGTGAAGGCGAGATTTTTACGTTGTGAGATCGAGACGTTACTCAAAGAAGGATGACAATCTGCTATACTCGGAATGAAATGTAAAAAAAATTGCTTTTTTTGCGAAGTAGCTACTTAGTTCGAATGCCAAAAGCAATCAAGTTTTAAAAGCGAGCATTTCTTGGGGGCCACCCGATTGAAGAATGTTCCTTCAGCTCACTGGTTTCCGCGAGACTGGTTGCGTAGCCAGCCTCGCCGCTGCCTATTATGGAAATCGCTAGAAAGTCGGCGAGGCTTGCATCTCTAAGTAGCATTTTACTCCGGTCGAAGGGTGCACGTGTCGTCTTATCTGAAAGTTTGCCGTCCTCTGTGCAGAGATCGCAACGTCACCGTTGCGTCATTATTGTCTTTTTAGTTGTTCTTATGTTGATTGTGCTAGTAGTTTACCATATTTACCGCAATTCGTATGTATAATCGGGAACGTTTAATTGTTTGTAGTTATGGATTATTCTCGTTTTAGAAATACAGAATTCAGCAGGTGCATGGACAGCAAATTATATACCAGAAGCCAAGCACTGCGTGTCGTGCAACAATGTACTGATTTGTGTTTGCTGTTTGGTGCGATTCCACTATGTTAAACCTTATTTTGGTCACCTAAGTTAAATGGTTACTAAAAAGCGCATTATACTGTAATATCAAGAAAGGGTTGAGATTTTCATTTGCATTTGAAGATTATTTATAAACAGCGGTATGTTGCCATTTATGGTCACTATTTTCGTTTGCAAAAAAAATGCTGCGTATAGCATATTAAATATCACTTATTATCAAAAATGCTATTTTACCATATTAATGGGGGTTAAGCGTTAGTCTTCGTCAACTTATGCCAGTTGTTATTATTATGGCCTGAACGTCTTATTATACTTTAATCGCAATATTGTTGTGCATTTTTCCTTAGATGTTCACATTTTGCGTTCGAAACTCTGGGCGGGGCGTGCACCTCTAACTGCGCCGTTAATTAACCAAATCTGTGAATGCACAAAGTTAGCCAGCGGACACCAACGCTCTGGATAAATCTTCCGATAGAATCGAAGTTCAGCGCGGAAGTTGTTTCGTGAAGCTAATGCCAGTGTATGGTTTTTTCATTTCAACACCAATTTTTAGTTAATTCCGGCATTCATCTTGTCTAAATTGGGAACCATGAAAGCCATTTTTAGAGTGGCCGGTCTGGGTCTCAAACCAAGGCCATCCGAATGCAAGGCAAACGCTTTGCCACTAAGTGGTCTTGCTCGGTAAGATGTTCTTGTTGGTTACCTTACACAGCAAGGTGGTTAACGTCGGGCTTTCATGATCATAATCGTCATCGTAGTCGGTAACACAAGGTACATGCTGCGTAATGTCACGTCCCTTATGTGACGCTTCGCACGTTCCAAAGTATAGTTCTGCTTCATTCAGTGTTTAGCTGACTAATCAGACTAAGATCATTGATGTCAGAACCTATAGAAAAGGCCTGCATAGTACACGTTATAGTTTGCGAAAGTGCACACACTGTCGCTGAGCTTGTTGAGTGCGTGTATATTAATCTTTTGTCCGCGATTCACATTTTCATCGTCATCCAGAAGGATTTGCTCAAATACCCCTCGCCTTAGGTCTACTCTAATGCAAATAGGTTGTACGTTCAAGGCGAAAAATAATAGCAGCATCGTGACTGCATTTGACGTAACATGTGTAAGATTGTGAGGTGTGTCATTTTTGTCACAAGCGGACATGTATGTAGAGAGAGCTAGCTTCGCGGCGTCGTTTGGTAGCAGCGCTGTTAGAATCAACTCATAGCATAAGCTAAAGAGAAGTCTCAAAGTTTCGGTGTCTGACAAAGAAAGGGGGGACTTTCTGGTAGCAGGCCGACCTGCCGCCGCTGCTGGTCCTGCAAAGTGGAGTGCTGTTGGTGAAGGAGAATCAGCGGCCTTATCATAATGTGAGACAGTTCATGTTGAGTCTCGTTAGAGAGGACCGTCAGTGCAGTGGTTAAGGCCGGCAAGGTAGCCTCTGTCAACGTGTGGAAAAACGTGTGAGTCAGACAAAATAAAAGTGTCGTTATGTTTGGCAATACCCGTGTTGTCCGTAACCCACAATGGCCCTGACAGTTCAGACGGGTTAACACGGACCGGGTGTGTCTACGAAACGCAAGAAGATTGTCAAGTCTACGGCAAGGATCAGCGAGGTGGTGCTGTTGCGAGTGTGGTGCGTGGTTAAACAGTGCTATCGGCTGCGGCGGTTGGCGCTAGCGTTATATTGAGCGGAGGGCGCAAATCGTCGCAAATGACCAGGGTGATAGCGGTGTACCGGACGGTTAACGCAGCGGCAGCGCTATCTCGAGCGCAAGAAGGATGAGGAGCGTCAGCATATAATCGATCTCAGGCAGGTGAAGTGGGACGGCCTACAAGGGGCTGCTCAAGGCGCCAGTCTTCGCACCCTCATAGCAAATACCGGCTAAGCCGGCCGGTTGAAGACCATACGTTCAACACCACCCAGGTTCTGACAGGTCAAGTCAACTTCCAGACTTACTTGTTCAGAATCAGGAAAGCTCCGACCCCTACGAGTATGCACTATGGCGATAGACTGGGGGAATGATTTGAGCTGCCCAGCATGGGCTAAGAGGAGCGCACCTCTACCGCTTTTAATAACAACTTTTACCCAACATGACCTCTAAAAAAATTTATCAGTGATCGTACTGAAAGACCATAACTGAAATCTAGGTCCAACTCCTAAGGCGGTCCCCTCTCTGTGGCTGCCGGGGATCACTCCCGCCAGAAGTGGTAACCCCGCCCCTAGTCAGGTCGGGAACGGAACCACGACTAAGTTGTACTCAGTCAGTCGCCCTAAGCCCGTTGCTATGCATTTCAACTCGGTCCCGTGCAAACTCCCCTACCTGAGAGGCGCAAGATACAAGAAAGCAGAAAGAGCTGCTAAACAACGTCGCACGACCTATTCGTCTTACAAGTGGCAAATAAAACTCATGGTTCTACCAACCCTGTAGCTTATTGTGTGCACTGGTTTTATTCTCTCATGAGTATCACAGACAACGGATACTATCTTTAACATCACTGCCAGTCCATCGACTTATCGTAAACACCTCAGGCCGAGTTCAAATTAAGCATCTGCGCCGTTCATTAAAGAGCCACCTGCTTAGACAAGCTATGCAATTGAAGAAACAATTAGATGATCCATTGTTTTGTCTGCAAAAATCAAACACAAACAAGTTCAAAGACATAAGCTTTGGTTTGGTAAGGACTACGAAAAATAAAGCTTTTGTTTAAAAAAAGTTATATTGCCAACAACACTTTGCTATATAGCATATGTTGTGTCCTATTTTTTTTGTTTACTACAAGCTATATAATATATGCTTTAGACATAAATAACTACCCGTCGATTGGCGGCAAATTGTTCCGCCACCCATTTTCAAGTAAAAGGAGACGCAACTTAACCGAGCAAGATGGCTTAGTGGCAAAGCCTCTGCCTTGCATGGGGAGGACTGGGTTCGAGACCCAGACCGGCCACTCTTAAATTGGTTTGCATGGTTTCCAATTTGGACAAGGTAAATGCCGGAGTGGATTAAAATTAGCCATGACATGAAAAAAACGTAACACGGGCAAAAAAATAGCCTTATGGGTTATCATAAAAAAAAACTAACCCGAAAAACTATAAAAGCATTGCACACAAAAGCGCGCTCTATGTATAAGATTCTAACAGGCTGTACCGGTGTTCGGCCACCGAGGACAAGATCCGGGCGGAGCAACATGGCTTCATACGAAGAGGGCCTACGTTGGGTGCCGTTTCGTTCGTACTGGAGCATGTATCATAGCGTCATTAAAAAAAAACTGCTGTTTTATTTTTCTCAAACCGCATACGAGTGCTTCCCCATTTTTTAACACGCTCTTACCTCTTTTTCTGTTCGTAACTGGATTAGCGGAGATGCTTAGCTGACAATAAGGCCCCACACGCATTCTTGGTTTCTTTCTCCGGCTACAGAACACGAAGCGCACACGCTATAGGCTAGCATCCTACGAATCACTGTAAATACGTTTAAATGAAATCTGGTATATAAGGCGCAATTGTATTTTCTCCAGAGCAGTGTTAAGCAAATCTAGATGGTTAACGGCACAAAATTTACGCAGATAGTACTGAAGGCAGGTAGATGAGGACCGTAGAAAAAACACCACTTTAAAACTACAGTAAACTTCAACCTTGTTACAGACACTTCTCTACGGATGCATTTTTTAGAAACACGACCTTCTATGTCAGGTTGGTTGAATGAGATGCCTAGGAATAGTTATAATATCTTCCCCAAACAAGAAAACATACGTACACGACCATATTGGCAACAAAGATGTAGGTTATGAACATTTTGTAGCTTAGACATTAATAAGAACAAGCTCAGTGGAACCGCAACTGAAACTGAGGTCAAACTGATCAGGGCTATAGAATCGTCGATCAATAATGATATCGACACAATACTCACGATACGTCGTTTATTTTAAATTTAGCATAATATATTTTGTTTCATAAATTTACCCTTAGGATCTAGAGTTCGTGGCAGAGGTGATGCGTTTTGAGGTCTAACATAATCGGGGTTACCTTTCTTAAGTAAGGTGCGTGGAGAACAACAGTTTATTCCCTGTCTTAACATAATAAATAACCCCTTAGGTCGAAAAAAGCGTTTCTCTTTATAATGAGAGCATAAATATCTACTACATCAACAAGCAATTCATTAAATATAATTTCAACTTCCCTTTCAGTAAAATTACGATTGGTAACTGTATACTAGCCGCTAATAGATTGTACCACTACCTATTAACTATGCTGTCTAAATATTAACACACGATATTCTAAATTGTTGAACAGTTTTCACGGAATCTAAGTCGAATAAAAAAATATTTTGTATTGCAATTTTTTGTTTGGAACAATGTTATACGCTAAAGTGCGCTGTA
>QVRM01000040.1:0-47040 GCA_003439945.1 Dermanyssus gallinae
TCATCGTCGTATGGCCACGGTGACGGCCGCTTCTGCGCAATAAGCCATTTGAAGCTCTTTACGCGGCGGCATGAGCGGCGTCACAATCTTGCACCACCTGGTGATAGAGACCGTTGTGAATGTGAGTTGGATGCGGTGATAGGGGTGATGGTGGTAGTAATAGAAACAGTAGTAGTAGTAGTTGTAGTAGAAGCAGTAGTAGTAGTAGTAATAGTAAGAGCGGTGGTGGATTAAGTCTCCGCCTCGCAACCGGAGGAGACAGATAGGTGCGCGGGTTCGAGCCCCACCGTTGCACCGATTTGTATTTAAGGGGGTCCGTCTATGAAGCAATGCGAAAAGCAGTCCCATGGACGTTAAATCTTGGCTGAGAGTCAGCCCCGAAAGGATTTATTTAGTAGTAATAGTATAGTAGTAGTAATAATGATGTCGAACTGACGCCAACCGTGGGGCGCAACAATGGGTTGCGCCTCTACTGTATTCTAGATGATCAGATCCGGTCTGGGCTTTACTCTTGCCACCGAAGTGTTACGCGGCCTGTAACGACGCGCCGGCCAGCTGTCGAGCAGCAGCTAGACCAATGTTTTCTTTGAGTTTGCGTTGAGCGCGCGGCTTGTTGAGCGACCGCCACCCAATCGACCGACACAGCCGAAGAATGTGATGGAGTGCGGTGAATGGCGGTGGTGTACACAGCAGAGAGAGAGAGAGAGAGAGAGGTTTAATCATCACCAGGTGGTGATGGTTAAACCTTCTCTCCCTCCCTCCTAGTAGACCCACACCGTCCGATCGCCCCCGTACATAATCCTATGCCTATCATACGAAGAGCAAATTGCGATTGCGTGATGAAGTGATCCTGCCGCTGCCTGCTGAGCCTGTTCCGCGCAGCCTGAAAACAAAGCGCACGCACGTAATTCCGTTGAGAATAACCGTTGCGTTATGTTGCGTTGAGTACAACTACAGGTGAAACGAGGCAGTGTTAGTTGCATTACACGCGCACACACACACACTCGACAATCATGTTGTTATTTGCATTGTTGTAGATCGAGGCAAGGTAGGTTGTTGGTGGTGGCGTGTAGTAATCGTCTCGCTTTATTAGTCATCATCAAGACGTTCTCAGGTCATCACCACGGACAGTCGGAGCACGTACACCGTACGCAATAAAAATTCAGGATTCTACTACTCTGTTGTATAGATCAGTGCAACATATTTATTATACATATACATAAATATATATATAATATATAGACGTGTTAAGAGAACGAGATAAATCGACGTCACGGCCATCATGAACAGGTATGGTATGGGGTCGTTGGTGCGCTCCTCAACGACGATACCTCGTTGTATTCAAGCTGAACGTATTCAGCTGCAAGTGGACGATGTACATAGAAAGTAGTAGTAGTTATTATTGTTGTGTTGTTGTTGTTTTTCTTGTTGCTGTTGTTATGTTGTAAGCGTCGTTGTTGTTGTTATTGTTGTGAGCGTTGTGTTGTTGTAATTATTTACCCTGCTATCACCGTCCTCTTTGCTAGACAGGCTTTGCTGTGAAATAATCCAGCTCGCGATGACGAGCTGTGGTATCAACCTCAGGTGGGTTCGCGCCAGCCTCCATGTCCCGTCTCTCACAGCGCAGCATTAGAGGGCACATCCAGCACGCACACATCTCTCGCACCCTCGGAGACGTGTACAACTCGTTTGATGAAACTGAATGCGAAGTGGATTTCCCGGCCGGCCGGCGCAATGCCTCTCGGTCCATGCTATACACGTTTGTATGTGTGCTTGTTCCACGACTAGAAGATACGTGACTAACGACACCTGTCGTCGGTGATCGGTTTCCGCAGCGAGTACCTACCTACCTATGTGATTGCCTCATCGCTGTGACGAAACAATACCGACTGCATTTATGGACAGTGCTCTTTGGGGCCAAAGCAGACGCGGCATGTGGTTGGGGCCAAGCAGACCCCCCCCCCCGGCATGTACGGGGGTGCCGGCATTGATTGAGTTACTAGCTGAATCGTTTTCAGCAACATAGAACGGGGACGAAAATATAAACGGGGGTTGTTATTGACCTAGTTCATGCGGCGCAGAGATCCGTTCGAGTCGTTCAAAGGTCTTGCTGTGGTACCCGGCGTGGCTGTTTGTGACGAGAAACCGTACATGTGGTGGTAATATATTGTGAAGAAGTCACCGGCCATCTTTTGTGCTCCGTCCCGCCGACATAGCTATAGGATTCCTAGCAGCCTTTTATGAAAAGACTAGACAGCAACCACCTTGATAGTGAAACAATGTGCGTAACTTGTAACCGACAACATTGACGTGCCAAACCAGAAGCTCACGGCTCGCAGGGCGTTCTATCCAGAAAGATAGCACCCGGTAATTGAACGAGGGGTATCTGGACCACTAGTAGCTTCTTCCGCAAGAGAGCGCTGTCGCCACAGATTAACAGGCAGTGCTAGCCAGGGGGTTTACACGGTTGTGTCGTCCGTAATTTTTTTTCCGCAATGTTGCAGAAGCTTTCAATATCCGGCTTTACCCAAATTGCCTCAAATCGCAGCTCGGCTCTCCGCGACACTCAAAACGGATACGGTCAAATTGGATAGTTAAACCTAGCGGGGTGTTTACTCATGTGTTGTACGAAAGCTCTACGTTTAGATGTATTTGCTAGTAGCGAAAACGGAGGAAAAGATGCGCTTTATAGGACAGCAACCACTTGTTGAGAGAGGGTACACTTCTCTCTGAGCTGCTACACTGAGTAGGTCCGGAATCAACGCTAGGAAGAGAGTCGCTATCCGCTGGGAGAGCGGCTGGTTAGAGGTTTTACTACGGCAGCGAACATGAGGTCAATGGTTCCAGTGTTAGGAACTACTGACAAAGAAGTTCACGTTTGCCACCTAAGCAGACATACTCCGATCGTCGGTAAGACCAGCGAGTCCAGAGAAACACAGATCCTGGTTTAAATACAATTGCCACCTTGCGCGATTGGAGTTTTCCTTTGGAATTCAGTTTTTTTCGACACAATCACTGGCGTGGCTGCTGGTCAGTGCCACTACCTATGCCGCAAAGTGGACATCGAGCAGAATATGGTATTGCACTTAAAGAAAACGCAAGCAAAAAAAAGTGCCGGTTTTAGGTTCAGCCCAGTTCCGCAGCCACCAAATTGGAACTGGAGATTAACCTCAGCAAGACCGAGGCGATACAGGAGAGAGACTAGTTGTGGTAGTGTTCATGAATGTTAACCTTTTAAATTTTGATGTTCTATGCTTAGCGGAAACCTTTATAAAATCGACGAGTGCGTATGTAAATATTGTGGAGAGTGCAATATGGGACGTTACCACATACTCACCTGCTCGCTCATTGACACATCGTCACTACAATCAAGCGTCAACGATATTCTTAGCTTACAAGATGATATGTGAACTATTGTGTGCTACCAATTCATGGTGAATAAACCCGAAACAATTGTAAATATTGATGTTAAATTCCTACGTGAATAGGATATTCCTATATCTATGTTCACAGATTTTCATTTTCGGAAAAAATGCTTAAAGGCGCTAATAGGAGCGTGACCGACAAGTAACACAGCAATAGCGCCCCGACGTTTCGATCTTAGGTCGGTCTGATAGCCCCTATGGAGTAAACACAGAGGGATCATCTATGGAAGGACGTGACAGTCAAGGATCTCTAACAACTGAATCGGCCTAAGGTGTCCTTTCTGAAGAAAGCTCTAGGATTACTTCGCTCGACATGAAACCTCCTCACCTACGCCCTAGCCAGGATGCCTCTGCTCATTGCAACCTCGAAGCGAACTACAAACTAACGCGTAGCCCTGCATTCAACGCGTGTTCATAGATGCAGGGAACACAAACTTGCCAAATCAACATCAATTTTAACACTACGATAGTTATGACGTATCGGATCCGTAAGGGAAGTAACTTGCCAAACCGCCACGGCATAACACGCTTTGCAGTGCATGATTTTCCTGTGTAATAATGCGCTTCTATGAATCAGGCGAACGATACATCTGCGTGCTGTCCCTAGAGTGCTCAGCGTGTATCTGCCATCTTGATAAAAATTGTTGCTTGTCGATCGCGCACCTAAGCCAGTCTGAGAGACTCTAATAGGATATGAACATATGTTTTTTATACCCCGTCGGAGAACATGATTCAATGCAGCTAATTCATAAGGAACGCTAGGGTCACATGAATCTCACTCACACACACTCTGTCTGTAATTACATATGTATTTGAAATTGGTGTAGTAGTTGTTTCGGTTTCGATCTAAGCGGTCGTACGCAAGCGGAGCTCATGAGAAAAACGAAAAAAAACGCAAGTTTCAGTTTGGAAAAACCGCGGTGCAATGGACGCAGCCTAGTCCACAGAACACAAATATAAGTGTGTAAGTATTTTTTTAGAGGTTTCTGTGGAAAGAGGACCTTATGTGAGTACAGTGAGATGCGTTCGGCCATAAGGTCGATTCACCCGGGGCCACACACCGCCAGGCAGACAACGAAAAAGAGGATATCTGCAAGCCGTATGGTCGTACAAGTATTACGTAAAGCAACGAAGTAGCAAAACGCTCTACGGCAATAGATACCCGTCTTCACCGGGGGTGTATCATGTCCTTCACCGCCAAGACACCCAAAGCCACAAACCGGCCCATTAACGAGACCCCGATGAGTCGAAATAGTGCAACACATAAGATCGTGTATAAGATGTGCTTAACTGCGGTTCGTGTTATCCCTGTAATTTGCAACAGTTGTGCTTCTGCCGGCCACGGCCACTCTGCGAAAGTGAGTGCGGCCGGTATTAGAACAGCAAAGCTCGACGACGCGTCATTTTTTTAGCAGTGTAACTCCTGTTAAATTAACACAGAGAGAATAAAGAGACTGATGACGCCAGCAGAAGTCCTGAAAAAAAATCTCTGAAGCAAAGACTATTTCAGAAAAGAGCACGACTATCTCACTGCGCATCGATACTGAGTGTGTCGAAACATCGGAGCAGAGGTACCAGCAACCGCCATTGAGCGTACAACAAGGGGGCAGGTGTTTACATAAATACGGCCTACACATAGGGATGCATAGTAGAATTTGCGAAAATGTACGATATGTCAACCCAAATTTTGAGAAAAAATAGCGCTGTGAAAGCATTACGTGACTGCGTAGTTAGCGTCGCTATGCACAGCGGTGGAATCAATGTAAAGCCATTTTAGCTTCTATGCAATAGATCACACAGTCTATAACCGTTTTTATCAAATGCATTTTACTTTATTTTTCTCCGATTCCATATTAGGCGGCGTCAGGGCACGATAAGATAAGTCTAACAAACTTTACTGACTTCTCAGTAGAGATCGTTGGTGATGGCTACGGAACAGTGCCGCCCGTTAGTGATGTCATGTTGAGGTTTCCGAGGCTCCTAAAAGGCAAATGTCTAGAGATCGCAAATCTTAAAAAGTAATTTTTCTTATTTCATTGATTATCTTAGGCTTGGCCATATAGATCATGCTGTGACGACAAAACAGGAAGCAGGACGTTATTTAATTTTATTTATAATTAGACGAACCTCGACTAAGCGTCGTGACTCAGTCCCCAAATCCCAGACGATATTGCTAACGCTACCTATCGGGCTCGGCTGTACCGTAAATGAGGGCTACGACGAAAGATTCGAGATGAAAGCCCGCCAAACCTGATGACAGGCTTGTTCAGCAATAGAGAGCGCGGAGAGGAGTTCGGGTTGACCATCCCACCTGTGAGAGCCGCAGCGGCGGCGGCGGCGATTCGCTAATTATCGTATGCGAAAATGAGTGGCACCGATTGGTCGTTAGAAACAGTCCCGCTCCGAACTCGATTGAGTTTCGCATCGCTCCTAGCCGGTAACGCGGGCTTGACGGAAAAGTTCTGCTGCTGCCGCTGCTGCCAGAGAGTGGGGCACAGTGCAGCTCCTGTAGGCACTGTCGCGGTTTTCTCGCATGTGCTGCTATGTGCGTCGGTACCTTCGTCGGTGAACCCTGCAGGCTGCGCTCTTCTATCGTTTGCTTACTCGTTACTCATCTTGGCTACTAGCATCTCGATTTTCGCGCTCCTAAGTAGTGCCTATTAAAAGAGCAAACATCTCACGTTTGCAACATGGGACATGTGATACCTATGCTGCCCCCCCCCCCCCCTGAGAGAAAGAGAGAGAGCTCTTTTTATGTCATACCGTTACTAATCAACTGAAAACGTAGCGCCTTGGTAGATTAGCTTTCTACCATCCCCGAAATATTGCAACAATGCCGTATTTATTTAGCAACTGTAGGTCGGTTTCGCCAGCCACAGGAGTGAACAGAAACGAAGACTACGATGAAAAACTACAGCGATTGTCTTGCAAGAATCACAGTAGAAAACTAGGTATTGTTATTATGCCAGTCATTGCCAGCGCATCCTAAATAGTAGCTATTTGAAACTGAACCTTGCTGGCTGCACAGTTTCATACGAACCGAGGCTGACCTGCCCAGGGTGAACCGCCGATCAGCTGCTGCTTCGTCTTCTTCGGTGGGAGTGTTGGTGTCCACAATTGTCATAGTCACAGGTCACCCGCCGAGGCGAGGGCTCTCGATCCCGTGGCCGATAGTTGCTCCGTTTCGATCCGTTTATGTTTACTCTAGCTGTGGGCTTTGAGCCATGGCGACCGAACAAAGGCCGCCGTCTGTAGTCACAGAAGTCGATTTGGTCTGATTAAATTACCATTTCATTTGCGACAACGCAAACACTAACTGCACCGATATTATTCGCCTACAATACGAGACGACGACGGCGACAAGGACGACGATGTGTTGTAACGCCTACCTAGGAGATATATGCGTGGGGTGTGGGTGGACCTGGAGGACCTGGGGAGAAGACGGCCGCGGGGGGGGGGGGGGGGGGGGGAGGGGCATCGTACAAGTACAACGGGGCAACAACCACGGTGACGACAACGACGACGACCGACAAGGGCAGCGACGTAAAACTACAGCGTAATAAGCAGTAGCTCTTGCTAGCCTCGTAGCATCGTCAAGCCCAAGGCTAAGTGGGTGAGTGGGTGGGTGGGTGGGTGGTTGTTTGTAAGCAGTACAGCCGTATATAGTATATACGCTATCTTGCTTACTTACTTCCGAGGTTCGCTATTCCCCTCTCCAGCGCCCCACCACTGAAGGCGCTCGCTGCGTATCACTGCCGCAGTTGTTGAGTGCATCGCAGTGTCATGTCGATTGCATAGACTGATTCGACCGACCGACAGACCGACCCACCGACAGACGTACAGACGGACCGAGCAAGCGAGCGAGCGAACCCCGCAGCAGTCCTTATGGAACGGCAGCCGCGGGGTAGTCGCGGCGTGACGGTAGCCCAGGGGGAGCTGGGTAGGCTGACGTTGGGGAGGTGGGCAGGCTGACGTTGAGGAGGTGGGCTGCTGGACTTCGGCGAGGGCCTCGGGGCCGATGTCGTCGTCGTCGTTGTCGATTGCTGCTGCTGCTGTGGATGACCGAAACTCGCGATGAATACCAAACAGACAGGCTAGCTGTAAGCAGATAGGAGGATTTCAGTAGGAGTAGCTAGAGTGGAAGCAGTCGGCAGACCGACTCAAGCCACTACGACGATTACTACCACTACTACTACTACTACCAGGCTTTGCCGACAGCACAGCCCTGCGAATAAGGGTGAGAGAAGGAGTCGTACAAGCGGTGACGCAACTGACGATACTGCCGTCAACAACTACTACTACAACAACAACAAAGGCGACATCAACAATAACGCCTACCACCACAACACCAACTATGTTCCCACTGCTGTGGCAGACGTCATATGAGGACAGAACGATTAGCTTAAATGCAGCAGCGGTAGCGGGGACGACGGCGGCGGCGGCGCCGATATACGATCATTGCGGCGCTCGTGGGTCGGTTGAGGTATTATCGTTCTCTTAGTCGGACTTCCCCATTGGCTTACCAAGACGCATACGAATCAGGTGCACGCTTGGAAACCGTTGGTGTCCTGCGCTGGTCTGCGTCCAAACGCCGAAGGACGTCAGCCAGCCCAGCTCGGGGGCAGACGGAGCTCAAGTCCGTCGAGAAGAAGGGCCCAGCTTGCCGACCGGATCGACGACGCAGCAGCAGCAGGACGGCAGTACCTACAGGATACGGAAAGCCAAGCTGTTTCAAGGGGGAGAAAAGATATTTAGATCTGACTCAGCTTTTAAAGTAATTACCTGGTGAAGGTGATGTGATGACTATCGGGCCTCCGCGAACCTGCTATGTCGTGAGCGCCCACCGTCAAAGCGCAATCGTTTTACGTCGGTTCCCGTTTAGCTCGCTACATGTATACATACATGCATGCATAATTGCATACGTACGTGCACGTGCTTCAGGTTGTCGACGGCCGATCACTACCCGACGACCAATCTAGTCCCTGGTTGTTCGTTCCGAAGATCCGTTTCATTTCAAGGCATTTGGCGTATCTGTCACGTCGTGCAGCTTTCGAGGCTTCGGGATTACTTGGAAGTGAAGCAACTCTCCATCTCAGTTTTTCAGTGTCATTATAGAAGAAGAGTTATCTACTTCGTTTGTCTCCTATTCTTCCCTTCCTCTTTCATTCTCTTCTTGCTAAATTCCTGCTCTAACGGTTACAGTGCACCCGCTAGTCACTAGGAGTGGCACCTTTCGGCAAAAGCGAACCACATATATATTTTGAACCGCGAACACGTCACGACCTGGCGATATCCTGGTGAACGAATGGTTCCCTATCTAAGAGGATTCCTAATCCAGTAGGAGTCCTCCACAGAGACTCGAATTTTAGCCGAATACGAAGAGCACCGCCAGTAATATTAACATACTGTGCATGAATCGTACTTTTTGTCGGCTCTTGCGTATCTGCTTGTAGCCGCACGCGCAGATGTGTGCAACTTCCTTTGTGCAATTGCGTCGAGCGAATCTGTATTCGGTACACTCGCGATCAATGACCAGGCAGTTAATGTCGAACTCAGACACGACATGGCTCTCTAAAGCCTCGTGCAAACAGCAAAACGGTATCCGTAGCATTAGCTATCAGCGTCAGGATCGAAGGCCGGTTCCAGGGCCTGCTTTGCACGGTGAAGAAAACAGAAACGCAGGGCAATGAGGAGTCGTCGCAAACAATCCCCTTTCACCTTTAGCAACCGACTGCCGGGCTGTCAAAAGAGTAAACACTTACGACACATCGGGAGGCCTTGGAGGCAGCCCAATTTGCATAGCAAGGATCACGCAATGAAAAATAATGCAACAAGGCACATCATGAATCTCATGTTAGATCTGAAGAAGATACGTGGCAGTGCGACTGTCTGTTTGCTTTTATAAAAATGATATATACTAGTGTTATGTGCGGTATTTTGTGTACAATTTAGTGCACTTAAATTCCCCTGATGTGTGGAAAAGCCAAGTAAATCACGGCCGACGAGCCATCAATTAGACACAAATTAGCAGTACTGTCTGCTAGTGAATGGTGGACGTTTTACTGCGCGTCAGATCTTGAGCTATGGTATTTCAAGAGCACCATTTTAGGCTGCATGCATGCGACTTTGGGCTTTGGTCGTGCTCCGAATCAAAAACGAATGCAATCGATGACAGCCGTCTTTCATAAAAGATTGTCCCAGACCTTTACGGGATTGCTGGTACTGCTGCACTGTCGGACCGCCTGCGCGTCTGCCGCCAATACTCAGAATGTACGCAGTTTGGTCTAACTATGTTCCGCATAAGGAATCATGATACCAACCAACTCTATACTACTCCGGGAGGGCCACTGTCCGGCGTATGCCACTAGAGCGATGCCATAGTATTTGAATGGTTCACGCTGCCTCTGGTCGGCGTCCGAGCTCAACGCTGCCAATTCGAGGCTCGATTCCCGATTTCCTGAGGAGGGGGCGCATGACGCGGGAAATAGGAAGGGGGAAGGGTTAGGACTTCTGCGTGTGCAAGGAGGTTGAGGGGTGGTCTGAGGCCTTTACGGTTCTCCGCCATCCACGTCCAACTCAATTTAATTTTCGACTCGCGACTCGGCCGGCCAGCTGCAAGTGCAAGCCGGACCGCTCGAGAGGCGGCCGACCAGAGAGCTCGCCGCGCAGAGAGGAGAGGAACTGAACGAACACGGACGTAGGGAAAACGAACGAGAGAGAGAGAAAGAGAGAGGTGAGAGTAATGCAGTGCCTGAAACGAGCCACGTCCACGAAGAAGCCGGTGGCATTCATTGATCGGCTCCATCTCTCTCTTTCTGCCAGCAGACTCCCTTCCTGTCGTTTCCAGCTTCTTTCCCGCGGCGCGCATTGCAGCTTCGTCCGTGGAACGTCGCTTGCTCGTCGTTGAAGGAGGCTCGCTGCTTACACTGCACACTCTCGCGATGCATATAGAAGAGCATGCCTTTAGAAGCTGTATTTATTCCTTCGCCTGTTTTTTGTTGCTCTTTCCTACAAACTGCGCCACCACACTAGACTGCCGGCCTTCAAACCACCGTAGACCGTGGTGGATCATCTCTCGGTAGGCACTCGCGCGAAAACGAAGAAGATTAACTTAAAGATGTTTTTAAACTTAAAGACGTGTGCGCCGTCTTTCGCTCTCTTTCTCTTTATCTCTTAAGCTTTCCTCTTCGCGTGCTCTCTCGGTCGCGTTTTTGGCCAACCAACTAACTGGGCTCTGGGCACCTGACGTCTCAACCGAACAGTTAGCCAACCAGACTAGCGATTCAAAAATAGCTTCTGGCTTTTACGTCGCGCTCGAGCCGGAAGAGTGCTTTTGACGACCTGCCGCGTTGCCGCCTCACTCACCCGTCATTGCATTTCTGTCTAAAAAGCGCTCGGACGAAGGGCCTAAGAAGGGATTTAGCAAAATAGCACATCTCACACGGTGTCCCTTTCAGGCTGTGTCCATTTCTCTATTCGCTCGGCTTCGCTAGAAAACTGTCTGAGGACCCAAGTGTCGCTTCGCCTTGCCAATATATATGTCTTCCCTCTAGCTCAGAGGTCTGTCTACCTTGCTAGTCCGGTCGGTTGTTGCTCATACTCACGTGACTGTTTGTTCCGGCGAGACTCACGCGTTTTATAAGAGCAGCGAGTGAGAGCAGCGTCAGGCAGATTGAGAGCGAAAACATTCGACCGCGCGCGAAATATGCATATATTTATATGCCTTCAGGGCCATACGACAACTTTGCGTTTTCGCTAGCTGTGACTGTAGCGGTGGCTGCTATTTCCGCTATTTGGAACGCTTCTTTCTTTATCTCCACCTCCATTGCGTAATACTCGTCGACATTTGTAAGAGAGAAAGAGAGAGTAGATCATACTCGTATTGACTACGCTGACCTACGATGCGACTCCAAACGCCGAAGTCGCGCGACGGTTGCCGCAGCGATCGGACAGATAATTACAGCCACTAAACGACTGCCGAAACGATGCAGATGGGCCAGACTGACAGATTTATTAGAAAGAAAGGACATCTACCTTTTGGATATGCGGTAGGGCCGACGCGCTATTTCCGCGCGCCTTTAATCAGTCCGATGGACAACTCGCCCCACAAGGAAAATGACGGGGGGGGGGGGGGGGGGGAGCGGGTGGTAGAGCGTCTGCTCGGGCAGAGCCAGTGAATCTTGAGAAGCCGTATGGCCCTTACCTTTTCTTCCCCATGGGCGAACGGCGATTGAAGTCAGCAATGGGGACTTGAAGAAGATCTACTGGCAGTGCAGTACGCCCTGGAGTTGATTCGACCGACTATTTTTGGATAGCCTAAGCCACAGACGTCAAACAGCCACGACAGCTCGACGACGTCGATCTGCCGTTATCTGTTGAGTTGTTTACGTTAGCCTCGTTCTCCTGTGGCAAATGCACGAGCACACTACAGCGAAGAACGCGACGGCGAGACATGGCTCTAGTTCCAAAAGAAAACTGCCCCCACGCAAGCAGAACAGGCTGTTAATGCGCTGCCTCGTGCAAGAAGTAGACCCATGGCATCATTTATTGTGCAGCTGTAGTAAGAATCTCGTTCCGCAAGAGGCTCTCGCTTCTTTGTTCTCTACCAAATCCGAGATAACCGAGCAATGAATGTAAATAAGGAGTAACCATGTTACTAGTACCGTGCACACTTGAGAGCCTTGCCGTGAAACGGCCACAATTTGAATGGCTGTAAAAACAAAGATGTCCATATAGGGAAATTAACATCCCCCCATTCCTAATATGATTACTATTATTGTCTAAGAACTATGATGCGTAACAGATAGTTGTATTGCAGGACCAGTTGTTGCTATTGTAACGTTTTTTTTAAGTGCGTTTTATTAACAGTATCTTATGTGTATTACAACATTATAGTCGTGTAGTTCGTAAGGCTGAAAGCCCGTGTACGCAGCACTGGAACATCCAATACATATGATTTTTTTGTCTTTTCTTCCTCTTAGCACCGTGTTACCTAAATCTTATATTTATGTTTTTTGCTATTGTAACTTCCTGTAGTTATTGCACTCGAAGCAGTTGAAGTGTCACTAACCTGTAGTTCAGTACAGATCGATAACTCGCCTTGACAGACGCCTAAAAAGAAGAACCTTGTGTGGCTTCCGGTAATCCGCAGCTGTTGTGTGGGTAGTTACCTGCGTCTCACCTGCTTCTGCATGCGATTTGGTTTACAGCGGCTCTCCGGGCAGAGATCCTACCTCGGCGCTTAACGGTGCGATCCGGTGATGACGTAACAGTGAACTGTACGTATCGTGGCGGACCCGTCCGTGAGGTTCGCTGGCTAAAAGACAACAAGCCACTGCAGAATGATCATCGCGTTCGGCTGCTTGGCAGACTCGTGCTTCACGTCAGCTCATTCCGTCGAGCTGATACGGGCATGTATCAGTGCTTCGTCAATAATGAAATGGACTCGGCCCAAGGTCACGCCTATCTTCGAATCGAAGGTTCGTACTAACCACAGACACAAATGTACTCTATATGTGCATCATCGTATTGAATGTATGGATAATTACATTAATTAATAAAAACATTCGTTACTCAAAACATTAATACAATTATATATTGTATGAATGTTTTGAGTAACGATTACAACAATGTGCAAATAATATTTTGCGCAATTAAAAAAGTATTCATACTTAGACGGGTTGTTGTACTTGTTACAACGCCGACTGATTTGGACAAAATCCTGTCATACGGTGTTGAGTGTCGAGCTCTTCTCGTTCGACCACCCGACCTGGTAGTACGATACGATGACGAATAATAGAAAAGGCTAGTGAAGCGAATGGAAACGAGTCTGTGCATGCTACAGTCGCACAACGAAAACTGTGCCTTGCCTCAAGAATGGTTTAGGCCAACACTCTGAAAGTTGTCTCTAAGTTCTAACACGAGCGCGCGTCGGGTAGCGATATCACCTAGGAAAAAAGAAACCCTGTTTTAGGTAAATAGCTTAAATATGTCCAGTAAGCCCACGCCATAGGCAGCTAAAAATGTAAAGACGAAATGATGGTCTCCAGCCAACACTCCCTAAATAAATAGATTTGATTGTGCCTAGAACCCCCGTGCCAAGAACCTTGCGCGAATGGCCGGTATAATATGTATTGCTATGATATCGAGAGGTCATAGTAAATATATCATGCGTGTAAGTCGCAATGTCCCTAAAAATACTGCAGATAAACAGTGGCATTCTGTATAGGCAAATTATTTATAATCAATGATAATTATTATTATTTAGTGATAGTTATTAATAATGATAGTTATTAAATGCTTTAGCCTTTCTATCTCCTTAATTATATTTTTAAGTTTCAAAATGTATATATATATATATACTGACAACAACGGAAAAAATATGTAACCCGATGTGCCTCTTACCATGCTCCTGCCATGCTCGTCGAAACATAAGAAGTTTCCAACCGCCTTACTAACTGATGACACTGTAGGACACTTGCTTCGACACACCGTTTTGTGCACCGGTGGTGGTTCGACGACAAAGCAGGCGAAAAGCGGGAGACGAGCTAAGGAACAGCCAGCAGCATGGCTGCCAGCAGACAAGGTCTTCTTAAATTCCCATTAGTACAACTCTGCTGTGTCCTCCGTCAGACATAGACACAGACGAGAGTCATCCATGGCCCACCCATGGCAGCATGTGTCGCTTGAGTGCCGCCCCGTTGCGCTGCGTCGGGTAAGCATGCGTGGGCGTCAGTGGGCGCGCATGACAGAGCAGTCAGCGGTCATCGTCGTCAGGCGATAGCGTTGTCAGATCAGTTTGGCTTCCTGACCTGTCGTCGTCGTCGTCGTTGTCAGCGTCGTCTTTCTCCAAGTCCCTTGGGCCCCTTGTTTTTTGTTCTGTCTAGCTTGGTCACCATCGCGCCTTCTCTATCCTACTCTTTCTCGCGCAGGCGCTCTGTCGCTGCTTCGCTCCTTGCCTCCCCTCCTCTCTCGCTCTCTATCTTTTTCTCTCTCGCTCTCTCTGTGTCCACCGTCAACTCCTGTCCCGTGGTCTACATCGATATCACCATAGCCAAAGATCTCACCTGATCTGAAAATTATTACTATGCTTCCCGTCGTCGGGCTCGATCGTGTCAGACAGAGAGAGAGAGAGCTTGTTCACAAGCCCACTTACTGTTCAGGGCCGGCTAAACAGGCCATAATCGTGTAGAAGACGCTCGGCTCGACACCGCCTCGCCAATGCCCGGGCCTAGAGCTAGTCGGGTGCGTAACTACTAAGTGCCCTCAAACATGCTGATTCCGGCCGCTGCTTCGCACACGTTCATTCGTGTTGTCTCGTGCTGCCACTACGGGTAATGGTGGTGGTGGCAAATTACGCGTATAACCACATCTTGAATGCGCATCGCCATCATCGACGCCGCCGCGGGACGATGTTCATCATGAACTTCATCGTCGCTGTTGTTGTTGTTGTTGTCGTCGTCGTCGTCGCTGTTTTCGTCGTCGTCGTTGTTGTTGTTGTTGCCCTGATAACAAAGCTGGCGGATGGATGCTTCGCACTGTCTGAGGGAGGAGGGTGGGGGAGTTTCTCTCTCTCTCTCTCTCTCTCTCTCTTTCTCCATACGCTTCTCCAAACACGGGCCCAGTGACATCTCCTTGACACGCGCTCGGGAGCCCAGGCCGTTAGGGGGGCAGTACGTGCTGCGCAAAGTGCCACAGCCATAATCTCTATTAGGACTGCCCTCGACGAATTGAACCTTAGATGAAAATTGCGCTGCATTTCTACCAACCACCTATTGTATAGATACACAGTCCTTCGAGTGGCCTATGCGATACTTCTAGTCCAGAATGCATCATCATACGTCGTCATCGGCATCATATTTGCTTTAATCATTATCCTCACCACCACTGCCACCAGCGTAATGACCATTAGCATCGTCATCAGTCGTGACCTCTTCATTGTCTCGCATGTTGCACCTAGGCACGCACGTGCTGGGCGCCCATAGGAGGGGCGTGGTGCGTGCTAGGAGGGGCGCAAAGTCGTCAGGGTGGCAGTGGAAATTCTGTACTAGCCATGGTCATGGTAGTAGTAGTTGTTGTTGTAGTAATAATCGTAGTAGCCTAATATTAATATACGTGATGAGATATCTATGGACAAGCGGCTGGCTCGACGGAACGCTTCGCGGCTCGTAGCTCTAGAAAGCCCGGCGTCCAAGTTCATTGAAGTGATGTGTATTGCCGCCAACCGGTATGTGTCGCAATAAAGCTCGGCTGTATGTTAGGTCGGTAGTACGATGCTTTTATAACTTACTTGTCGTATTTATGTCTCTCTCTTTGACTAGGAGCTGGCTGCGTAATACTTCAAGTTTTTGTGAAAGAGGGGGGATTCAATCCGTTCCTAGAGGCGGCAGGGGTTTTTCCTCACCTTTGGCTCGCGCTGCTTGGCCCACGTTGAATACCTCAAGATTGTATTCCTAAAGGTGTCATTAAGTTCAGTAAGATTGTTTCCATTTGTACGCCGACCGGAATCACTGCAACCCGTGTCGAAAGTGTGGAAGCAGAATTTTTTTCTGGTCGGCCGATTTATTCTCTGATATTGGGCATCCGTGCACGGAGGCTGGCACCTTTCCTCAAAATCATTACAGTTATCTTGGCCATAGGGTGACGGCGTGCTGATACCTGCTAGGCAGTAAATTCCTTCCAGAAAGGATTGTGGATTCAGAAAAAATTACTAGTGTTGCACTGGGTCCGAGCAGTGTCCTCGTCACGCTGGCAAAAAACTGAAAGAAGGCATGCCTAAGAAGAAATTGTGGCCTTTTTGATGACCCAACTACTCCATAGGAAATACCATAGTCTTGTGATTTCCTAAAAACCCAACTTAAACCGCCTAATTTTCGTTTACAGAATTATCGTCAAAGAGTTTGAAGCCATCGTAGAAGCATGCTTCAGGAACTTAGAAAAAACGGCCTATTCCTCCGCTTTTTGGAGAGAACTCTTTATTTTTAGAACACTACAGTGAACTTCACATATATTAATAAGGTGCTAAGTATGTGAGTGGATTCACACATGATCAAAGAGCTCTCTCTGAGAAGGCCATTCTCATTCGCATCGTCCCACAGGCATGCTTACACGATTGCTTTCAAGCTTTTGGCCATGTGTTTGAGAAGGCAAATTTAGCGGTTTAAGTTGGAGTTTTTTGAAAACCACACTAAACCTATGGTTTAATTGCGGGAAATCTGCGCTATCCAATGTTCACTTCTGTAAGCAAGAGTGTAGCCTGCAAAACGACTACACCGCTCGAGTCTAGTGCAGTAGTAATTTTGTTTGCGTTTGGAATCTTTAATGAAGGCAAATTATTTCCCGGCCGACATTGGGCTCGCCGAATAAAGATAGCTTTCTTGGTTCATCTGCCAGATATCCCTCGGAACATAAAATGGGCCGTTTTTGTTGGGGGTCAGTTTAGTTGGAGTGCCCTGAGCCGGCGACTCATACTTGCGTATGCCTTGTCTTCGCCCTTTGGTAGGCGTCGAGAGGGGGCACTTGTTGCGCCCCTGTCGAACTCTGCCAGAGACCTCCGCGACCACAATAGGGGTTGGCACGGTGCTAGGTGTGACTATTTCTACTACGAACACTACTACTACTACTATAATACAATATATACTACTATACATTAATATGTACTAGTAAAGTAAAGTTTTCGGGCTAACTCTCAGCCAAGATTTAACGTCCACTGAACTGTTTTTCACATTGCTTCATAGACGGACAAACCCCATAAATACAATTGTGCAACGGTGGTGCTCGAACCCGCGCACCTATGTGTCTCCTTCGGTTGCGAGGCGCAGAATTAATCCACCACGCCACCGGGCTTGACAACATATACTACTACTAATATATATATATATATATATATATATATATATATATATATATATATTACTACTAATAACAACAATAACTACGAGAGCTGCTAATATGTGCAATGGACGCTTACTTGCAGAGATTCACCCTACGATTCGGGAGAAGTTCATCGGCGGTAAGTTCAAGCCGCGTAGCGAGATCTCGCTTAAGTGCCAGGCTACGGGCTCACCCCTACCGCAGCTTTCGTGGCTGCTCGACGGTACTCCGCTGCCGGAGACGCGCGATATTAACCAGGGCGACTTCGTCCAACCGGACGGTGCTCTCGTGGTCAGTTTCGTAAACATCACCTCGATGAAGGTCGAGTATGGCGGCGACTACACTTGCATGGTAAGTTCGAGTGAGTCAGTTTGTCGCTAGTAAATTACACCAAGGATGTGCAATGTTTTCGAGGTCAAATCGTAACTGACCTAATCAGTACGGTCAGCCAGTCTAACAACAACAAAAACAACTACTTCAGCAAATAGTGAAGTGAATATAATTCATTCATGATTTATTCACCATAGAATTGGTAGTTACAGTCACAATACAACAGTATGGTCTGACATTATATAATCAACTCTGGCTGTTAGGGAGGTTCCAACAATTTCTCCTTACATACAAGCATGTGGTACCGCCCAATATCGGACTGTCCACAAAAACTACATACGCATTCTTCTTCAGCAAATAAGAACAGCAAAAGCAACCGAGAGCAACAAACAACGACTAATGAAATAAAAGTAAATCATTTGGGCCGTGGAACGATATATAATTCTGTTTATGCATACGAGATGGTATAGATTTTTACCAATATGATACTGCAATAGCCATTAGGTAGTTTGTGTGCCCCCTTTGACCCTGCGTTTAAATGTGAACTGTATTGAAAACAGCAACAAAACCCACAGCAAACGATTATAATGACACAGAAAAAAAACATTTACAAGGGATATAATGAGCGCACAGCAGAGTGTGCCGGGCTGAACTTTAGTGCAAGCTAGTTTTCTAGGCAGAGGCGCTCCGCGAAACTGCAATGGCGTTTGCCAACTCGTATATGCATATATATTTTTTATGAGACCGTCTTCTCCGGACGGCAAATTTTAATTAAGTTCAATACTTCTTTATTGAGCTTGAAATTTTCATAAATACACAATTTCAAACAATTGTTGCTAATCAGGGCATTTTGCAAAAAAGGCTATCACCCGTGTCTAATATATATATATATATATATATATATATATATATATATATATATATATATATATATATATATATATATATAATTTTACTGCCCCTTTTTTAAATATCAATTGTTAATCATAAGAAACATGATTCCGAAACGGCCTCCAAAGTACTCGTCCCGATAGTAAAACGAATTAACTGATTACGTATTGCTGGTGTGCTTGCCTAGCCGCGTGTCATATTTTCTGCAAGTATAAGAAATATATTCATACAGTTAGTTAGGTCTAGCCAAAAGTGGAGTAATGCGTGTATAAATATATCAACACAATTTGTTTTTTTTTTCTAGGCTACGAACGACGTCGGTACCGCAATGCACACCCAGCGAATAAACGTCGAAGGAAATCCGTATATACGACCTATGAAAGACATTACCGTGGTTGCTGGCAAGGAGCTCAACATAAAGTGTCCAGCCGCGGGAGACGTTGCCTCTATGTACATAAAGAAAGGTATTTTTGCAGGCGCATATATATATATACCTTACTGACGGCTGTATTAAGAGTAATATATATATATATATATATATATATATATATATATATATATATATATACAGAGAAAGGTGTAAACGTTTAGTTTAGTTAGGACGGCTGTTTACGGAGAAGTTGTACTTGAGGACACGGAATTGAGCTTTATGAAAGCACTCCATCTGCAAGTCACAAGCTTTCAATGCTTTTCCGTAGGTATTTAGATCCAGGTTTTGTAGGTGTATATAAGTTTTTATCGGCTTTGTTTAAAATTGCAGTGTCCTTTTTTGCAGTAGCTCTCAATATTTTCAATGTACAGGGTGACCGGGTGTGATTGTTTGATACTCTCGGGTATGGTCAAGCTCGATGAGAAAGTAATTTTTGCCAATGGAACTGGGGAGCGGAAATGCTTCGTATAGGAGTGGGATGATTTTTTAATGCATCTTTCTGAGTTGTGATTTGAGGGGTAGCTGTCCCGACATACGTTACAAAATGCACGATTGCGAGAGAACGCATTCCTCAATTGAAAACCATATATATCGCACAAACCGCTCATAGGCACATCCAGGAAAAAATTCTACATTGTCTGAATTATACCTGATCTTAGCTAGAACAGGAACTATTGTCATATTTGAAAAGAGATCGCAAAATTATGATTTTACTTTTGCGTGTTTAAAATTTTACGCTAAGGTTCTCGACATTTTCCCTCTACGCGTGCACAATACGTTCAAATGAATGTACATCTGAAGTGAATCAATTTGGTACCAAATTGGTAAAGCTGACGCCTATAGTTGCAAAGTGACTTAAACATTCCGATGGCCATATCAGATGTAAATGCATACAGCTACTATGTTCCCTTTTTGGTCAATCAAGTCACTCGTCAAGCTTGTAGAAGGTCAAAAAAGTATTTATTGTAGTTAAAACGCTTGCTCGAACGAATGTCCGCCAGCCAATAGGCACATGGTTCCAGTAGTAGTATTTCTGGCAATTAAATCAATAAGCAACTCAACGGGAGCTGCTTAGACTAGAACCTTTAGGTGGCTCAAAAAGCAAAAAAGACTAGATAGATTGGGCGATTGCGGCCGCTAAGCCTGTGGACCGCCTCGGCCAATCCGGCGATTGGCGAAAATATCATCCTGACAATTCCGTATCTTAATGGCGTTGTGTGCTGGGGTACCATCGCGCTGAAACCACATCCTCGACCGAATACTCAGTGGAACGTCTGGCAAAAGTTATGGCAAGGTTGTTCTCAAAAATATGTGGTATGTTGATCCATGTTGGGAAGTATATAAGCTCTGATAAGGTAGCATTGTCCACTATGCCAGACCATACATTCACGGAGAAGGGTCGCGGGTGTGCATGCGGGCGGATCATATGCAGGTTCTCCTCGGCCCACCAATGAACATTATGTACGTTGTACACACCATCTTGTGTGAAGGATGTCCGCGAAGCGAACAAGAGCAGGAAATTCCACATTAGCCGCTGCTTGTTGCAGAAACCGGCGACAGTAATGAATGCGTGGCTGGTAATCAGAATCCCGCAAGGCTTGAGCTCGCTACAAGCGCTACAGATGTAGTCTTGATTCATTTAGCACTTTGTGGGCAGTGATGGGACTTACACCAACAGTTCTGGCCACCTGCCTAATGCTTGCGAAAGGACGCGCGACTACTTGTTTAACAGTGTGTTCCTCTATATTTGGGCTTCTCACTGTCCGCGGTCGTCCGGCATCGCAGTGACAGCCGTGAAATTATCTAGTTTCTCGGAGCAAATGATGTAGTCGAAACATTCAAACATTCTGCTGGCAGGCATCAGTCGGTGTGGAAAACGCTCTGCGTACAACCGGCGTGCGGCACTCGCGTTACCGTCTGCTTTACCATACATTATAAGCAGGTCAGTTTTCTTGGCACTTGTGAACCGGTCCATCATGGTACACGTGGTAGAAACGCCTGCACTTTATAATGGAATGTTAATAGAACATAGACACTGTAGCGCTCACCACGCTCACGATCGGACGGCGACCGTTACAACCGCTCAAACAACACACGTTCTCTGCCTGGTTCGCGCCAACGGCAACTAACTCATTTGTTCTCATGACTCCTGTTGCTATCAGAGATTGCCCGCCCAATTAGTGACTTCCCTCGTCTTCGCTACTGGGGTTTCGGCATCTTCTATTTGACGCCATATTTTTAGCTTGCTTCGCCATTGCTAACATGTATTTAGCTTGTTTCGTGATTGCCGCTAACCGACGCTGTCTATTCCCGCGCTGCTTAAAGAAGGCTGTTATCCTACAGACACAAGACTCAATCACCGCACCACGTATGCCGGTACAGCCACCCCTTAAATCACAACTCAGACAATGCATTAAAAAATCATCTCACTCCTATGCAAAGCATTTCCACTCCCCCTTAGCATTAGCAAAATTATTTTCTCATCGAGTTTGACCGTACCTCATAGTTTCAAACAGTCAACTCCTGTTATCCTGTGTATATTTATGTGTGTGTGTGGATGTTACAGGGCTATTTCAAGAGCGATATAAGTAATTGTAAAGCTCGTTAAAGCAAATGTTTTTTTCAATGGAACATGGTCTCTGAGAAGTGTTATTTTTGAGTGAGGGTGAGTACACTAAGCACAACGTCGTGTTCGTGAGAAAATTCTGTTTCCTCTGGAAAACATATAACTCCGGCCAGAAGATGGTCATTTATGCTTGCACTCAATCTCGATTACTCCGCAATCATGGCTCGCAATTTGGTACCAATCAAATGATCGTAGTGAAATGCGCGTTTGCCTGAATATGTTAGTTTTGAGCGCTGTGAAAGATCGTATAGGTTATGATTTTAAGGTACTGGACATGAAAACGAATGAAAAAATAATTGTTTGCGAATTATCTTCTGAATGACCGTGTCTTAGCTTCTGATCGGCGTTATATGTTCTTCGGGCGAAACGTCATATCGCATTTGCCTACATGTATATTAGTTTTGAACGCTGTGAATGGTCGTAGGGTTATAATTTTCAGGTGTTGGGCGTAAAGGCTAATAAAATAACTTAATTTTTGTGAACTCTCTTCTAAACGACCATGTCGCATCTTTTGGCCGGCGCTATATGTTCTTTAGAATAAGTTCCGAATAGTTTGTGTATAAGAGGAGTGGCTGTTTTGCAATGGCACATTTAATGCTCCTATTTTGGGCAACAACACTAGTGTCACAAATTCGAAATTTCACCATCAGTCCGAAACAAGACTTCTCAGAGACCATGTTCCATCGGAAAAAAATGTTTGCTTTAACGAGCTCTACAATTTCTTATATCGCACTTGAAATAACCCTGTACATATAAATATATATATATATATATATATATATATATATATATATATATAGAGAGAGAGAGAGAGAGAGAGAGAGGAAGAGAGAGAGACAGACAGACAGAGTGAGAGGAAAAACGAAGAGGAAGAGATAAAGAGGACTACTAGTAGAAAAAACCAGATCCGTCAGTTATTACTTTAGCTCGTTAATTAATTAGTATGGACCTCCTATGGGTCTGGCTGTGCTACTAGTTGGTGGTGGGCTATTAATGGTGTTCAATTACGCAGCGAGTTAGCTGGCTGTGAGCTCATTTGCTACTCCAGATAATGGAGCGTCGTCGCATGATCATCATGATCGCCACCATCACACAGTTCTGATCATTTGGCTGTAAGCAAACAACATAGAAGGGTTGACGGAACGTTGGTTACTCCCTCTGTTAGCTTCTATCTAGCGATACGATGGAGTCTAAACATTTTCCGCCCGCCCGCCAGCCAGCCAGCCAGCCAAAAACTTTCCCGCTAAGCCTTGCTATGCTAACACTATGAAGAGGACGACTGACGGCTGATACTGCAAGCAAGCGGTAGTATTTAATGACGACCAGACCAGTAGTGCCGGTAGTGTCCGTGTTACGTCCTTCGAACTCATTCAGGGTCACAGCTTTGCAAGCAACTGAGCGACAGACCTGCATTTATCCTTTCGATGGCTGGCTGCAAGAAAAAACAGGAAACTGAAGACAACGCCAATGACGAGGACCCATCCCCAAGGCCATGGGGACAACATTGAGCTGTTCCCTCCCGCGAGAGCTAGCTATATCCTTTTAGCGAGTGGTTGCCAGATATATGTATATATATACGCTAGTCGGGGACGACGTTTGCGATGCGACGCACACGAGAAATTCGGGCATTGGATAATTATATATTTCAAGCGATAGTACACGGCCATGATTACACTCCCTCAGACTGGTCGCCGGCTCTCACTGCTCATACAGTATCTGCCTTGCAAGCCGGATTTTTCCATTGCTAGCATCTATGAAAAGTGACAAGTTTGTTTTTGTTTCACGCGTCAGTGCCACGACGATGCGCGTACGGCTCTCAAAGGCGGACCAGATCCGCGCAAAACCCGTCCTTGCGAAACAGGTTCGACGGCGTCTTTTTGGGCAAAGTGAGGAAATAATGGAGGAAAATGCAGAGAACAACTCAGGAGGACGAGAGAGAATTACAAAGTTTTGTTTTGCCTTCTGCCAGCGAGGGCCAACCTGGTGAACAGCTCGGTCGTCCAAAGAGGCCTTCATCGGGCTTCAGCGCCGCTATTGTCTTGCTCTTAGCTTTTGCTGCGTTGCGACTTGGCTTTCTTTTATATAGTATCGTTTTTTTTCGCCAAGTGCTGCCTTGGTTTCAGCCGCTGCAAACGCTTCGTGCAAGACTATTTTACACATAAAGCATCGCGATGGGCGGAGGCACTCGAAACACTGTTATGAATTCTCAAAAGGACTCACGGCGTATGTTCCCCTCGTCCGGCGTCCGATTCGTCGATTGCTGCTGCTGGTGGCCGCCGGGAATTGTGTGAGGGCCAAGAGCTCTGTTTACAAACAAACTTCCTCCAAGTTCTCGAGGCGAAGTTCGTTCTGAAACTCCTCGAGCGCGAGGCCGTGCGCTCTTTGTCTTGCATTCTTTCACACTATGCGGCGGTGAGACGCGAATGCCTTCCACGGGACGGCTGATAGCGAAGCGGGAATGCGCTAGTGGTTTGTCTCACTGTCTGCTTGCTACGTGGGCCAAGTCGCTCGTTCCAAACGAACTCGAACGTTAGAGCCGGTAAGCAACGCGAAAACCAGCCCTGCGTTGTCGAGAGATGTAGGAGGTCTGAGGAAAACTAAGCGGCACAAGGGCATTGCCTCGTCACCTTTCCTTGCTTTGATTTCCAATACGGAAGGGAGCAATCGGCAGGGACGCGAATCGAAATTCCGACTTTTCGCCGCCGCTGCTGCTGCGTTGATGTTGCCCTCTGCCATTGCTTCAGCTACGTTTTCTTCTTCTTCTTGTCCTCAGCGTCCTGTCCCCTCCAGCACGTCTGGGTCACGACGCCCGTCGGTCCCCAACTTTTGCCTTTGCTGCTTCGTAGTCGCCCTGAATGAATGTTGCTTCTTGAGCTCATTGGAATCTTGCGGCTGCGAATGATTTCTCCATGGTACGGTTACGGCTGGCTCGTGGTACGGTGAGACCCATCCCTCGATCGCCGAGTGGCATGCCCACTTATCATGTAATCAGCTCGAGCGTGCCTATTGGCACTCAGATCAGTCGGTAGTGGTCGACGTCGGGCGCATTGGATGCCCCCTGCTTCTCGCCTATTGCCTCCACATCCGTATCCACACTCATACGGATGCACTCATACACAAACACACACACACACAGATACACACGTACTCACAAATAGACATCGCACACGGCACGCCCGAAATGAGCCACTCCTACAGTGGGTAGGCCATATCAAGTAGCAGTAGTAGTGATCTACAAGGAGAGAAAAGAGGACGAAGCAAGCTCAGTTAGCTAGCCAGCAAGGCCAGACATCTATCTGTTTATCCATGCATGTGTCTACGTCTGTACGTGTTTACGTATTATATATGTATGTGAGCATGCCGGTACAGCGCGTGCCCATAATGATTCCGCTCGCTTCGGTCTACTTGACCCGGACAGGGTGCTCCTCGAAGAGTTCCTCCTTCCTCCTCATCTTCATCCTGGCAGAGTGGCTTTGCCGCCGTGGTTCTGTTTGCCCACCCGGCTCTGTCCTACTACTTCTATTCGGCCGTGCTAGCAGCGGCAACATTACTGACTGCTGGTTGGAAAGTATCATCTCGTTCACGATCGTCTGCTTGCCATCTCTTTATCATCTTCTACTCAGTCTTTACTTTTCTCGCTCTGTTTCTCCTCTGTGCTTCCTCATATCCTTATTTTCGCTCGTTCCTCTTTCTATATATCTGCTTCTCTTGCATTCCGCTTGTCGCTGTGTCCTAGCCGTAACCGTCGATCCGTGAGCACGTCAACGCGCCAAGCGTGTCCTCCTGCAGACGGCCCTGCTGCGTGGTGACCCCCACCGCTGGGCTCTTAGCGAGGAGAGACGGCAAGAGATATGCGGGCGAAGAGGGCGGCAGGAGATCGAGAAGTGGACAGAGAGACAGGAATAAGAAGAAGACAGCAAATTGTAGGAAAGCCGGTCCTCCGGTCGCTTGACTCGATGTAGCCAACCGAAGAGTCTGGCTAACAAGGAACAACCGCTACCCCCAACCAAGACAGTAGCCGCTGATGAAGCATCACGGACGACTCCGACGGACTCGCTCACCACCGAGCGACACTTGCCTGACTTGTCTCTCGTTCGAGTATAGAAGGAGCTGTCTGCGATATCCGTCGATAGCGATCCTACACGCACATCCTATCATAGCTTCCTCCCTACGTCCCTACGGCTGGCCATGCTCCT
This sequence comes from Dermanyssus gallinae, assembly GCA_003439945.1. NCBI lineage: Eukaryota > Metazoa > Arthropoda > Arachnida > Mesostigmata > Dermanyssidae > Dermanyssus > Dermanyssus gallinae. Next base: position 25,771 of record QVRM01000040.1, read on the forward strand.
GCGATCTTCTCGATGCTTGCAAGCGAGACAAGACTACATATATTCATTTATTGCATTCAGCTCCGACTGCGGGCGCCGGTGCCTTCGCACAAGGACTCGGACAGGATTCGGTGATCTTCAGTTTGTTTTGAGCTCAGGCATGCGCACATAGGAGTTCCCACAACATGGGCCATCAATAGCTCGCCAGCGCCCGGCGGGCCGCCCGCTGGCAGGGGTATTATATTGCCGCTTACGAAAGCAACGCAACGCGTCTAGTAGAAGTGAGATGAGCAGACGCCGCAGTTGCTGTTTCTCAATTTACTTCGTGCCGCCGACGCCGTGGCTGCCATTGTTGTTTGAGTGTTTGTTTGTTTGTTTCTCTGTATGGACGTGTATGGTGTTTTCGTTTTCCCTTTGAACAGGAAATGAGAGCGGGTTCTGGGCCCTGAGCAGGGCGGTGCGAAGCGGGGCAAAGCGATATAGCCGAGCGAGCTTGGCCACTTGGCTCACTATCATTCTCCCGATTCCGCGTCTCTCTGATAAGCGAATAGAGAATCAGCAACCAAGGCCGTTTAGCCGTTTTTCCTCTCGTTTCGTCTGCTGTCGATTTATCGTTGTTATTCTTCTTGTTGTTGTTGTTGTTGTTGTTGTTGTTGCTGCTGTTGTTGTCGTTGGCCTGGCTGTTGATGGCAATTTCAGATAATCGTTTGATCTCCCGAGAGCCCCGCTACGGGCTTTCCGAAGACCGAAGTAGCCTGTCGATCCACGAAGCACGTAAAGACGATGCCGGGCTCTACACCTGCATTGCGATGGGCTACAACAACAAGAACGCCTCCAGAAGTGTCATGGTCACCGTCGTGTGTAAGTAGTTAACAGTTCGAGTACGCAAACGCCGGTCACGTAAACTCGTTTCATCTAGTATTACCACATATCGTCGAGGAAACTCAAGATGCAAACGTGTCATTTTCTCCCGACAGTCGACGCGTGAAAATCGATACTCGACGACTAGCCATGTCTCGTATGTCTGACGGACGCTGAATCTACGCCCCACACATTTAGGACACGGTCATCGATTGCGGGGGCAATTGCCTAATTTCTAGCTCACATTTGTCTCACCCATTTCCACTACACTAGGGCATGTTAGTTTTGTACCAGTCGACGCGAACATGAATAGCCTCGGAGCGATCATGGCTCCGCCAACTACGAGGACAACAAGTGCGTTATAACGACAGACTCAATACAGACGCGTGCGACCCCTCCAGCCTTCTCGTGTCTGTCCACCGTTCGAGCTCTGTTTTTACTCAAACATGCATCGCCAACTAGATTTTCCCCGTCTAACATGGCAACCTTTTTACCCGTACCGCAACGATTGGGCTTTGGGTTTTGCAGCGGCGCCTCAAATATCGCCGATCGTATTCTCGGATAAGATCCACGAGGGCATGCGGGCAATGGCATCGTGCAACATCATCGATGGTGATCCTCCGATGCGGGTGTCATGGTGGCGAAATGGTCAACCGCTACGCGATGGCCAGGATCAGGGCAATGTTCAGCTCAGTAGTCCGTCGGAGTACTCTTCATTCCTCACGATTAACAATGTCACACGAGCCTACACCGGAAACTACACCTGCGTCGCAAACAATAACGCCGCCATCTCGAACTACACAGCTATGCTTCTCGTTAAAGGTCAGTCAGAAGGCTTACGCTTCAGTCGATTTCTTGTGACGTTCGTTAAACTTCTTATATATATATATAAACATATATAGATTTTTTATTATTTGGTGTTACAAATAAGTTGACTGTACTCATGATACCAGAGTCACGGATTATCTCCATGACATGAAAAGCAATATATCTCTGTAGAAAGTTCCTTCCGTAACATGATCGCAACAACGTCTACGATCAATATCTGCGGAGCCATTTGCTATTTATGATTATCCAGACATATTGACATAAGTATATTGAGCCGCCTATAACGCTATTAGGGCAAAAAATGTTTGACCCATTGGTGTAGTTGCGCTGATTGTTTGTATCGTTTTTGGTTACTGCTGTGGGCTTGTGGGCTTGCACCCTGCGGGATTTGCGAGGGCCTCAGCAAGCGGTTGCGTCTGATTAGACGTTCCTAGATGGGAGGATACGTGGCTGTTGTGCTTGTATTACAAGATTCGTTGCCAACGACAGAGGTTGGACAAGCAACGAATGTGCCATATATTGTAGCAAGAAGGCAGTTGACAACAGCCTTTTTGTGGTTGATCAACAAGGCAGAAAGGGAGAGAGAGAGAGATACGCGCAGTGAACCTAACCTCTGCTCTGATTGCTGCTTGTCCCTCTATGACTCGAGGCTAAATTGACCGCCTGCATCGACTAATGCGGCGTTCAACGCCAGTCAACCTATAAACGCCTGAAGCACACCATATCTAGCAATGCACAACGCTCTTGCCTTATTTCGAAAGTAAACGACGAAACGTTGTTCGATATTTGACTTTCAGCTCCTCCCCGATGGAAGATTGCTCCGCGAGATATGTCGGCCATAATGTCCACGTCAATTACGTTTGATTGTCAAGCTGAAGGAGAGCCTGATCCGGTTGTCCGCTGGAAGTATGCTAAAGGTAAGCATAGAGATGAGTTGTCTAGTCGTCTGCTTGTTACATATGCTAGCTTTGGCTTACAGACGTCCCAAATTACGACATTTTTGTCACTCTAGTGTGTTAATACAGTCCAGCTTCAGCAGCGTAGTTTTATTTTGAAAGTACGCTAAATTATATATTCTTAGCATCTACCTATTATGCGTTATTCCAAGACCGAACACAACTCGTGACATCGGAGTCGCGGGACATCTTCACTACACAATCCGGCTGACGGGGTCTTTGACCTCTGTGAATATATATATATACATATATATATGCTTTTTTTTAAAGATTAACTGGCAAAATCCGTATATATATGGATCTTCCAATATAAATATTCAAATTGTAGGACGCGCGTTTTTACTTTGAAAATTAAGTGATTCTGCCAGAACGCACCCGTCGGGCGAGGCCTCCAAAATGCGTTAGTACGAGCACGTAATGTTCCTTATCGTATTATTTAAATATAACTACAAATAAATAAATTACAAAACTCTAAATTTGATGTGTTATTGTGATGTCGTCAAGTTGTTCACGAGGGCCTCAGATATCAGTCTTATATACCATAAAAGTCAGACAGAGTCTACCTGAGGCCGATAAAGCGAACACAGTTGCTCAGTGTACGACGCTTATAGGCTTCTCTAAGCAAAAAGCAGAGGGCCTTGTTCGATTCTTCTCTCACGTGAAGATATTCACTATATATTACCTTGGCCACGATCCAGAAGATGTCCCCATGGTGGGACAGCGCAAATGTCCAGGCTATGTGCACTCCGTATGTTGGTTAGTGAAGAAGACGTGATGGCATCATACCTTTTAATGTGTATTTGCATATTTTTTAACTGTAGTAGAACCATGGATAAAATATGTCTCTAAATGTTTGCGTTACTTGTTTCCACCGGACGGCACACCCACTCATACCAGCCGTTTAGTGCAAGAGTCGCTGGCGGAGCATATAAGCATGTTCTAAAGGTCAGGGATAAGCACTCTTGGACGCCTGGCAGTCCAGATTTAGAATTTGGATTGCTATGCGTGGGGCGTAATTTAGCAATATTCTTATTCTAGTTTAACTTTTATTCATGCACAAATCAAATACACGTACAAAATGCACACTGGTTTGATTCAATCTTCTGCTCCATTGATCATGAAACAGAGCCTTCATTTTCGCTTAGCTTAGTAGTAGCTTCTGACATTTACGTATAGATGGCACCTTAATTCTATCGTATAGTAAAGAAAAATGTCTAGATAAATACTTAAGTAGCCTGCCCCTCTTTTTGAGGTAAACTATGCATTGTTCGTAAAAGTGGCTTTACGTAACTCGGTGGGCAAACAACTACACAAAGCACAAACTGTTACTTACACGTAAAGCTGACGATTTTGCCTCATTTTGAGATTTAATACAAACAAACTAAGGCGTTATCCATTTAGCGGTTCTTTAATTATCATGGAACGATGGCAAGTTTACTAAGCAAGGATTTCTCACCATACAAATTTATCACATAACTTTGCATGCATACACGTACAGGAGTTTGTCCATCGTGAACAACAAAAAAAGGACCAGGACAATAGCTTCTCCCACAGCTACAAGTGTCTCGATGATCGCCGGTTAAAGTTCGTATCGGAGCTCCAGCTCGCGTAGACTGTAAGCTTTCCTTACTCGGGGCAAGTTTGTCGTGCAACACATATATGTGTGTATATATATATATATATACGCACGCACAGGTGCGTCGATATGCTAGGATATGCTGTGTTCAATCTGAATACAGGCTAGGCTATGTACAATCGGCAATTCCTGATTTGGTGACGCCGAACGTAACTGCCCGGCGACGTATGCCCCATGGCGTAATTCGCTCGTTCGTTCGCTTGCAACGGACAGGTCTGGGGCCGGGGGACTGTGAGTTTTCCAACCGCTTGAGCTTGGAATGTTGGTTAGCGAGCTCGGTTGCTGCTGCTTCTGCTTTGGCGCCGCCAGCGTACTCTAGCGAGCCCCCTGAAACGCTGTGATGAAGTGTTGCTGCCCCGGGCAGCAGCGGATGATGGCGGTGGTGCTGCTGTTGCTGCTGTCCTCGTCGCCGCCGCCGCAGACGCCTTCACCGTTGCTGTTGTCGTGCCACTCAGTACTGAACGCGGGGCTCGTTTCCTCGAGCCCCGCGTCGATCTTTTCGTTATCACACTCGAGTACCCTTTCTTCCTCATCTCTCTTTCTCACAGTGCCCCGCAGCCCTTTTCTCTCTCTCTCTCTTTCTCACAGTGCCCCGCAGCCCTTTTCACCGGCATATCCTTAGCGAACGAGGAGGGCAGGGCAGGGTTGGGCTGGTTGGTGTTGCTGCTGCTGCTGGTGATCAATCTCTTCGATTGGGAAGCAAGTAGCAGCGCCATCCAGCATTGCGGCGCCGTCGAGCTAGCTGTTGTCGTTGTTGTCGTCGTCGACCGGGCACCGCCTATCCTGCTCAGTCTTCCTCGTATTCTCGTAGTCGTTCTCTCTCTCCCCCCCTCTTATTTCTCTCCTTCGTTCTCCCCTCTATCTATATCTCTCTCTGTCTGTGTCTCTCTATTCCCCCATTATTTCCTTGGTCTGTCACTTTCGCCCTTTCGCACTGTACCTCTCTCTCCCCCTCTTCCTCTTCCTGCCCGCACTAGCAAGGAAACTGGCAGCACTCCATTAAATTCCAAAGCTCCGCGTCGCGATTTCTACGAAGTAATAGCTCTGGCTAGCTGGCTGGCTGGCGTACCGTGTGTACGTACGTACGTACGACCCTCCCCGTCTTCTTAGACAGTTTCCCTTGAACACCCTTGATCCTCTCCCTATTTTTCTTTTTTGCTTCTATTGGCAGGAGGCTACCTATCTTTACTACCTGCAGCAGCAGCAGCTAGACCACCACCATCACCACGATCGACACACCAGGGTCGCCTCGAGGAATACCACTCACCTCTCACATAGATTGAGAATGCAAGAAGAGAGAGAGATGATCTTACTTTCTGTTCAGGACGTCATCGCTGTACCGTCGATGCGTGCTGCTCTTTCGCTGTTAACCCTGTACACGTAGGTAGGTAGGCAGACAGGCAGAGCGCGGCGAATATTTTGCTCCAAGCGTTTTCCTATCATCATCGTCGTCGTCGTCGTCGTTGACGTCGTCGTCATCGTCGTCGTCGTTGACGTCGTCGTCATCGTCGTCGTCATCGTCGTCATCGTTGACGTAGTCGTCATCGTTACCCTAGACCCTCGTCAGTCGTCGTGCGTTTTGCCAATCATTCCGCTTGTAAAGTACAGCAGTCGCCCGATCTCTTTTCGCCCGGTTCGCCCCGCTGATCAGCCAGTTAGTATTACCCCCCACCGACCAGCTGCTCCTTCTTATCCTAGTCGCTCCAAAGCGTCGTCGCCACCGCCCCCATCTTGCCGCCGCCCCCATCTTGCCGCCGCCCCCGTCGCCGCCACCCCCATATTGCCGTTGCTGCAGCCCCCATCCCGCCGCCGTCGTTGCAATACGGCGCTCCGAGCTTTTCATCCAAGCCGAATTAGTTGCAGAAGTAGCGGCCGCTGTCATTAAGAAGAAGTAGCACTGGCAAGATGGAAAGGTCAGTCGCTGTGTAGATCTGCTCTACATATAGTCGAAAAGCTCGGTCGGACATTAGAGGAAAGGGGAAGAAAGAAAGAAGTATATGTGCGGCCTGGTCCGTCATTAGATCTGATCCGTGGCGAGCATTGGCGGCTCATCCATATTACACACATTGTGTATGCTCGCGTGAGTTGAGGATGCGCGCAGCACAGCACACCGGGGCAACTTTAGGGCCTACACTTTCCCTTGACACAGCGTTTCCCCGCGCGGGGGGGCCTAGCCTTGTTATACGCCCATCCACCAACCCAGTCATCCAGGCACAGCAGCCACTCAGCAAGCATGAGTCAATCGAGTACGCAAGGAAGTAGTGACGTGGCTACGCGTGTTTAGATCTGCTTTAGTCGTCCTGCACCGTGTTCTGACTTATCGGAGATCGTCGGCACCAAGGCGAAAACGAGCCATCAACAACGGTCGGTCAGCCATCCTATCCGTCTTATCGTTGAGTCCTGTGCTTGTGGTATCGCAATATTAATTGGGCCATACTAATAGAAACTGCAGAAGAGGATGCTAGTTGACTCGCTGTGGTGCCGCCCGCCTTTCGACCAGCGACATTCTGTAGAGGTTAAAACTGGCAGAAAAAAAATAGGCTAGGACAAGAATGTCGTTATCACCCTAACCGACCTGGCCAGTATCACCAATAGATAAATCACATTTGCTCACGCGACCCGGCCGCTTATGCTCTCGCCCCCTCCTCACTCATCTCCTTTTGCTTTTTCGTAGACGCAGATGACCGTATATAGAAAATAGGGTGTATCCTAATGGACCACGTTGACTAGCCGGTGAGCTTGGCCGAAGGTTTGTTAGCTATTTGCAGTCTATCTAGTCGTGTAATCATAGTCCGGTACAAGTGTTTACAGAAGTGTTACAATATAATGTTTTTCACATTTTGATTTAAACATAGGGAACACGTTTCAAGTCATACGGTAGTTCAATGCATTCGCTACAAACTAGACTCCTCTGCATGACATTCCAGCGCTATAATACATGTTGCCCTTTGCAAAATATGCACGTAGTCGAGCAGGGGATCGCGTTTAGATTCTAACTGTCTTTCTGGTTGTAGCAGTAGTTGAACTTGAAACGATGGCCACCTCCCTTTGGGCATCTCGTTGGCTTCGAATTGATGATGCAGTAAGTCGTTGTTGCGTTTTTTCGCCGCCGCGTCTCGTAGAATATAACACGTGCAACATTTACTGCTGCTAAGTGAGCGAGGTATTGCGGCACACGTATTTTTAATGGGTCATTGCACAGTAAGGGCTTGCTCTTCCCGGCTTCTACGCTTTTGCACTCAAACGACCTGGAACTGCTCAGCTTTAGAAGCCGCCGGCTGCAGGCGAGTCTTGGTCTATTGGCACGATCTTTTAGAGTAGGCAGAACACTCCACTTTTAGGTTTTTATTACTGATCCGTGGCTATCCCTTTCTAGTTCCTATGGCTCAGTCGATCTTTTCTTAAACGGTAGGCTTCTTCCTTCTCCCCCTTCCCCCCATCTCGCTCTTTCAGCCCTTCTCGCTAAGATTCCTATATATCTTCCATGTTTCAGACTTTATTCTCTTGCAGCATCTCCCTTGTTTGTGCTCGCGTTTCTTCAATCGCCTCTCGTTTCTCCGTTTTCTAGGGTAATTTTTGTATGTCCTATCATCGAAGGACGTAGGTAGATTCAATGGAGGAAGAGGAGGAGAACAGCCTTATTGTCGCCCTTGTAAGCACTTACTGTGGGGTGCAGACGCCAGCGTTAGGTGGTCGTCACTGTTTAAAGCGGCTTCTGCATGGTAAAATAAAACTATGGTCACAGAGCGAAAAAGAGAGAGACAATAGGTTGGAGGAAAAGTGAGAGCACAGAGAGAGAGGGATGGAAAAAAAATATATATATATATGATGGAGAGAGGTACGCAATATACTTAGTGAAAATAAAGCAGTAGTAACCGTGGGGTAAATGAGTCATCACGCGTCAATCCTCTCGAGTAATCGTTTTCGCCCATCTTTCTCGCCCGCTCGGTCTCAAAAAGTGCGTCTTCCAAAACTCTTCTTTGTTCTGCAACTGGCCATACACAACGAACACCCAAGAAGACTTGGGACCCTTCGAGGTCTCTTCGCGGGGCTTGTACTTTCCGTTGACTACCACTACTATTAGTCTGCCTGTTCTGCTGGTCGGTTTATTCGTCGTTCCCATCGCCGTACATCGAGAGAGAACGCAAAAAGCAAAAGCGAATGCAAACCAGGATGCGGAGTCATGATAGTGCTGGAAGAGCGTAGAGATGGTAAGAGTTTAAATTTCTGCAAAATAGCCATCGACCGTATTTGTGCGCAAGTCGAAACATGCAGCCGAATGTTGAATTTTGCTCGTTTCCATCGACGCGCAACTAACGCTAAATTGATTGCAAGCGGTCAGTAGGAGTGTTTGCTCTATAAAAGTAAGAAAAACAAGCGACGCAAAAAAGTTGGTATAGATAGACGAGGAGTGAAAGAGTGGAGTGTAGGATACGCTCCCTTTCCTGCGCCTGTTGTTGTTGAATATTCTACAAGTCTTTATCATTGCCGGGCCTTGGTTCCCTTCTTCTCATTGATTCGATCGGGTTTTTCGTTTGAACGCGAGGCCGATTGTTGTTTGCAAAGAATCGAGTTTCCCGTCTACGCGTAAGTTCTTCTTCCGTAAGCTCGTTGAGTAGCTTACGGTGAATAGCTGGCTGTATCGCCTCGATCGCAACGCGACAGACTCGACAGCCAGAACCTTTTGCTCTGTGTCTTCACATCTACGTCTGCGGGCTGTGTCGTCCTGCGTGGTTCGGAGTGTGTTACATTAGCGGCTGTCCTACCGCTGAGTTAGACAAGCACACCGCAGAAAGCCGCGTCTTTCTCTGGTGTACTTGTCTAAACTCAGCGGTATGCTGCGACTGCTATATATAAATATATATATATATATATATATATATATTAGTGGTTCCGTACAGCTTATGTCCGTGTATGGTTTTGTTCATGTCACGTTCGATTTTAGTCTACTCCGGCATTCACCTTGTCAAAATTGGGAACCATGAAAACCAATTTAAGAGTGGCCGGTCTGGGTCTCGAACCCAGGCCTCCCGAATGCAAGTCAAGGGCTTCGCCACTAAGGTTTATTGCTCGGTTTCGAATCCATTCAAAACCTTTGGAAAACAACTACATTAATGACACCTACATAACCCTTTTTAGGTTTAATTAACAAACACTAATATCAGGAAACCAAGCAGGTGGTTGCCGGCAAACAGTAAAATAATTATTTGAAAAATCCCACTTATGCGTCGGTGAATTTGTGAGCTAAATTGCATGAAGATGCTCTTTATGAATAAGTTCCTGTTCCTGTGTTCTTACGTAAAACAATCGTTGTGTTTAATATAGAACGCCTTTCTCTGGCACGCACCGGTACACGGTGCCTTGATTCGGTGCCTAGATTAAAATCTGCACTCGACTTTTCTAGGCGCCTTCGGCAAGCGAGTTAACGCACGGAGTAATTCTTTTTGAATATCGCGGGAATGTATTCCAATAAGCATCAGCGATATCAGCTCGATCAGCAAATACCGACGTTTTCCGCGCGAATTTGCAACTGCAAACACGCACAAATATCAGGCGCAGCAAGGAACAAAAACTTATATATACATGTTAGATTTGTATTGTCAACGTCATGTCACTATAACCACAGCTGCTGTGACTCTGGTAGTGCAGCTGCTAAAGCAAATAATTTATGTGTGTCTGATGAAATAGCCAGTTTCCGGGTTGCCTTTCTATCAAGAATAGAATGATTACGATTGGCGACATCGGGGTTGAAACAGCGACTTCTCCTGTCAGAATCGTTTCCTGTCTTCCCCGCTTCATCTGTATATATATATATATATATATATATATACACTCAACTCTGATTGAAACGCCTCTAGTAAGAACCTGGCCCGACGTTACTATAGTATCTACATTTGTATATGTTTTAATTTAGAATTAGGTGTATATATAATGTAACATAATATAGGTAACAACAATCTATAACCTAATCTCATAACCATCAAGTGACCTGTGAAAGCAAGTTATAAAGGACATAAATATATTTGTATATATATATATATATATATATATATATATATATATATATGTCGCACTGCTCCCCAAGCGAACGAGACATTGCTTCCAATTCCACAACTCAATGAATGTGGAAATGGAATATATATAACAGATTTATACATTATGTAGATACCTACATACGTGCTTACATACACAAATTGGACGAACATAACTAAACGAGAAAGTGGGTATGTCTTTGAATCTAAAAAAAACTATTTGGGCAAAGCCCCATCTCAAAGAAGAATGATGTGTTCTTAGATGAATCAGATATATGTCGTTTACCTCTCTCGCGCATTTGGTCAACAATGCATACACACAAAACTTTTCATGAGGCATTACGGGGTGTCTTGTGAAATGGATACCAGATTCAACCTGAAATGGTTCAGAAACATGGAAGTAATAGTGTCCGTAATCCAGTAGGGCACTTAGAGTCACCAGCTGGAGGCTGGTTAAAAAGTCTTATCTGATCAGTTGTTTTAATTACACTGAACTGGAATTATTCAGAATGTCTACAGATGATCGCTTTTAAGTTATTTGGGGCATTGCTGCGTGGCCGTTATATATATAATTTCTCTGATTATATAATATATAGATATAATATATATATAATTTCTCTGTTATGCTGATGGACTGTTTGCTTGGCGTATGGCCAAATGGGCCCATGACCAACCCTTTTATGTGAAATAAAAGTGATGTTATGTTATATATATATATATATATATATATATATATATATATTTAACGAAAACTGAAAAATTAGCTAATAGGTCGCTCCCCTAGTGTACACCCTACCATGCGCGCTACCATGATGCATATAATCTGCCTATCTTCTTGTCTGTCTGTCTGTCTGGCAGGCAGGCTTCTCCTTTCTCTCCTTTCTTTAGCAGCACGACTTACGAGCTGCATCGAAGTCGAAGCCAAGTAAGGTGTACTATGACATGTACCCGCACCTAGCTCTAATCTGGCCACTATAAATGCCTAAATGCATGCTGCACAGCTACATACATACGTGGACATTCCGTGTAGCGTGCGCTTTCTGCATGGGGAACTCGTGTATGGCCGGGGGGAGGGACCCGACGGGACGGGGCCGGCCGGAACAACGGGTGTGATGGTATTAGCGGGAGGCCGGCCAAACGACAAGGCACGAAACAAGCCCCCATAACATATGTGTGGAAGGTTCGCAGTCCATGCACCGGAATGTTCCTTCGGTTGTTTTTCGTCGTCGTCGTCGTCGGAGAAGTTGTCGGAGAACAAACAACACCAGAAGTAGGACGTCATTGTCGTCGTCGTCGTTGTCGTATTAGGAACTCAGTCGAACCCGAGTCGACTCGGCACGGATGGGGCCGGCACGTTGGGTGTATGTATGCTCGTGTGATCTATCATAGTCTATATGCATGCATGCATGCACGGACGCACGCTCGCTCGCTCGCTTGCATAGAAGCCACGCCGACACTACAAAAGCAGCCATCGGCGGGCTATGGGAATGCGACCACTATCAACACCAACCTTACCCCTAGCAGCATAGCAGCGGCTAGCTGAGGACGGGTCCGGCTATGACGAATGGCGTTGCACCGCCGACCGTAGCTTTAGATAGACAGATAAACGGCTATATATACATATATATATATATATATATATATATATAATATACATATATATATATATATATATATAGAGAGAGAGAGAGAGACATTTAGATGATAGCAACAGAGATGATCACTTAGTCTAGCTCAGTTCGCAGGTTCACTTCGGTTCCGAGCATTGCGATGTAAATAGCTGTTACTCAGAGCTAGAAAACAACCTAGCAAGTCACCTTTAAGAGCAACCATCATCCCCGACTTCGACCAGATTGGTGGGGCCGTTAATCGCTCGAAGCTTATTGAAGCAGGGGCTTGGCGGCTTTATCCGTACGTCACGCTTTCCGTCTGTCGTGGTCCGTTTTGGCAAAGATGATGGCCACGTACCTTTAGTAACCATTTGATTAGATCGTGGAACATACACGGGAACAAGGCCGGTAAATATGTGATTTCGTCTCTATTGCCACGAAAATCACGGAGTGAGCGCTACAGAGCAGTTTGAAAATGAAGCAGCTTATCCGATAGTAGATATTGTTGAGAGCCAGCAGAAAATGGACTGTTTAAATCTGTTCTGTCGTTGGCGATACAGTGATCTACGATGATTCTCATCTCTAAACTGTGGGACAAGGGCATGTGTGGTAAATACTAATCGCATACATTAATCGGTGGGAATCATTGTAGTATTGTAATGGTATTTTTTCGCTGCTAATGTTTGTGTTTTATTGTGTGTAGGCTTTTATATCTGATTAACATTTCTGGAACTGCTCGTAAAGTCAACAGAGTCTCATCATGTGATTATCTTTTTTAACGCTTTGACAACCACATTTTAGAGTGTGGTTCATTTAGTAATGAGCTAAGTTGTCTGTGGCACGATATCGTCTAAATGCATCTATCGTCATCGCGTTCTCGTACTGGATTTATATAGGCTTCTCCAGCAGAGGTATGTAGCAGCAGCAGGCAATGACAACCACGTCCAACAAATATAACCAGCAAGGCCGGGGCTCGAACTTGCGATTGTTTTTGCTTAACCATGGTTGTCATGACAACGCCCCGTTTCGAACGGTGCGCTGGCCGTCTAAGCCACCGTCGCAACTTGCTTTTAACGTTACGGAAGATTTTCGAGACTACATGATGCACCGGTAGCTAGCGGTTGACGAGTGTGGGACTCAACGGGGGCTCAATCAGAAATGTAATAAGACTTATAAAGCAATACGCAAAGTGTGAATATATATATTATATATATATATATATATGATTTTCTTTATTCGCCTAATCGAGAATGTGCTAGTAGTTTATTATCAATTATCAATGCACTACGAGCTCTGTGTTGCGTCAGGGCGTAGTGGGATAAATGACGATTACTAACGTCGTGACAGAGGGATGGCCAAAGCTGCAGCGAGACGAGAACTAACTCCATTGGCGTAATATATATATATATATATGTATATATAATATATATATATATATATATATATGCACTGCATACATATATGGGTATACTTGTGACATATCTGACGTAGTTCTCATTACTGCTGCTGCTGCTGATGACTTGAATTAGCCACCGCTAGAGCGACGCGTCATCAGCTGCAAGCAGCGACCACAGCAGGACCGGTCACCGCGGTAGTGATTAAGGTAGGCGGGCCTACTGCACCTCCTGGGCCTACTCTTGCGCCTGCTCCCGTCCCCGCAGACAGCCCGCAACTGGCATCAGCCATTGCTAACGAACCAATTGCTACTGCCTCAAGCAAGCAAAGTGTCCTCGATTCGGGTCTCATCGGGGCTGAAGTGGTGGTAGTGAGGCTTTAGTTCGGTAAACTGCAGTAGAGATCTGCCATCCAAAGGAGCCGGATCATCGCAACGATCGTTCCAGACTACAGGCCAAAAGCAGACTTTTATTTTATAATCTTGTCGTATCCATATCTACTCGCTCGAGCACAGTACAACAGCCCAGCAACGTAGGGCAGCTCAGCTCGGTTCAACCAGAGCTCGTTCGTGCTTCGCTAGCGTTGCGTCTTTTACGTCGCGCCAGTATAGACGCATAGACAAAGATTGTCGGCCCATAGTACTGTCCTATGGAGATCTGGGCCATCAGAGAGTGAAGCTTAAGGGGGGAGGTGCGTTTAGTGGGTATGGGTCTCAGTGGGCTAACACATCCATCCGCTGGGATCGAGTCCCACACTGCTCGAGATAGGAATTGGGACCTTCTCCTTTTCTGCTCGCAGCAATAGTACGTAAAAGTATTTAACCCTCCTCCATACAAAAAAGACAAAGATTGTACACACATAAAACACGGATGCGCTGGCAATGCTGTGCTGTGGCTGAAAGCGACAAGAACGACCAGGACGACGACGACCACCACCACTACCACGACAACAACGTGAATCCTTGCATCACGTCATATTACCACCCCTCTCTATGGTGGTATCCTCTTGATGGCTTGCTTGCCTTCATCGTTGTCTCTTCACTTCTTCTTCTTCTCCATCGTCTTCTTCATATGTAATGTATAATGTATCTGGGGGTTAGCCAATGTATGAGACCGGCTGCATCTTTGGCAGCATGCAACCGACGTCGCGTCTGCGTCTCTCCTGCAGTGCACTTGGGGCCGTCTCCCCCCCCCCCCCCGCCCCCCGCGTTGGAGCAGGTCCACTGTGGCGCTGTCGTAGGACTACTTTTAGCCAGCGTGCCGCTGGCCATCCGTGTCGCTCGTATGAAGGACGTAACCCGTCTCAGGCTCATCTGCCGGCCATTCCGTCCCGTACGTGCCGCAATGGGCTATCCGTCGCGCGTCCGCTGTCTCCCGTACAGGCTGATCAGCTGACTAACAACTGCAGTCGACTGAGAAGAGTCTAAGCAGCATTGATGCGAACGTACAAGTGTGCGTGCCTACGATGATAATACTACTACCAGGGCTGCTACTGCTGTTGCTGCTGCTGCTGATGACTGACGACGACGATGCCCTATCGCGACGATAACGACGCATCCTCAGCTAGCTAGCGAACGATGCCCCTGCATCAAACATTTGCGGCAGCAACATCGGCGCTGGCTGCCAATACGAACGCCACCACCATCTTCAGCATCAAACAGCAGCAGCAGCAGCGGCGGCGGCGGCAGAGAGACGACGGGTATCCGTCCGGCGGGCAAAAATCGTTCTCGGAATTATTAACTGGACGATAGCGACGCAGACGATGGGGGGCGGGGGGTCAGGGCAAACGAAACGAAGCAAACGTGCAATCTCGGCAAGGCCATCGCAGAAGTTAGCGTTGGCGTTAAGGAGCGGTTGGCCCATCCATCCAAGATGGCCAGTCAGTCGACCCTACCAACGTGGCACATTTTTGCAAACGAATGATGGTTCTTCTTTTGCTTTTTTCTTCCCCTTTCCCGTTCTTCCCCGCTGTCTCTTTCCCTTCCGCTTTTCGTCGTACTCTCCCTCTCGTTCCTCTTTTTTCTTCTTCTTCTTTTGCTTCTTCGTTTGCCCTCGTCGTCCGTCCAAGCTTGCTGTTTGCCGCAAACGCGTCACGCCTATCATCATTGCGATATCGTGTATAAGTCTTGTAGAACATTGGGCCAGTGGTCCAGTTTAGTCGTCGACCTCTAACCGCTCGTCGCCGGTGCAGCCGGCTGTTGGCCTCCGTCGTCCTTCAATCTCGATGACGATGAGTCCGTGACGCTTCTGCTGTTGTTGCTACGCTGCTATGCTGCTGCTGTTGTCAGGTTTGTTGTTTTCTCACGTGGGGGGCCGGCCCCATGCGCGACAGTGTTCACGTTGTCGACAAGACAGCAACGACCTCGTTGTCGTGGACGTCTGCTCGACGACATCACAGCAATGCACGGTGATTTGCTTTCTCTGCCCCCGCCTCTCCCCTCTTCCCTTGTTCCTCTCCCGCGTTCTCCCCTTGTGTCCTCCTTTCCCTCTGTCTTGCGTCTTTCTTTTTGCCCTCTTTAGTCAAGGCCTGGTCAAAGTTTGGGGGCTGGAAGGGAACGATGCGGCTAATGTCGTCAACGACACTCTTTACCTCATCCCTCAGTGGCAGCCGCAGGGGGACAGCAAATGATCGGGCGGTCGGGCAAGCAACCCGTCTGGAGTAGGGAAGGGAAAATAAATCAAACGCGGACCGTGTGTGTGTATGAGAGAGAGAAGCGAGAGAGAGACGCGGATAACTTGGAGTCTGCTGATACAGGACCATACATAGCTGGAACAGGGAGCTAGTTACTCTGTTGGGTTATGGTTCTCCCCTAATGGCGCCGCCCGGCTGGCTGAGAGGAGATATTCTCCGTTCCATGACGGCCGCCGTCGAATCTTCATAGGCGCAGGCTTCCGCTCGCGGGCAGGTTAGGCCAAGTTTGCTATAGCGTGTCCGCACTGCACCACCCTACCGACGAAGCTGGCGACGGCACTAAACTAATGACGATGAGAAGTTGACGAAAGAATTAGGAGTTTGGTGGAGAGAGAAAGTGTAGGTTTTCTTAAAAGTGGTACTCGCAACATAGGGCAAAGGCGGTTATTCGTGGGAGCAGAAAAAAGATTCACTCGCTTAGTGGATATCTATATTTATGTCTATGTGTATCCAGGTATATGGCAATTCACTTCGGCTATCACTTCGACAGATTTGCTCTAAAAGTTTTTGGCAATCGTAAAGACTGGTCGACAATAAATTAAGAGTGAATATACGATGAAAATATAATAATAATAATACATATAGCTGGTTGGACGTTTGGCGAACAAATATAAAAGACTAGCCATATCGACTAAATTATAACGAACTAGTACGGTTGTACGCGGTAGAAATATGCACACGAAGCTTTGTTGATGCCGTGTATATATATATATATACATAGGATCAGGGTAGCGTGCGTTATCAGAAGACCTGCATTTTGAGTGCAAATATTAGGCCGCCAAAGTAGGTATCACCTTCTTCATCTGAAACTTGAAGTAACTTACACCAACACATTACACGGCCACACTAATGGAGACGATTAAATGATGCTGTACTAAGACGTAAACAAATGTCACATAAAAGTCAAGGAACTTTTCTAATCACTTGTCAGGTCGTTGGGTTAGTGTCGTCATCACCTCGGCGGTGTCAAAGAGCGACCGACAAATACTCGCGATATCATGCGATATAGATAGATTGCCAAAAGAAACAAGGTGGACTCGGCGAAATGGCTAGCCTTAAGAGAAACTAGCTCGGCCTGGCCTTAAAGGCCCGAGTGACCATAGTCTAATCGATTGACTCCTATGGAATGTTGACATGAAAGGCCAGTCTTGACTGACCAGCTCTAAAAAGACGTACGTTTACCTGTAGTCGTAACAAGCAGCCTGGCAGATACTGAGAGATGATGCATCGAATACCCGAGGCGGGCATGCAACACATGCATGCAATCCTTCAACATTTGTTCTCCTATGAGCTGAATAGAGCTAACGAAGACAGATTTGTGCACAATTGGGTTGCACTAAGTACAACTTAAGTGCATATATAAAGATTTTTTTCAAATGCGAATAAGCTTTACTACCTAGACTTCGAACAGAACCTTAGGGAAAATCTGGTAAATGGCCACTACGGTCTACTTTAGGGCTTTAAGTAGAAGAGGCATTTGATTTGTACGTGGATATCGTAACAAGTATAATTTAGTAATTATTGACGTGCATTGCTGTGGTTTAATCTTCGTTCTTATGCTTTGCGTGTGCTGAAAATATGTGTTGCGTACGCACGCATACTGTGAGGCGACATAGTGTAAGCGAGCGTGATGAGGAATCTAGGAAGCACTCCATGAATATATATGTATATATAGAATTTGTTTTTGTTTGTCATATACATATACATTTATTTGAATGCAGTTCAAAATCAGTTTATTTGGTCTTCGTTGTGTGCTTCTATTCGGCCGGTCTTGCAGATGAGGCGAGCGACTTTCACGGGATAGTATCGAGCCCACACATCCACGTGCTTGAGAACGGCTCATTGAACATCATCTCGGTGCAGACAGACGACAAAGGCCGCTACCTCTGCGAGGCATCCAATGGAGTCGGGGCCTTCACTTAGTGCTGCCGTCGACCTCGTGGTACATCGTGAGTATACGTCGAAGCAACTTTGTTCTCTTTATTTCCTCCAATCAATAGCCGCCAGTGTTTGCACTAGTGTACCATTCCAGTGTTGCACAACACAAACGCTTGAACAGTAACCGTTTGGTTTTTTTTTCTGTAAAAATACGTGTATAGATTCAAATAATAAAGGAGCTTATTGATGAAACTGCACCGCATAGCGCTTAGGCTACATAACACATATTATACAGTAAATTATACCACAAATTATACAATAAGATTATACAATCATATTTAAAAAACAAAACACAAAATATGTTATCAATAGTAGGAAGGTGCACAAGGCCTTATTACATCACATGCCCACAAAACAATCGTGAGTGGAGACAAGTTGCGGTCGTCCTCATATTAGCTATTCAAACCTTTACGATGGTGACCTTGCTAATGCGCTTCTTCGGCAGTTGAGAGTTTTTACTATTGCTTGACTACCCGAATATCATGGCGCCTCAGGCGAATATTATGTGATACATTTTTTTAATTTTTTTGACACAGAATGACAAAATGCGTGCGGTAGAATGTTTCGCGGGAAAGCCGGCGGGGCGTCACATATATGCACGCAGGTGGGCGCTGTCATGAAGGAGTATGACGCACCTGCAAGCTTGCACAGTTGGAGGCATTTTCTAACGATGCCTTGCTTCCAAGTCGTACTTTTTACTGCTAATCGTTTCCTAGTTCTGCAGAAGGTGCTAAGTACACGACGCAAGTCGAATCGCACTAAAAACATAGTGGTCTTCTTAGCACCAGGGCTGTTTTCGCAACGACGTCCGGCTCAGTGCCTCGCTTCGATGGTCCTTGACCTTAGGTTTGGTTACGTTTGTTGTAGACAACTATATTCTCATCACCAGTAATACAGGTTTCTAAGAAGGGAACACCTCATTTTCCTTTCAAAAAAGTGCGTACGTTTGAACGACTTCTCAACACATTTTCGTGAGTGTGTGTGTGGGCAATCTGATCGACCGTCAAATGTGGTGAGCGTCATATTTTATTGGTATCGACCGAAAAAAGCCGGCCCGACCCGCTCGATCTACCTCGCGCCTACTACAAAAGGTGTTAAATCAACTTCATTGTAGTACGATCGAATACAGCTTCCGGCCCGAGACTGCACTTGTATGCGGCCGGCACATTCAGTTTTTTAATGGCAGATAGTAAAACAGCATTATTTTGCGAAAATAGAATTTAGCGTAATTTTAACAATGCATTAAATAGTATACATGCATTAATTTTATGAAGCCTTTAAAATAGTATAGTGTTAACTAACTAAATTTACACTAACACTATATAATAATGATTGCTACTATTAGATGGTGCCCTATCGTACTGTTTAGTATAGTATCATTCGTTTCTCGAACTTTAGCGTACAATGTAAATTAAGTTGATGACGCAACAGACAGATATGTCTGTATGTCTATACGGATGTCTGAGCTATCAAATAGCGCGGTCTGGACACTGTTGCTAGGAGGTTGCCGAGAAACCATCTCCCAAAACTTGTCTTTAGTGTGTAGTACACCTATTGCCAATAGTGTGCATATGAGTTCCAACGTGTGGAATGACGTTATCTTGTCTGCATATTGTACTTACACAAATTGCTATTTCTTTCTATATATATATATATATATATATATATATATATATATATATATAAGCGTTATAGGCAGTGACGCAGATACAGCTATTTTTCTCTGCCACACCTTTTGGGCAATTGCTAAAACAGCTACCGACATTTGGCCATACTGGCTGGGGTCGCAGTAGATTGAGACGAGGTGTCATGTAGAAAAACGTCATTGGCTGGGGTTGCCCTGCAATTCCGACGTCGTCGAATGCCTTGAGGTAGCAGCGGTCCGGGGCAGCGTGAATAATGCAGGCACATATCTGAATCGAACAATACCACCATACATTTTGGTCGGCCAACAGTCTGCGTACGTCTCCTCCTTCTCCCCCTATGACTATGATGCAGGCCGCTGTTGGAAACGGGGACAGTCAACAGCAGCAGCAGCAAGTGCAAAAAGAGAAGGAGCAGGCAATCAAGGGACGAAAGATAAATATATATTGAGAAAGGAAAGCTATCGAGAAAAAGAGAGAGAAGCATTGGGTGGCAGACAAACTGACAGAAGGGCTGAGACGAGAGGAACATGCCAGTAGACGGTGCAAAAGCAAGCCCGGTCGACTGAATCGACGAAGCGACGATGAAAGAGCTGGCGACGATCACTTTTCCGGGTTGCGCTCTCCTCCTGCAGAAATGGGAGAGCACACCGACTGCCGAGGACACCGACAGCCAAGCGTAAAGAGCCGAGCAGAGCTGCTACTTCTAGGGTTACCGACAAGCATAAAAACAGAGAGATAGATAAGACAGAAAGCACAATCAAGAGAGGGAGAGAGAGAAGAAAGACGGGGAGAGTGAGTACAAGCAAGAAAGCGGGAAAACGAACCACGTATGAAAGGGCAAGTCCAGATGTAGAAGGGGGAGGCTTTGTCGAGACTGGGGTACAAGACTGGGGTGCGGGCTTGGAAAGGACGGCGGTGGAGCTCAAAATGGAGAAAAAAGGGTAGAATTGCAGGTGAACACCGCAGCAGGCAAGCAGGCTGTCACGGGGCTGTCGGCCAGACATGGCCGGTCGGCCACGGTTGGTGGAGATCTTGGCACCGAGACCCGTTGCTAGCGGTAGTCTAGCTGGGTTAGTCGAATGCAAGAGCACATTTTATTCTCTCTCCCCCTCTCTCTCGTTTCTTGCTTCTATGCTTTACTGTTCGTTTTCGTACTTTTTCTTTTTTGTTCGCTTTGCCGTTCAACTCAGTCCTACTCCTTAACGCTAGTTGTTGCCTCGGGCTCTCCCACATTTTCTGCTCCCCACCCTCCAGTTGTCCGGTGTCTTCTCTATCCGCAGGGCTTGTGCCTGTCACCCTTAAACCAAGGACCCTTTTTTTCTCACAAACGGGCTAAACTTGCCCCCAGAGAAGCCAAGTGGACCCCCAAATCCAGAAACGTGCGGGCTGGAGGGCTCGCGGGCTGACCGCGCAGACGCCTGTTATGGGCTGGCCAGTGTCATCTGTATCGATCGATCGGGAGTGAATCCACAGGATTCTCCCGGTGTGTCCGCCAAGCGGCCATTTTCACCGCTGTCGTTCTACGCAATTTTTATAGATATGGTACAACCGAGTATATATATATATATATATATATAAAAAATAATATAAAAAAAGGAATGGAAATTAAATGTGTCAGATATTAAGTAGCTGAGTTGTGATAATATAGTTGTGGTGGTGTTGGAGCTGAGTATAAGTCGTACACCGTAGGCCCCTATA
>QVRM01000041.1:0-285514 GCA_003439945.1 Dermanyssus gallinae
CACCACCCACTACAAGTATACTTGTCGATATAGCAGACGCCACAGGATCATGCTCCTCCTCAGGTTCGGTTTCATCTGGGCTTTCTCTTGGTTTATTTGATTTCTAGCTTTTCATGGCAGGTTTTGCAATCGCAAGTTACAAAGGTGAGGACCGTGTGTCTCTCTGGACAGCTAGTGCCTGTGCCTCTAAGGCAAGAGCCTTGGTGTTTTTCTTCTATTTTTCAGCCACTTTTGGTAGGTCTTAAGTACGTGCTGCATACTCATCAGTCTGCTTTCCACGTTGAATTCTTCAGTTCCATATCGCCTTATCGAAGCAGATGATGGTTGCCTTAATGCCCACCTAGGTGGTTTTATGCTTATCTTATAGCCTTGAGGTGTTCTATACTGCCTCTACGTCTGCTAGGACCGCTCCCTACCTCCTTTGCCTCTTCTGGCGTAGTCGCCATCAGTCTATTTCGTTGGCCCCTTGCGCTTGCTGCATATTTGTGCTCATCGTTGCTCTCGGTGTCGTATCGCGCCCCAAGTCAGCATCTGCGTCCGCGGCAGGTTGCCCTTTGCCACTACGGCGGTCTTTTGGCTGTCTCCGCTTTATATTTGGACCCCTATTTAGACTTATGCGTAGAATTTCCTATTGAACCCGACACCGTTTACAGAAGTTGAATCCGATCAGCCCTTCTTAAGTTATTCGAGATCTTTTTTGGCACATTTTTTTTGGCAGAGCAGGAGAACTCTGATGCATTTCCCCTGTTCAAACGCACAGAAGTTGTATTGTACAATAAACGGTACACAAGTGTGCGCTCTTGAAGGCTGTTGTATGTAGCACTTTTGGCACGTATGCCGCAAGCACAATGGTAGGTGTGTAATGCACGGGAATATATAGCTTAAACTGTAGTAAAAACGTCAAAGCCGTTGCCATAGCACAAATGAAGAGTTGTGTCGTGGCTACGATCAGTAACCTTTGCGGCGAGGTGGAACTCAGGTGTCAGGAGATCAATCAGAGGTTCAATCACAATGAGGCGCGTATCTATTTCGAAGCAATATTTTTCAAATTTCTAAGGTCAACATATATATATATATATATATATATATATATATGGAACTAAGTAACTATTAAAAATCTCGATCGCGCTGCCTTACACATATCACTCACATCTCGGCTCCATTTGACGAAGTAGCCATCATCGAACCTCTTGATTTGGCTGTAGTTTCTGCACATCGTGTCGTATGGCGGCGGCAGGGTCTGGGTACCTGGCGTAAAACAATTTGATATAATTATTAGTGGAATTGATAGCATTCGATCACACCTACTATCTCTAGTGGCAGCGTCGAAGCCTTCCAGAATAACAAGGGGTCTTATCTCGAAACACACTTCATACTGGTCGTTTTACGCAAAGTCGTTGCAATTTACAGCATTCGCTGCACCAAACACACGGCACCCGCTCGAGCTATCTCGTGAAATGCCTCCGTTTCGAGAAGTGCCAATAGTTTCACCGCCCTACCTGGTCGTGGCGGCTCATCGTGCAGCCTAATGAACTAACTGAAGTTAAATCTAGATCCTGCGCAATGCCAAGGAATAATACGTACGAGCAACTCGCTGTGTTTAATGTCGCATGTTTAACTAGCAGATTTACCCTTGGTGGGCAAAAATTTACTGATAGTTCTAAACACCGTGTACATTTACGTTTAGCCACTATGCTGCGTTGCGTCTAGCTAACTGCACAACTGCTTACCGAAGAAAATTAATTGCAATTCGTTTTGCTTATTTCACGTGCATGCGTTGGAATATCGGTTTGGACATGCCGGACACTAAAGCGACTTCGCGACTAAGTCGTATCAAATTTATTCCAGCCTATACGCCGAGTCGATGGCGCACGTATATATGTTTTCATTACTATCCGTGTGTACAACAACGTTAATTGAAAGTAGTGTACGGTAACAAAAATAAGGATTAGCGTTGTTTTACCAGTTTTGTTCTTCTATGCTGAACACTTTAGGGCCGACTACTTTAAAGAGCGTTTTTGTTTGCTGCTAGAGATACATATTTTTATGAAGCTTTGCGATGCCTTGGGAACGAGGTACTTTTAGAAATGCAACACATATTGCATTTAATACTGATGTTGCCTCTTGCATATAAGCAAATAAAACTGTAACTGTTTTACGTTAAAATATAAAAAAATGTTAAAAACAAATTAATACTGATAATAATTCGAACATCAAGTGGAAACACACAAAGATTTAGATCGAGAAAATGCCTCACAAGTATAGGTACCCTTCGGGACTTCTGTCACCATGCCACGTGCACGCGGGTCTTGGCCTAATAGGTAACTTTATCTTCGATGCTTAAAAAATAGGACCTAATATAATTTCAACACGTTCTAGCTAAGCGGGGTGTTATATTATTAGTGTGTTGCTAGATTCATTATTTTGAGGCCGGATTTACCCAGGGTTAATTTCCCAACGAGGAAGAACTTCTGGTCATATTTCCTGGTCAGAAAAATCGGTAAACGGTCCTAACTCCTAACGCTTCATTCGATTCGAAGCGCAAAACAATCGAGTTCAACCATTAATGCAGTACATGCAACATGCAGTGTACCTACATGCTACATTTGTATATAAGGCGGGGGACGATGAAGCCTTAAATGGTCCGCCCGGAACGCAAAGCAATGAGCTCCTTCTGGCTCACCCCATGGGGAAAAACCTCTTCGTAGACTCGTAACAAGGTACACAACCATGATAGCTGTTAAGAAGAAATAGAATATTTTTTTTAACACAAAGATAGAAGTGCTGAAAGTCCTGCACTAACCTTCCTGGATGACGCCGAACACGTAATCGCCGGACGGACGCAGCACAATGGCGTGCCGCTTTCCGGCTGTGTTGGTGTCGACATGATGAAAGCCAAGCGTTAGCTCGTATGGAGACAGCTGAATGTGTTCCTCGTCCGGCCATGAAACCATCATATTCATTTCTGCAACAGAACCGTTGTTGAGTCGGAACCACGTTGAACCACACGCCGAAGCAATCTCAATTACTAAAAACGTACGAATTTCTCTGAGCAATCTATGCGGCATCATGTTTAACGGATTTCTGTTGAAACTGTTAATCGACCTAGCATCACACACAGCACACACACAGCCTTGACTATCTTAAGTTATCTGGAAGTGTAATTAATGCCAGTGTTATTAGAATAATCTTTATTTGCCACAACGAAGTGCATACTGATGGAAGTTTGTGATTACCTATAGTACGTTTTATCCACCTTTCAAACGTTCTCACTCTTTCTAAAAGAGTGAGATCCTTTGAAAACCTTCACCTTTCAAACGTAAACACTCTTTCTAAAGAAAGAGTACACGTTAATGTTGACCCAGATACATGATCGCCTACCGTTGCCTGTTGTACGGAACTATATCCTTAACATAAGTTGCTAATATAACAAGATTGGCCTTGAAATCATAGGGCCTACAAAATCTGGATCAAAAACCAGGTACCACAGAAAGCTAATGTCTCACGGCCGAAAAATACGTAAGTTGGTAGCTTGTCGCCCCGTGGTATTAACTCTGGGGCAACCGTTAATCAAACGTGGTGCTCAAAATTTTAGATGATTTAAAATATACTGTGTACGCCTTCTAAACCAAATAAGCCACGTTCTGAGTGTCTTTTCCATGTTTTGCTTGATGTCATAGCTTGGGTGCTAAACGTAAGATCGTGAATGATTCAACACGATGCCAAACACAAGTACCTCCAAAACGTTTAGATATGTTCCTCGAACAATTAACATTTGTTTGGCATTTTTGTCAAAACTAGCATTAACATTCATTGCAATTAAAGACTCGCTTACTCCTGGGGAGTAGAGATAGGTGGCCAGTTTCGATTATATGGAAGTTGTTGTGCGAGGTAATTTCCTTTTGACCTACATTTCATGCTTCTCACTTGTTAACTCTGCTTGTAAATATGGCTAAATATATTGTTATATTTGTTGCCAATTTTAGGAGTTTTATGTTGTAGATGTGAAAGCAGAAAAATAAAAGCGAAATATCAATGAAATACTACATTTAGTCAAAATTAGGCAAACTTACCCTTATATATAAGGGTCATTTTGACTATATATATATATATATATATATATATATATATATATATATATATATATACAAAGAGAGAGAGAGCGAAATATTAAATAGTGGCAGACCGCAGTCTCGATGTGCGAGCACTTGGTTAGTAGGTTTAAAGCAAGTACGTTCTATCGAGAAGTGACGAAGGGTCCCTACCAAAGGCGATGATGTTCTGGTGCACTGCCTCCATTTTGGTGTCTGTTCGCCAGTTCATCGTGTAGCACATATGCGTCGGCAGGTTGGAGTATGACACGTGCGTGATGCTGTTGAAGTGAGATCGAACGAAGTATCGCAATTAAAAACGGACCAACTAAATAGTATATGAAAGCATCGTATACGAATAGTTTATATACGCATGTATATATTGCCTACTAATAACAAAGGTGAACATTAGGCAACCCACACTTACTCGGTGTTCAGGTAAAACTCAAGTAGTACTGGGCCGGATTGACGAAGCCGATCTGAAGAATGTTGACGGGGTCAAGCGCTACGTCCGAAAGGTTAGCCTCGGTCATTACCAGATGATGCACCATATCAAGCTGTGTGTTTTTTTTGTCACAAAACAGACGGCAAATTAATTGTTGTGACTGCCCCATGGCTTTGTTGTTGCTGTTGTCGTTATTGCTGGTTTAGGTCCTATCTTGGGGGTAAATCTCAATCTGTAATGGTTGGACCTATTTAATCTACTTGGCAGCGTGATAGCTTGGGGACTCCACAGGGCTATGTTCTTGGTTCTTTTATGTTTTTGATATCACTGAACTTCTTACTCATGAGAGTGAATTCGGAATAGTTGTGAATACAAGCAAAACCAGTATCTTAGTGTTTCGACCCGCTAGAAGACTGCTACAAATGCCCGATAGTTTTTGACTGCCAATATGGTAGATTGTTCTCAGGCGGTAAGGTCTCTCGGTTTAGTATTACATGAACATTTATCTTAGCATTCTTCTATAGATCAATTGATGCCAAAATGCTATGCTGTTATTGCAATTTTACGGAGTTTAAGAGTTTATAGGTTCCCTAGAAGGGACTTTTAACTGCCTATAAGGCTCTGTTATTATTAATTTTATGTTATGATTACATAGGCATCTTCGAAGGGTTCAGGTGAATCAAAATGATGCACTTCATGCCATCTTCTCCCGACGGCGGTATAAATCAGTTAACGATCTATTTGCTGTTCATGAACTTTTATCAGCAAAAAAAGTATATATCATGAGAACGACCACGCTTGTTGTTGCTGCTGTTGTTTTGTTGCTGTTGTTGTTGCTGCTGCTGTTGTTGTTGTTGTGTTGTTGTTGTTGTTGTTGTTGCTGTTGTTGTTGTTGTTGTTGTTGTTGTTGTTGTGTGTTGTTGTTGTTGTTGTTGTTGTTGTTGTTGTTGTTGTTGTTGTTGTTGTTGTTGTTGTTGTTGTTGTTGTTGTTGTTGTTGTTGTTGTGTTGTTGTTGTTGTGTTGTTGTTGTTGTTGTTGTGTTGTTGTTGTTGTTGTTGTTGTTGTTGTTGTTGTTGTTGTTGTGTTGTTGTTGTTGCTGTTGTTGTGTTGTTGTTGTTGTTGTTGTTGTTGCTGTTGTTGTTGTTGTTGTTTGTGTTGTTGTTGTTGTTGTTGTTGTGTTGTTGTTGTTGTTGTTGTTGCTGTTGTTGTTGTTGTTGCTGTTGTTGTTCCTATTGTTGTTGCTGTTGTTAGTGCTGTTGTTACTGTTGTTGTTCCTATTGTTGGTGCTGTTGTTGGTGCTGTTGTTACTGTTGTTGTTGCTGTTGTTGTTGATGTTGTCGTTGTTGCTGGTTTAGGTCCTATCTTGGGGCTAAATCTCAATCTTTAATGGTTGGACCTATTTAATCTACTTGGCAGCGTGATAGCTTGGGGACTACACAGGGCTCTGTTCTTAGTTCTTTTATGTTTTTAAAATCATTGAACTTCTTACTCATGAGAGTTAAACACAATTACGAGGCGATAGCTTTTGCTGATGACACGACAATCTTATCTCAGCTCGACCCGGCTAACGTTTCTAGTGGTATTAAGAATTCACGTGAGTTGCTTGAAAAGGTTGTTAAGGTTTTCAATGAATTCGGAATGATTGTGAATACAAGCAAAACCAGTATCTTAGTGTTTCGACCCGCTAGAAGGCTGCTACAAATGCCCGATAGTATTCGACTGCCAATATGGTAGATTGTTCTCAGGCGGTAAGGTCTCTCGGTTTGGTATTACATGAACATTTATCTTGGCATTCTTCTATAGATCAATTGATGCCGAAATGCTATGCTGTTATTGCAACTTTACGGAGTTTAAGAGTTTATGGGTTCCGATGAAGGGGCTTTTAACTGTCTATAAGGCCCTGTTATTATCAATTTTCTGTTATGATTACATAGGCATCTTCGAAGGGTTCATGATTCAAAATGATGCACTTCATGCCATCTTCTCCCGACGGCGGTATAAATCAGTTAATGATCTATTTTCTGTTCATGACCTTTTACCAGCAAAAAAGTATATATCATGAGAACGACCACGCTTGCCCACAAAACCTTTCGTGATTTACTACCGACGGATATAGTATATCCCTTGGTGCCTAGACGGAGAAGGCGGCTGCAAAGCGCGACAGTATTTGTGGTACCGAGGAGCAGAACAAAACTTAGGTCCCATTCTCTATTTTGCCGGCGGCCGCATATTTGGACGCTAAGATGCTATCAGGACGCATAAGATCCTTCTCTCTCTCTCTTCTGTGAGTGTTTTTGTGCGGAAATTAAAAAAGTATCTTGCTTCCGGCTCTGGTCTAGCGGACTAATGAAGGAATTGGTAGGAGTTGCGAAATGATGAGCTGTGGAGATGTTAATTGATTTATGAGTTATAGGAGCCAACATACAAAGGGTCGGCAATACTGTTGTGATGAGTGTATTTCTTTGCTACAATGCTGTATCACACAGAGGAGCTGGATCACTTGTTTACTGTGCATACACTTGGATCCATGTGACTGTGTAAATTTAATATATTTTAAAACATGTATTTTTTCAAAAACTTGAGCATTTGTAGTGCAGTTTGGTAAATAAACCACGTTCTATTTATATATATGTATAATGGCCCATAGTACTGTTCTATGGATATCTGGGCCATTAGAGAGCGAAGAGCCCCACGCTGCTCGAGAGGGGAACACCCCGCACTCGTAGCGTGCGTAAAAGCAAAAATAATATGTATAAAAATGTGTATATATATATATATAATATGGGTATTCGAAACTGTTATTAAATAAAGCACACATAGCTTTACGGTAACATATGTTAGAAATCTCATTCAATCAACATAGACTGCCTTAGCAGATAAACTTCTCCGTCGGTATAAATCGAATGCTAAATTTTGTTGTCTATCGATCGCGTTCAATAAATGGAACAACGGCATTTCTATATGATTTTCTGTGGTAAAGCTCTTTCCGTAAAAAGTGCTCTGAAGATTTAAAAATAGTGGTCGGGCGACGAGAGCTCAGTTGAGTGAGGTGGACGCATTAAAGCGTCCCATTGCAGTCATATTATGTGCAGTGTAGTGTGGTTAACACAATTTTTGTGACGAGGCTGGCTTTTCGCGCAACGCAGCTTCCGTTCTTTCCAGTAAAGGACAAGTGGAAATGCCCCTGTTAAGATTCCGCACGTTTTTGGAAACTCATACTAACTCTTGCTTTTGCCGGTTCTTCGTACACACAAAAGAGGCCTTTTTAATGCGTCTTTTGTTTTGAAAGTGCCGAAACAGCCTGACATTTTAACGTTCCGTAGAGCACCCTCGTTTCATTGTCGTGGTGGACTCTGTTCTCATTATATAGGTGTAATATGTAATAAATACATGTGTAACTATGGGGCTGGCGCAACTAGAGTGAAAACGTCTACAAACGCGCAGTTTTCTGCGCATGGTCAGCATATGAGTAATCCACTTCTCAAATTTTGTAAACTGTGCCCATAGTTTATAAAACACACATTTTGTGGTGTGATCTGATACGCCCAAGTTGTGAGCAAGCATAACACTACTAATCGATTCACGTTCATTATTTATTTCACCCGGTCGCTTTTCTAGACGTCAAAGGGGTCTTTCTGAGGGGCATCTTTGGGATCAGAATTCCCTAATCAAAATTACATGCGGGAAGCGAGTGGTATTCCTATGCATAGCTGGTCTCCAAACGTAGAGCACAAAATAGGTATTTCTTTGCGACTGTTAAGAACATGATTACGTCGTTTATACTGCGGTGTTGCTTTATACGGTATATACGAACAGCACTAACAGGATATGTATAATATAATTTTATGTGCCACTAAATATTGAGAACTTTCCTAATGGGCAGGAATGCTTTGGCTATTGTAGTGATACCAATTCCGGGTTTCGATAGAAACTGACTTCAGTTCAGATTATCGAGATTAATAACTGACATAGATTGCCTCCTAGGGTCTAGCAAAAACACTAGGTTTAGCAAATCGGAATTTAGGGGCGTAGAAATACAAAATATCAGCAACGCACACACAAAAACACGGTGCAAACCAAATATATGATAATTAAATCGTTCCTTTACATATATGTGTGATGTTTTGCACTCCGTATCGTAATGTATGTATTGTATACGCCTCTTCAATATTTACTAGTGGCACTTACGTCGATATAGTCACTTGTATCATTGCAGGCGTCTTGGAAGCGCACGCAGAATTTCTCCCTGTCAATCCTGAAACAATCAGTTGTATGCCAGGTGCAAATGTTAGAACCCATAAATAGAGTGAATCAATTGAACTTAACTAATTAATCAAGCAGACACCTCACTTTACCAGTTGGTAATGCAGAATGACAGGCCGGGATAAAGAAGCGTTCCTTCACCCTCGGTTCGCGCATCGACAGTACTCGGATACTTCCAGTAGTCCATCATGACCTGACCGAGATAGAGTTACGAAAAAAAAAAACGGTTTTTTATCATCTCATTTTATCATTAATATCAAGTAAAACGTCCGCAAAATGTTTCAGCCTCCCGTTAAGCTATCAGAAACAGTACGACTCTCATTATTAAACTGTATATGGACACGTCCGACTTCATCCGACTTCAGGCCCGTGGCCGAGGTACAGTCAAAAGGCTTCCTCGCTAACTAATTTATGATACACCTATGTACAAGAAACGATTTGTCTCGACATTACAAGATCATTGGTGGTTCGTTCAATACGTAACCAGCATTTCGATGAGATAGCACTACATTAACCCTTCGTAGTACATGGCCAGAAAGTAACACTCATTGCATGGTAACTTTCAGGACGAAACGACGCTTAGATTACGCGTGGCAGACATTTAAATGAGGCATGTCTGCCAGTTATTCGTGTCGTGAACATCTTAAAAAACACGAAGTCCGTGTCCTGAGTGTGCCTTTCTATTGTAAGAAGTGAATAGATGTGCAAATCTAAGCCGTGTTTTACCTAGCTGAAGGCCATGTAATGTTGGCCAGCATTGATTTTATTTTGTATTGCTGTGTTCAAACGTGGCCGGACACGAATCAAAGATGAAGCGGCACGGGACATCTAGTTGAAATCACTACGTCAGTAGTAATTGAACACTTGAACACATCCACCATCGTATTGCGATGAAAGATTGCCGGTTTATGGCAGAGCGGATATGTGAATCGCACAGAAGGCTAGACTAACAAGCTGTGTGCAAAGGTTGGGAGCCAGAATTGCTGCCTATCGGCCAAAAGTACCTACGAAAAGTGCCCACATTTTGCAGCAGTGTTTATTTGATGCCGAAGCGCTCAGTGTCGATTCGCTACTGTAGATCTGCCACTACCCAACCCGACTTAGCTGCGAAACACCAGTCAAATCAGTGGAGATCATCTGGCCAAGATGCGCCGAATAAGACGAAGACTGTTTGATTGGCCAAGCAGTTAGTGCCCATCGTGTTATGAAATTCCCAAAACAATATTTTCATTGACTTCTTACAAAAGAGACGAGTAGTCACAGGTAAACATTATTTCAAGTTTCTAAACAATTTGCACAATAAGTCCAAAAACGAAAAGCTCCAGATTAGCGCCTAAAGAGGTGGATCCTTTATCATGAAAACATTCCGGCCCACACTCCACAAAACAAACGCTTTTTTATCGTCCACCCTATTCTCCTATGAATTGGCATTTTGTGACTCTATCTAGGCTATTCCCAAACCTTCAGATCTGGCTCGGAGCAAAGACGGTTTTGTCAAACGAAGGTACAATCAGTCATTGCCGCTGTGGACTTAAGACTTATTATTTTTCCAAACGGAGACAACCCTAGAGAAAAACAGGGCAATTGCTGAAAGAAGGTTTGTGTGTGAGAAACGTGAGCGGCAAGGCGCCGAGATACACAATCGCTCGTCAATGATCACTTACCTGAAGTCCTTGATAGAGGAACGAGGAGACGGACAAGACGAACACCGTCACGCGGAACAACGTAAACGTATCCAGTCTGAAGGCATGAAATGCACAAACCAAAAACAGGCCGATTACCAAAATACCGCTATATGGATGCCTACATTGCGCACAAGATGTCAGACAAAAAAAAAACAAGAAGGAGGCACCTCTCGCCCGAGCCGCAATGGAAATAATACGCCTCACAACAGCAGAACAACAATATTTGAGTTAGCTCAGTTAGCAAAGGGCGATGTACGTCCCTACAATGTTCCGCGTCAAAACTGCAAATGGAGTCAGCGAAATCTAGACATGACTTTTTCTCGTTGATGCTAGACCTCTTACGTAAATCGCGACATTAGAACACTGGGGGTAATCTGACTGTGAAAGGGTCGCGTTCTGAAAGGTGTCGAACTTTTTGTTGAACACTATACAACGCTCGGGGGTAACTAGTATGAAATTCTATACAAATAGTTTTTATGACACTCACGTAAGCTAGCAGCTCTGCCTATCCACAGTAAGCAATGCACTGTCAGGACAATTCTATGTTGTGATATTTATAAACAATGTAAGGGCTTTCCTAGGGCCTTTAATGAGCAGTACTGTATGAAAAAAAGCGCCCCTCTCTGTCTTTTCCTTGCATTTTTTAATTCTTTCACCTTATCTTTCTCTCTAAACATTTTGTCCAGCTAATGTGTGGCCAGAAATTGCTAACGAGGCGTCGATGTGTTTAGGTACACCAGACATCTGAAGAAAACAAAATTCTACGGAAAACTTACGACCGCAGAAAGTTTCGTATTAACTTCATGGCTGTAAGCCAATGGAGCTACGACGCAGTTATAGTGCAATGTGGCAAAGTCTGTCGAAATGTGAGCTGTCCTCGTGGCACATAGCCCCCGAGCCGCTAAATAGGAAACATCTTCGCCAATATAGCTAGTCCCCTACAACTTGCTTCGTATCAGTCGGCCGAGAAATGGATGATGTTTACTTTCGAATCAACACGACAACACATCGCCCTCTATAGTTGAGCTAAAAGCAAACATCCAACGAGAACACCATTAGCTCCCGTATCGTATGCGCCCGTATGGAAGTACATACGCTGAACATATATATATATATATATATATATATATACATACATACATGGTACATGTATGAATATATATATATATATATATATATATATATATATATACATATACATACATACATGTATATATATATATATATATATATATATATATACATACATACATACATGTATTAATATATATATACAGGGTGTCCCGATAATCTCGTTTAGAACCGGGGTATGGTCAAGCTTGGTGAGAAAATATTTTCTTGCCAATGGAAAAAGGGAGCGGAAATGGTTCGTATAGAAGTAGGATAATTACTTATGCATTTCTCTAAGATGTAATTTTAGGGTGGTTGTCCGACATAAGTTCACGAAATGCACGATTGTGAGAGAACGCATTAATAAATCGAAAAGCCGAGCATATCGATGCAGTTTGGGAGAAAATTCTACATTGTCTGAAATATGTCTGGTCGTGACCCGTGGCCTCCGAGTCACTAAATAGGTGGCGTCTTTGCCGATAAAGCGCGTCCCCTACGACTCTTTTCGTATTAGTCAGGCGAGAAATGGATGATATTTACTTTCGAATCAACACGACAACACATCGCCCTCTTTAGTTGAGCTGAATGCAACTATTCAACGAGAACATCATTAGCATCTGTATCGCACGTATGGAAATACGCACGTCGAAGATGCATATATATATATACAGGGTGTGACAAAATGTTTTTATAATCGATGTAAGGAATTGTAGAGCTCGTTTAAGCAAATATGTTTTCCAATGAAACATGATCTCTAAGAAGTCTTGTTTCGGAGTGAGAGTGAAAATACTACAATTTGTGACACAGGTGTTTTTGCCCGACATAGGAGCGTAAATGTGCTGTTGCGAGACAACCAGTCCTCCTATACAGAAACTAAGCACACCGTTGTGTTCGTAAGAAAATGTTCCTGCTTCCTCCTGAAGATATATGAGGACAGTGAGAAAATGCCACATAGTCGCTTATACCTTAAAATCATAACCCTACGACCACCCACAGCAATCAAAACTAACACATTCGGGCAAATGCACATTTCAGGCGACCACGTTGGTACTAAACTTATGGCAACGCCAGCTGTGGTTGCGGAGAAATTACGATTTTTGGCGGGATGTCCAGATTAAGTGCATACATATATGACTGTGTGGCGACGCGCTGCGGCTGTCGCGAGACACGTCGGCGGTAGTGAACATCGCCACTTCCTTCGGACAGCTCGGTAGCTGTCCGACATAAGTTTACAAAAGGCACGATTGTGAGAGAACGCATGACTTAATCAAAAAACCGAGCACACTGGCACACTCAGAAGAAATCTCTTCATAGTCTGAGAAATATCTAGCTTTAGTTAGAACAGGATCCATTTCGATATTAAGAAGAGTTTGCAAAATTATATTATTGTATATAGTTTCTGTCTAGCTAAAACCAATCATATTTCAAACGATGTAGAATTTTCTCGTGATGCTTGGCTTTTCAATTAAGTAATGTGTTCTGTAGTGTCAAACAGCCACATAAAAACTATAGCTTAAAAATATGAATTTTACTCGAAACATTTTCGCTTCCCTTTTCCATTCGAAAGTTAATTTTTTTCCGAGTTTGACCATAACCCAAAGTTTTAGACGGGGTTAAACGGATACCCTATGTATGTATATGTATATATATATATATATATATATATATATCGGTGAGAGGTACCCTGGCTAGGTGGACCAACGGGAGTAACTATGACTCTCTTACCGGCCTTGGTCCGCTGGTGCGTGACTGCCGCGCGCTGCGGGGACCTTCACTGGCCCACATGTAAGTTAGTCAGACGGTGTAAACTCCCTAAAGTAACTTTCCCGAGGTCACTTTTGTTGGCGCGGGAGGCAAGGCATACGATATCGGTTGGGTGGCAACGAATTTATATTGTCATCCTGTCGTGGCCCATTCGAGGGCTGTTAAGGCTATTTCGTTAATACGGGGAAAGTGTTCTGCACACGGTCCCCGGGCTACACGGTTAATGCCCCGGGCTTTAGCAACCTGGGAGTACCGTGTGGGACGCCTGCTGCCTTGGCTTAATAGGCACAAAGAAAGCGAGACCACCACACGAAGGCAGAACGCCGGTCGGGAGGACCTTTTGGCTCCTCAGCTTAAGCAGAGGGGCCCCCCTGCCCCGGAGTGGTCGTAAGTGCCCCTTATGGGGTGCGAAGTATATTCTGGGGTGTAACGCGGAATCGCGAGGTTAAGAGTTCTAACCGGTACGGTGTAGTAGTGTGGTACTTCCATGCGGAACCCCGATAGGGGGAAAGTGTGGGGGGTCCTCCGGCCTGTCCATTCGGGCGCGGGGGGCACTCCTGTCATAGTGGCGCTCGTATTAAAGCGCGGAAAATGGCGGGAGTGTAAGTATATCTCTTTTGTTAGTAGTATATATATCGGTGAGAGGTACCCTGGCTAGGTGGACCAGCCCAAGCCTGGACCTAACACCTTGAGTTTTGCCCCGAGCGGGTT
The DNA here is from genome assembly GCA_003439945.1 of Dermanyssus gallinae. Taxonomy (NCBI): domain Eukaryota; kingdom Metazoa; phylum Arthropoda; class Arachnida; order Mesostigmata; family Dermanyssidae; genus Dermanyssus; species Dermanyssus gallinae. The sequence continues at coordinate 14,070 of QVRM01000041.1, forward strand.
GTGCACATGATCTTACACCACAATTGTATACTTTGTCACACATAAATAAATGATTATATATATATATATATATATATATATATATATATATATATATATATATATATATATATATATATATGGTGTGGCAAGAGTTAGCAGTATTTATGGGAATTCAAAGACTGTAACACAAATGACGAATCCATTGTACACGTAAAGTTGGTTTTGCATACCCAGTGCGTTGCAAAAGGATGCTGACGGAGGCCACTTTAATTTTGACTTTTATTTTAAACGCTCAAATTGTAATAGTTAAGGGCTCAAATATGTAATATCACAACTACCAGTATTAACCAAGTACATAAAAAGTTCTTCATAAAGAGAAGAAGAATTTGCATTCACGCTTATGCTACGCATGGTGCAGGTGGTGGTGTGGCGCTTTGATTGTTATTACTGGAAATACCCTAGTCTGGAAAACTTTTGCTACCTTTGCTACAACAGACCTGGACCGGCACTAGCATTATTTGGCGGTGCCCAGAAAAATAGTCTCGAGTTTGGAGTCGGTTATTTTGTGGAAATTGTCTAGCCTATAATCGAATTTATTTTACCCGCATTGTCTTTTCTACGTTTTCAATTAGTATTGGCCGCTGAAGTGTTCTTACAAAGTGAGCTTTATTCGTCTTCTCTTCTTTCTAGTTCTCCAGCCCGTACTTCGCACATCGCATATCAACGCTCGAGCCTGTATCACCACGCAGGTTGTTTTTCGGTGGAGGCGGTAGCATGTGCAGTTGCGCACTACAATTGCTCTGAGTCTCTATCTCAAACAGTGTGGAACACGACCCCAACGGTTTGATGTTACTCCGTTGAGACCCATACCCACTAAACATACCTCTCCCTTAAGCTGCACTCTCTGATAGCCCAAATCTTCGTCAAACAGTACTATGGTCTATCAGGAAAAGTGGCGAGTGAAGAGCGATCCTTTCAGATCAGTTGGCTAGGGTCGCTCACAGGTTCCCTCACTTGTTCAACCGAAAGAGTTTTGGATACCTTAAGACGTCTACTGGCGCATCAAAAGAATAAGCAATATTCCTGAAGTTAAGTTTTAGTTCTGTTAAGGTGTGGAGCTTTCTAGTTAATTTCTAGTTGATAAATTCTGTGCTGGGGTAGTTTCAGTGGCAGACTGAGAACAAGATTACACTTAAAACAAAGCCAAGAACCACTATAATCGAACGGCACTGGTGGCAAAGCGAACGAAGTAAGGGTTGTTAATTGTGTGTGAGAGCCAGTGAGTTCGCAATAATTTAGCGAACTTACATTAGGTATCACAGGTGGAATATCAACTAATTTACTATTGTCTTTAGTTGAACGGTCCATCTCACTAAAGTCGACGCTCTTTTGACGTCCTATGAGGATCATTAGGTCTCTATTTTACTGAGTCTATCCAAATAAATCCGGATTTGTTGCAAACGTCTCTCATTCTATAACGAGAAAATGTATTTTATTTTAAGTAACGGCCCTCGTTAGCCATACACTATGCTCATCTTTCGAGCAACTTGTGGATTCCTCGCCAGAAGTACCCCATATCGTTTAAGGTAAACCGTACGAGGAAAGTTTCTGCTTAGCCAAAGCGTGGCCAAGCGATGCAAAGAAATGGCAATCTGATAGAGCCAAGTCAGCCTGGCAAATTAGCAGAGTGGAACAGTGTTTCCCACTGAAAATGCTTTATAAGTGTTTCACCGGCTCTGCTTCATGTGACGGCGCGTTGTCGTGGAGCAAAATTTGTTGTGCGAGTTTTTTTCTTTATTCGAGTCGTTTTCCCTTGAATGCTTGATTCTAAACGGGTGTTTGTTGACTGTAGCAAGCAGCATTTACGGTTTCATCACGTTTTAGCAGCTCATAATAGAAAACACCTTTCGATCCTACCAAGTGTCATCTAACCATGACTTTAGCAATTATCGAGGAAGATCCATCATTTAATCTACAGTCACGATCCGATGTAAGCTCAACAAAGCTTGCAATTCGGTGTTCTCAATCTGTTTGGCGGTTTTCCGCGTGTTTCCTCGTTCAGTTCGAAACTGCCACTGTTGAAGATTTTCAACTACTCAAAACACTGCGGTCTGTAGTATAAGCCCAAGTGTTCGTCTTCCTGTCAGCAGGGCGACTTTCACTAGCGTAACTAATACTATCACTGTAATTACGTTACCGCTGTTGTCATTACTACTACTACTAGTACTATATTGCGATAGACGCTACCCACAAAGGGGAATTCAACAGGAAGAAGAGCGTTCGACGTGCGTATGCATATGACTTTACGGTAGCTTACGACTCTGCAGGTTTTGCTCCACCTAGGTATGAGGTTGCTTGCTGCCTTGTCGAATTTAATTTAACACATGCAATTCAATGCTCTTATTGTGGCATGGGCGCAATCTGGCTTAAACTAGCTTTCCAACAGCAGTTAGCTAACTATTACATATTTTGCGTTCTATAACTGGTCGCAGGCGGGACCTGTGCAGTCGTCCTGTTGTGAGAATCACTGGCCACGCGCCAGGCAAACATATTATTATAGATGTGGTCCGTTCTTGCAACGCATCTGGGCACATATATTATTTGGCTTCTGCGATTGTTCGGCCTTACTTCAAAGAAATAAATGATCAGCAATATGCGAATGTTTGAATAGCAATATGTTTATCGGTATTTAGTGGCAATATGTTTTGTGATATTGAATGACACCCGTCTCCTGTAGAGACATCCGTGTCGCGCGTTTTTTAATGTTAGTTAGAGTAACTCTTTTTCTGTTTGATATGCATCAATATTAATACACACTGAACTATAAATTATATAAACGGTTGAACTGGTTTTATATTGTGATGTAAAGATCACACAGTCATGCACATTTGTAGGCTTTAATAAATCTGCTGTGGAAGCGGCTAATCATTACAAATTAAGGTTAAATACAATATCCTTCAAGAAAAGAGTTTCACAGGAAGGATTGCCAATTTACCTCATTGTCGTTGGTAGTCATACATCGTCATACTAAGATGTATATACACACACGCAAGTAACGAATAGTCGACCTCGTTCTGACAGCGTATTTTTTTTTCGCTTGCAAAGAAGACGTAATTCATTGTATAATGCAACGCAATGTACAAAGATGCCTAAATGATATTTAAGAAACTGTTACATCACGTTGCAGCTGTCCTACTCGTATTTGACACACCGCTAGCTATAAATAGATTATTATAATCCGGCCAAAAAAATTAGAGAGAGCGGCATAAATTAGAGCTCCAAGGGTATGGTGGGTGCTGAAGTTCCCAGCCCGGGCCGCACTTTTTCTAAATACCTTACACCACCACTAGAACAATCTTGGTGAGGTAGAAGAGTGCCACTGCCGTCGAGATGAACAGTCGCGGGACGTCGTCTACCTCTCCATAAAGAGAGATTAGGGCTGTGCACACTGTCTCGACGATGCGAGCAGTGAAGGTCGTCCCAGTATAGTGAAGCCCCAGATACCAGAAAGAGATCACGAATTTCGAGGATTGGCCGCCGCAACGTATAACATCTTTAGCAATCAATTCACCTCCTCTTCGAAGCGTCCCTTTTAACCAGCCCCCTTGAGACAAGTCTCTGCCAGAGAAGTGATACGCTTGATGGCACCCAGGTCGTAGTGAGCGACTATGTCGTCTGCGTACATTACAACTGTGGCCTTCTAAAAGTCCTGTCGAATATACCCGACAAAATCGACAAGCAGAAGAGTGAAGGAGATGAAGCTCAGTAGGCTACCTTGCGGGGTTCCCACATTTAGCCTTACTTAGCAACATTTCCTGCTCACCTTGTACCAGTAAGGTGTCTTCGTCGAAGAAGCTCCAAATTATGCTCAGAAGAGAACCACCAACCCCTGCGTGTCAGAATAACTTCACCAAGAGATCTCGAGGAGCTTTGCCGAAGGCTTTGATGCAGTCTATAAAGACTGCATACAAATGACCTCCGCGTTTTGCCGCCATAGCTCACTCTATCTCTGATTGAAGCACATGGATTGCGTCATGTATTCCCCGACCTCCCTGAAAGCCGAATTGCTCTGGGGAAAGATTTGGTCTACCACGTACTCAACCAGTTTTACAACCGATTTGCAGAAGACGTTCAGCGTCTTTTTAGACGCTATTCCGTGGTATACGTTTGGGTCTCGTCTTTTATCACCAAGTTTGTCCTTAAATAACAGAGAAAGCGTGGCGATATGCCAGGCTCATGACATTTACCCCTCTTCATGATCTCGTTAAAGAAATTACAAAGATGGTCTGCCAAGAGTGGCTCAGGCTGCACCCAGGAGAAATGCATTATGCACAAGCAGAGCTGGCAACTGTCAGCTCCTAGTGGGGGATTCTCACCCACTAAAGCTTGTCTTCCTCCGCACCCTCTTAAGGTTTGGAATTGTGTGGCACTACTTCAAGGCCATGAGGAGAAGGTTTCTTACTTCTACCTGCTTATGGATTTCTCTGTAGACACGTTCCAGGAACCGGGAGTACGTCGAGATCCTGCGGAAGACCTGGTTGCATGTCGTCCCTTAGTGAACCCTCCCTCGGCCACTCCTCTCGATCTCTAATTTGAGCTCTTCCAAACGTGTTTTTTCACTTCTGAGAGTGTTTACGTAAGCTACTCTTCGGCAGCAGGGGCCTCCAATATGTGAGCTACAATGTCAGCGGTGTGGCGGCCGGCAGACGTTGTTAGAGCGCAAGCCGTGCGGAGGGCCAGGTCTCCCTATACGGAGGCGCCGTACATAGCTATTGATTCGGCTACTGAAGCCAGCAGACGACGACCTTCCCGTGAGGTCAGTATCCAGTATAACCCTGAGGTACTTTGCTTGTTTCGTGATTAGAGTCGAATAGCCTGTCAGTTTCAATTTTATCCCACAAGTCCTCTTGCGTCCTGTCAAGTAAGGAGCTTCTGTCTCCTGAGGGGCTAGCTAAAGATGGTGTCCCTCCATCCAGTCATGGATAATTTCAAAGTTGTTTCCCGTCGGCCGTAACTAACAACGCGAGGTCATCCTCGTAGGCAATGGTTACAACTCCGTCAAGCATAGAAAAACCCCCCTACGCTTCAGCGTTGTCACGACGACGTCCCAATTCGCAGTGTTAAGCGCGTTTTTTACATCCAACGCTTTAAATCAACTTGCCCGCCGCGTCCAACAGGCAAATTGGTTGATATGCGGGACCCAGGATATGGCCCAGGGCCGGATCCCGGTTTGAGAATCAGGCTTAGGTAAGCGCTTTTTCAGCGAGCCGGAAACTGGCCTTCTACAAGCAGTCTGGTTAAGATTTCCAATCTTGGCAATCTTGGCGGGACGCCCAATGGCGAGCATACAAACCATCTCAGGTGGGATGCGGTACAGTCCTGGGGCTTTACCGAGTGCAAGGCGCTTTGCCGCGTGCAAGATCTCATCAGCCGGCGGGATATTCTCCGGATTCACCGCGATGATGCAAGGAGCCCGTGGGGCAAGCCCCAGGAGTCCTCTTCTTCCAGCACGTCCATACTCTGCATGTCACCCGTCCAGGGAGGGAAGGAAAAGGGCGACCCGGCCGCCTTTTACCTGCCTCTCTTGTGGTACTACGTTTCGGTACAGTATCTCCTCGAAAAGCGTAGCTCCGCACAGCACAGCCGTTGGTCACAAGTAACTAGCGCAATCCCAAGACACTAATCTGACGGTTCATCACGAAGTGATAGGAAACACGTCTGTTCACCACAACGGCGAGTATGAGAATAGCACGTCTACTGCCCTGGATCTCTTGTTCCAGCCCGGCTCATTTAGATTGGCACCATTCTAAGATTGCCTCCCTTGAGTTTTCATCTTAGAGTCCCTAATCCTGCTATTGAAAGAATTGAATGCTTTTGACTATTATTATTACAAAAAGTTAGTAGAAACTGTCCTGGACGCCCTTTTTACCTGGCATGGCATACGGCCGGCACCATCCCCTTGGTCAGCATTCTCTGCTCCATTTGATTCTTAGCGTCGCCGGGTTATATACCAGTAATGCAAGAAGAAGAATTAACTCGGTTTAGACTTCTCCTCCAAAGGTCCTCTGATGCTTGGCATTGTACCTGGCTAACAGGTGTCTGGCCACCTTGAGCGACGTAGCTAGCGTGGGCCGTGCTGCTCAGGTTCCAGTCAAGCATCACATTCACGTATTCACGTATCTAAACCTTATGGCCGCCTAGGCGACATCAAACTCCCAGTCTTGCTTTCTTCCAATTACCTGATCGCTAAAGATAAGTGGTAATTTTATTGATTGATTCGTTTCAGGGCATAAATTCCCGGCAGTTCAGAAGCTGTTCATCTTTTGCAGACACTAGGAGCGCAATGTCGTCTGTACATGACGTCAATTTCACTGGATTTGTTTGTCATTTCGTCGTACGCAACATTCATGGTTAGGGTCTCAACACAAATTCCTGCAGAGCATTCACAATCATCTCATATCATTTGCTCTCCAAGTAAACACTCATTGTGCCCAAGTTCGTTTCTAATAAGTACTACACTGCTACTCTAAAAGCTTCATCCTCTTTATACCGCCTCCAAAATTGCTCACATGTTTGCACTGTTAAATGCATTTCTTACGTCCGGTAGTACCAGGACAAGAAAATTTCGATCTTCTCTGTCTTTCAATATCCGCGTGCACCTCACAGATTTCTTAGATCGTTAGATTTTCTTCGCGGAATCCATACCAATTCCATGCCATTCAGTCAACTGACACGTTGATCACACCAGGCTAAGACAGTCTCGTTAAGCAGGACTTTTTTGCTTAGGAGAAGGGGAGAGTACAGCTCCGTTTGCTCCATTGAGGGTCTCACCTGTCACCCTGCTCTCGTCTTCATTTGACGTTTCTAACTGCTTTCCCCACTGTCTCCTTAGCGGTCCCGTGATCTAACCCGTGCGGGACCAGCTTTATCCTTGAGTCCCGTTTTGACGTTTCTTTCAGCCCCCTTGATTTAAACCCCTGAACCTCCAACTGAGCCAAGCAGGTTTAGCTTTTAAGTCCTTAACGACCATGCCGGCATAATATCTCTCTTTTGTTTAGACATTCACTATTTTAACCACTCCTTCCTGGCGCACAAAGTTGCCTCTCCAGAGCGTTTTGGTGGAATTTAGGGCTGTCCTGCATCTAGACCATCTGCCGGTCGTTCTGGGAACAAACTCCAAGTCTTGGCGTTAGAAGCAAAAAAGCGTTAAGACAGAACTTGGTATTACTTTTTCCCTAACATCGGAAAATGCATGTAAATAATTTCCATTTATATAAAATGCTGCACAATTTATTCATGCGTTTTCTTACATGCTTTGTGTATCATGTTTTTTTTATTTCCGCATTAATATTTGCCAAGCTGTGTCCTTGCAATAGCCAAACTATTTTAAAATGACTTAAACCACGCCCAAACGCGTGAATCCAGAAATCCACGCAGAACGCCAACTAAGGTATAGAAAGGGACGCATAAAAGCTAACGTTGAAGATATATTCTTCATCTTTTCGCCTAGACCTTCCGCAGACCTTCCAAGTGTTGTTATCGTTATTGCTATTTGACATTGTTGTTGGTATTACTTATGCTGCTGTCGTCGCTCTGATTTGTGAAGTTGCTTCTGCTGCTGTTGTTGTTGTTGTGCTGGTCCTTCTGGTGTTGGACCTCTTCGAAGCGCCTAGCATCGTTGACCGGCGCTAACGGCGCGTCGTCGTGAAGGCAGCAAAGAGCAGTCCGGCTAGAAGAGTCGAGGGCGGCGGAGGCGTGGGCTTCGGCTTCGCCGAATTTGCTGACTTACGGTGTTCTCCTCCGCCACCCCCACAACGTACCCCACCGCTGGCTCGCTGGCGGCGGCGACTGTGGCGACTGCGACTGCGGCACGACGACGACGACTTTGCGGCAAGCGGGCGTTGCGGTGGACCATGCAGGTAGACTTCGTCGCCTGCCAACGCACGGTAGACGCTTTCGCACTGTGGATTGGGCCACAGCCGTACGGAGATTGGCAGCTCGACCATCTTCGAGACGCTCAGCACGCCGCCGCTGAAGTCGAGCAACGCGACCGGATCGAACGACTCCTTGAACACGACTCGGCGGGCGTGGGCCGCGCTCAGCTTTCGCGTTCGCCTTCGGAAGATCGGCAGACGAAGAAACGCCGATCCGATACCGCCGTCGGCCATCGTCGTCATCACCTTGAGCTGAAGTGCGCAATGAGCGTTCAGGTGGAACTGTAGCAGTAAGAGTGACGGCGCCGGAGACGATGCGGCCGTGTCTGTGTCCTCAATTGCGCTGCCTGGTGCCACGGTGGCGCTGGCGGACTCTTTGCCTAGAGTTGCCGGTTTCGCAATAGATGGTCGCGCCAACGTAGTGAGAGGGACAGTTAGAAAGAGAGAGAGAGAGAGAGAGAGATAGAAAAAGAGAAAAAGAGGTAGAGACTTATACAACTTATACCTTTGATGTCTCACTGCAGCATAGCAACACACCCATAGCAATAGTAGAAAGAAACATTTTGAAACAACATGTCAAAGTTATGAACAGATGTAAACCTGACGTTCATGTGTATACGTATAATAATTAATTAATTATTTTTCACATATATATATATATATATATATATATATATATATATATATAATATAATCAATTATTAACGGTGGGAATATGACATTTTTCACATGAGAACGTGTGCACCGCTGCGGGGTCCAGTGTAAGGACCTGCCTTCTCTGGAGAGTTCCCTCCACCGACGCCGCACTGCCCCGCTGCACATCCAGCAATAGGCGCTGTCTGAGACAATCGCCTGCTCGTCTATATCCGTTGACTAGAATCAGCCGCTTCCCGACCCGGCCAGAATTTACGTCGCAAGTTAAATGATAATTTTACTTCTAGGAACATAATTAATGACAAAATATGTTTAAACACATCCGTGCCATGGATGAGGGAATTATTAAGTGGTCGTCACTTCAAGTATAAGGTGGTGATAAACTTAGTCAGCCATATTCCGCATTATCTAAAGTGCCTCAATGGAGATGTTTATCTTTCTTTCTGTACATTATTTTGTCTTTGAAATATAGAAGTACCCGTCACCTAACGTCTAATATCTTGAATATGCTTGAATACACATTACGCTTGATCGTTATTTTAGCTTCCACATTGCTTTAATTATATCATTTTCCGCTGCTTCATCCGAACGACTTTGCCTTTATAAACCTCTTGTTCTTTCCAAGCTTTCGCAATGCCCTCTTGTACGAGAGCTTCACCTAACTAAATTAAACAAAATCTGGAAGACGCCCAAAACACGTTCCTGAGGCTTCTGCGGTAGTACAGACAAATGTTTCGAGCAAAACGACACATCTGCTCTATGTAAACTACCAACATGTAAATTGCTAGGTCACTTGTTTGATGTACGTTCCAATAACCTATAGAACTAGCAATCCATCGGTCTAAGAGTCGTGGCCCATTTTAAGTTCCTAAATGGATTATTTGCTTGGCGGATGTCCAAATAAACGCGTGCAAATTGAAATAGTACTCGCCTACTTGGCGCTTAGTTACGTTGTTTCTGCATTGCACACGAAAAAAAATACATATATGACTAGAATACTTTGTAGCGCTATGACCTCATGTGGTCTAACTAGTGCCTGAGCGGCACAAAAATGTTTTTTTTTGCACTTAGATGTGCTGGCTAGCACGTAGCATTCTAAAATACGTAAAAACGCTTACACCGATCAGAAAACATCAAACCTCCAAAAAGTCTTAACCAAGATAAAAATGAGGAGATGCCTTAAGGTACGGATGTTAAGGGAACATTTTTGTGCGTGCGTGAGCTTTGTTTGTCTTCAGGGAGATGGTCAATTGGAAGCAGTTGGGTGATAATTGTGGAAATAAAGTAATGCGGAGTGGAAGGGAAGTAAATATAGGAGCGTCTGTCTAATTATCGGTTGTTACTAAATAACTGATGCATGTATTCACGAAATGGCATCCAATTTGGTCAGCAACCTAATAATTGTCAAGTCAAGCTCGTTCACAAGTTCCATTGGCTTATCTGGGGACAATGCCATTAACGTTTAACGGACAAGCAAATGATACAACCGCTTCCAAGATCGCCACATTTCAGTCAGCAAACCGCATCTAAGTAGACCGTTATCAGCTCAAACAATGAAATCACTGATCAAAGTTGCAGACGTTAGCTGGGCGGAATGGCCGTACTAGATTTTGAGGCCTTCCAAATAAGATGAAGGTTAGCACTGAGTCAACACTGTACATCAGCGCATTTAGCTATCATATAAGTTTTGTACTTATATCTTTATATATAAAAAAGCGACATCGCTATGAACGCTTGGCCGCCACAAGCCAGTTATCCCTGTGGTAACTTTTCTGACACCTCTTGCTTAAAATTAAGCTAAGATCAAGCCAGCATTTACTCTTTTGCGAGATTTCTGTTCTCGCTGAGCTGTCTTTAGGACACCTGCGCTATTTTTTGACAGATGTACCGCCCCAGTCAAATTCCCCACCTTACTATGTCCTCAATATAAATCACACAAATAACTATGCTTGTGTCTAAAACATGGAAACACCATATTTACTTAATTGAGTAAGTAAAGAAAAAATCACACACATTTTGTGTGTGCGCGAAACTCGTTGTTGGAAGCGCCTAACGAAAAAGTATAACTTACTACGTTTAAAAATCATACACGTCCATACACTGGACGTACTCGAAAATAAAAACCATTATGTCAACACCTGCAGCACGTGGGTTCATGAGCACAGTGTAGAAGCGAAGATGCAGCTATTAAATAAAAAAAACATCTATTACTGCCAAAAAACACAAAAAGCATAATAGGCCCGCAAAGTCAAATTCATGCTGGCCGCTTTTTATGACTTCTGTCGAGCACGCTCTGTAAGATACAACGGCACCAAAAATTATTAGTACATTCATCGGTGTATGCTTCGCAGATCTGATCTAGACATACTTAATTGCATTTGATTGCATACCTAGCATTACACGGGCTCCCTACTCGCTCGATAGGGCTTAGAGTGATTTTCCTGCTATTGCAAATGTTGAAAATATAGCTGAAAAACGCCTGATTACAATACACAGGAAGAAGTTAAACGCTAAACGCGACAGCCCAGCGTTTCAATACATGCATTTTAATGCTGCTTCCAACAATGGTGGTTAGCGTTATGAGAGGTGTATGCAATATAAAGATAATTACTTTCGAAGGAAGTCGTATTATCTGTATATTCTGTACAATGTGTTCTGTACAATATAATTCACTTCTGGCAACGAACGTTTCGAACGAGCGATTGGCATTATTACTATCACATTAGAGCACAGCCATCAGCAACTGAACTACAATAGAACATAACTCAAGTTAAAACTATTTGCTGTAAGCTGTAGTCCGGCCCGGCTGTGCCGACGGGTGAGTTTCGACAACGTACCTAGTCTGGCTTGCACCCGATAGCCGTTGTCGAGTCTGGCGCGCATGTCGCTGTTCGTCGCATGGCATCGGTCAACCTCCACTGTGACCCAGTTGGGCAGCGAAAACGTCATTAGTCGGAGAACCCCACGAATGCGTTTGCTGACCGGCCGGTTAACCCCAACGCCCCGTCGGAGGTAGCTGTCGAAGTCCCTGACCCGTTCGGTGTCCGCCTGCGGTAAGACCCCCCCGCCGCCGCCACCACCCCCGCTGCCGCTAATAACGCTGCCGCTGCCGCAGGCGCCTCCCACCCCACGTCCCCCATCGTAGGTGGCCAGCCACTCCTTGAAGTTGGCCACATTGAGTAGGCTGTCGGTAAAAGCCGCCTGAAGATCGGCACCACCGCTCAGCGTTGCCATGCAGTGGACCTGCGAGTGGAGCGCTCGCTCCATCTGCGCAAGAATGACTTCCATACGATGTATGACGTATTGGCGCTCGTCGACGCTCAGGTGTCGCATGCGGCGCTCGAGTTCCCGTAACAGAATCTTCTTCAGGATGCTGTCCATATTGTCGGCTGTCCAGTGAAGTTTGCCCCCTACACCACAGCAGCTACGTCGAAGTCCACCACGATTGCGTCGAAGCCGGCAATCGGCGAAGAGCAACCGACTTCGTTGCCTACCAGCCAACCAACCAACTTAGGTTAGCCACTGGCTTACTGCCTAACGATTATCGCTGGTTATTGCTAGTTAAAACAAAAACAAAACTCAATCACTAACTAGGTTGGACTAGAGCTTGTAGGCTATCGACGCTCGTAGAGTTCTTCAGAATCTTGTATTGCATTGTGCGACGTCCAGCTCACTCACGCACGGTAAGCAGTGCATAAATCCATACACGTACAGTCACAATAGCACACACACACACACCCGCAAGCATGCGCACGAGAGCTGAGATAGTAATGAACGAGTTAAACCAACAGTTTCGTTAACTGGTAGATCTTAACCAGGTTACACTGTGCTGTGTGAGGCAGTAACGCCTCGTTATTATCAATCTCTTATGGCTTGTCTCAGCAGACACCAATACAGTACAAGGCTATGGTTGATTAATGCAACTGCGTTTTCATAATGCGTAAGATCTCGTAACAATAACAGGCAAAATGTGTGTTTCAGTGTACACATTTTGCATGAATTTGCCTACACAGTTCACACATTCACACACACGCACAAACACACAATTACGCTTTTGCACCAATTCATATACGGTCACATATTAATATTTAGAGCCTAGCAGTTTTAGCAACCTCCTATTAGTTGTTGTCTACACATCAGCAATATTTGCATATAACTGTTATCTCTTTTTCTACTGGGCGTAAGGGAAAGATATCTTCTGGTACACTGCGTAAGTAGAACAAAATATGAATCAGAACCACAGAAAGCAGAAATCATATCTAACTAGATGTGTTTGCATATACGTACAATTAGTTCCACCAGCTCCTAGCTAACTAGTCAACGTTTTCTATTCCATTTGTGGTTGTTGAGGCCATCTTTTTATCTATAAAGGAGTCACTAGAAGATTACAGTGAGTAAATTAAGTGCATATATATATATATATATATATATATATATATATATATCATGTCCATAAATAAAAAAACCTGTAGACGTATCTCACAAGGCGACGGTTAGATAGCTGTGAGATACTACTATCAGTCTGAGGCCTGAGGACTGCGAATAGTGCGGCAATTTGATGCCATAGGTTTTACCGTATATCTTTACAAATCTTCGTCGCTTCGTGCCACTGGGACAGAATTTCCTGAATTCACTTGCAGGTGCTGGGTAGCTCTGTCTCGTTCGGTGTTGTTCTTAGAAAAAACGCTGCTTCGGCTATGTTGTACACCTCAGAGTCGTGTGCACTGAGGTACCGTCAAGTCCATCGCCGCAATGGATGCACGTGAGCCTTTTCGATGCTGAACATGTAGAACTGAAAGCCTCTATGACAGGTCAGATCCTGGATGATTTGGAAAGTTAGTTTCCCCTGTCAGATTTTGCCATTATTTGATGTTTAGTAAAGGTGTCCAGAGACTGTCGCCTGAAGCACCTTTCTCCAGAGGGCGCTCTTCCACCTCCAGGTTCTAAGTAACCGTTCCGGCGAGTAGAAGCACCGCCGCTGTACTCATTGTTTGATTTAACATAATCACTCTAAGGGCTCTAACCCGTTGACGACTCCGGTTCATTGTGGGTGTTTGAAATTTAGAAGACCGCGCTAGAGTTCCGTATAGAGCGACTGACTTAGCCACAAAATATGAATATGCGTCGCTTGGAGTATCGGGGCCAAAGTTGTTTGGCATGAAACGTGCGTTATTGGTAAATTTGAGGGCTTTCTCCGTTGCCCGACGCATATTAAAAGTGCCTCGGAGACCCTCGTGTTAACGATATTGAACTCTTCGTTATTGAGCGCAGTGCAAGAGTGAAGCAGTACTTTCGGTCAACTGGAAGAATTGCCTTTGCTCTTGGCGGGAGCCAATGTAAGCCCCACTTCGCGGCTCTCGTACGCGACGTCTTGAGGCAATAGCCTCGCTCGCCTGTCTCTCCAGCCGCTTCGGTATCCGGGCCTGGACAGTGAGTACGAGGTTGTCATCGTCGGCAGGAAAGATCGGTCTCGGGAGGAAAAGAACCTCCAGTCTTGGAACTTACTCATTCCTTGGGACTGGTTCGTCTGATCATGTAGGTATGACTCTAAAAAGGTAAAACGGGGCCTTTCCTAAGGCGGTCAATCTCGGCCGTATGTTTTAATGGCCACAGTATTTAGGTGTGACTAGGCGGTGGCGTCTTTGGTGAGGAGCGTGACCCGAGAGTGCTCTGCACGCTGCCATCCGAGGCTTCTGCAGGACCGCTGCGGTTTTAAACGGGGGGCGCTGAACCCCCGAAGCTCGCCGGCTCCTTAGCATCTAGTGGGCGGACGCAGCGGGGAAATTGATGTTGCTGGGGGAAGTCATGTCGAACTCATTGAAATTGTGGTCGCTGAGAGGTTGTTTGTCTCGTAATACTGTCCAGCTAAGGATCCCTGGGCTTTTGTTTGGCGCGTCATTGCTAGGTCGACGCACGAGGTGCGTCTGTCCTTGTGGAAGATAGGAACACCAGGTTAAGAGCGATACGATACTGCGCCGCCATCCATTCGAGGACCGCAAGTCTTTTCCGGCTGGTCTTGACGGAGCCCCATGTGCTGTCTTCGGCGTTAAAATCTCCGGTTGTGATCGCAAATAGAATGTCACTTCGCCTAAACAAGAAAGGAACAACGCGGAGTGTTAGCAACGTCGATCCAAATAAAGCCGTGCCCGCAGTCGTGCCCAGAGATCCGGTGGCGGCGGCTGTCGAGTACAGTTCGCTCCCGGCTCCTCCGGGAGCGGATGTCGCCAGGCCGGGCGCCAAAGCCAACCTTGCGGCGAGGATCATAGGCGCCGGTACGATGTTAGGCCGGGAACGGCCACGGCGTCTTTTGTTTTAATTGCATTGTAAATTTTGGGCGCGTTGTCCTGTTAGCCACGTGCCCCTTGGCGCCACAATTATTGCAGGCGGGTGTAGATGGGTTGGATGGATGGTCTCCACTCCAAAGTTCCTGAACACCAACCAACAATACAAGTACAACCATGAATGACGTTCCTAAAGGTCAAAATACGCACAGCCAGAGTGAACACGACATCGGAGTTATTATGGTGCAAACGCATTGATAAAAAGACAATTAAGTTTAGCCATAAGCAAAACATAGGATTACAGGACGCCAAAAATGGTCACCCACGACTAGATCTGTTAGTCAACATATATGTAAAGGAACTAGACATCGCGAAATCATATTGCATTCATACCGGTCGTAGACGATGCAGAACAAGGTTGGACCCGCTTCAGGTCCAGCGCTCGACGGGCATCGAGCGGCGCCAGACGGACGAGCGCCGACCATATTCCGGTAGCTCCCTTTCGGGGGGGGGGGTCCACCATCAGGGGCCCGTCGAATCGAGTTTCACTCCGGAGCACCTCTTCGACTTTTTTTTGCCGTTGTCCCCTCCATGATGTCCCTGAAAATCAGACGCTTGAAGGAGGACCGGCCGAGGCTTGCCTCACCCTCCCCGGCCTACTGTAGGACACAAAGAAATGCGCTGGCCCCTCCTAGCGCCGCCTCGGTCACTACGAGTCTCACGTCTCCGCTGGGGAGGTGTTGTGCCCGTTTGACCGAGACCTTGTCGGAGCCAGGGTTCACCTTGGCCCTAAGATCCCTAATGGTTTCCGCGTAGGTCTTTCCTTCCTTCTCTTTAAGCAGAACGGTAGTCGTCGACGTGGACGTGTGATTTTTCGCAGCCTCGGCAAAACGACGGCTCGAACGTGGACGCTCTCAATTGGACACTGGAGACATATGCACTCGAGTACCCCATTTACGTGGATCGCGTTGGCAGAAGTGTGAAGTCCAAAACGCTAGATCATGCTGCTCTGGAACGTAGTTACTGTTATACTTAATGAGTATGTATTAATCAGATTGTTTCGGCTTTGCGGAGAAGATACATGAGTCTCGACGCTGACCGGGAGACGAAGAATATTTGTATGGCCTGTTAAAATGTGAGCAAAGAAAGTTAGCAACACAGTTTCCGTTTTTCCTGAGGGTATTTAAAGGAGAGCCCATCCAGTGCTAGATAAAATGCCACGGAGCGTTTTGTTAGCCATGATTTGCAAAGAAAGGTATCTGGAAAGTTCTTCAAATTATAAAAATATATAAATTAAATATATTTTGCAAACGAATATATATATATATATATATATTCAGGCAAGGGGATGTCTTTTTCAGGAGTGAGAGTAAAATCACTATAATATATTATGCGAGTGTAGATTGTTGGACACAATTTTCAATTTTTTTATTTAGTGCTTTTTATTGATAACATGTACGATTACCATGACTTCATTTGTTTTTCCGTAAGGATAATGCCCGTGTACGGTTTTGGGGCGCCATTAAATGAGTGAACGATTCGGTGGAAAAGCTAGACATATCATCATATTCGGCAGAAAATGTTGCGTGATCCAAAATCATTTCATACTCGTTTGAAAATGCCAAAGAACACATTTTTTCTAAATTGATTACCGGTGATGAGGAGTGTATTGTCTACAATAGCGTAATTCGCACCAAGTCATGGTCGAAGCAATGTAGCAGGTCTAATTCTGCAATCAAGAAGCCCTTTACACCATGACAACGCCCGCCCCATTCATCTGTGGCAACCTGCTAGAGTTTTTTGTGTGGGGTATTTTTTCCCACCAACCTTATAGGAACCCCCCCCCTACTCTATGATCTTGCTCCTCTATGTTATTATCCGTTCTGCTCGTCTCAGAATTCTTTAAGAGGGGCACATTTTGATAGCTTTGAGAGCATCAAAAAGCTTTTTAATAATTTTTCAGACAGAAAACGATGAAAGTTTCTCGATAAAATAGGATTTAATAAAGGCTATGGAGCATGACGGTGTTTATATATATATATATATATATATATATATATATATATATATATATATATATATATATATGTGGAGAACGAATTCTACAACAGGTTGCTAAGGCCCAGCCGAGACGAAGAAGGTGCGACTCTATTCGGATTATAGGGCTGCGCTGAATAAGCCTCATGCTAAACCATTTATTGTCAGCCCTAACCTTCAATTTCGTTCTGTCGACAAGTAATTTGCCTCCGTTTCGAGTTGTCTACAATGTATAAGATACAGATGCTTTTGCGGATTGGGGGCACCCTGTCAATAGTCCTGGATCGTGTCAATCCGCACAGTTACCTGTCAGCGAGATAAGCTAAGTAGCGAATAAAGGGTCTGCGCAGAGCAGGCGTAGTCGATCCTACAGCAACGACATATACTTTAATGAAGCGGCCCTTTGTAGAATTTAGCCTGATGTTGGAAAAACAATAATAGATATATACTACTATATATGACCACGCTGATCGAGTTAGGGCTCGTCCTCTAGGTACTCTTTACTTTAATTTATTGGCATAATCGTTCTAGTTAGTAATATCTATTTCGTTGTCGCATCGACGATCCGTTATAATAATAATAATAATCACATTTTTTTATTATTGGCTGAACCGAATAGCGAAGAGTTTCGAAGTAGTGCTTTTTTGTTCCTTTCGTCGTTGCGCGTAGCAATAGCGTAATAGCGACATAGAAGCTGTAGTAGTAAAGGTATGAGTGGAAGTATAAGGCCATACCATATTTGTGCCTGGGCTGGGGCTGTGGGCCAGGGCAGGACCAGCCGCCGGCGGGGCGGGACAGAAAGCCGCATACGGGAGGCAACACGATGGTGTAGTGCTGCCCAAATACTTCTCCCTCGTAATTTTTTTCTTCTTTCGTATGTTGAACGTTGAAAGCGCGCGCAATGAAGGCGTTGGCACCCCCAACGCAAGGAGGTGTCCCTGGCGGGCCCTAAAGCGTCGTTAATGGGGCGTTATATTTTATATAGCCCCTCGTGCTACAAACTCGGATGCAGTAACAAGAGAGAGCTTGCCAGAAAGAACAAGAATGATGAAGGTTCCATATATATATATATATATATATATATATATATATATATATATGTATATATATATATATATATATATGTATATATATATATACCTGCATAAAGACGACGGAGGTCAATGGAGGAAAAACGCTAACAAAAACGAGAAGAGTGCAGACACATAACACGAGCAATAGCAGGGACATACTGGTAGAATAAATAGGGAGGGACAAGCAGACAAAGACTGAACGTGGCAATAAACTGGACAATGCAGTCGCCGGTCGCGTCACGATCGAATAACTTGCCCCGGTGTCGGAATCTTCAGTGGATCGACAAAAAGATATACATATATATATATATATATATATATAGAGAGAGAGAGAGAGAGAGAGAGAGAGAGAGAAAGAGAGAGGGGATGAGAGGTGCAGCCTGTACAATAAACAGTTACTTGAGTAAATGTCACTACCCTGCAAATATACGCATCAGCAAAATTATGAATGTTCTTTGTTGTGTCATTTTTAGTGTTTAGTTTTCATTAGGACTCACTTTTGCTAAAAAGGCAACCAATTATTAGGTTTACTGAACGGCCGCTTCCATGAGTGGAGTGAGACATCGACAAAGCTTGCCAAACATTTGGACAACCGGGTGAATATTTATAGCTAATTTGTGTCCAAGCAAAGCGTTACTGCACTTCCTACTATCTTGAATCCTTAGCGTAATGACAAATGATGAGCACTCAAATGATGAGCACGACGGCCATATGTATTCTAATTAGATTGGAGCTAGCAGTCTTCACGCTAATTAACGCGTTTATAGGCTACAATTGATAGGCTGGCTATGGACGGTAGGCGGATAGACTGCGGCTCGGCTGACTGTGTGCGTCGGCCGCTAGTGCGCCGCCGCCTAAAGAATAGGACTCATAGACCACCGAAGCGTACGCTATATAGAGGACGTTTCACGTTTCGCCCCTTTCTCTTACGCAATTTACTTATAAGTACATATATATATAAGCAATAAAGGTAACCTATATACATATACATACATGTCTACGGACCAATTGTAACTGTCGTCGGTGCTAAAACCAGCCACCTAGCCTAAACAGTGGTGTGCTAAAACACAATGGCAGTCGTCCTTCAATCAGCTATGATTTGTTTATGCCAAATTTATTTGGGTTTTTTTTGCACATTAAAAAAAGTTACTGGTGGATATCAGGATTAGGACACTGCTACGCTACTGCGCGCTCGGTCTAGCGTTGTCGTTGTCGGCACAGTCTATCTAATTCAGAGTGGCAAAAAAGGCTGGTGGTTCGGATTCCGTTGATAGATCTAGTTGCTGCTGCTGCTATTAAATGTTTGCACCAGGCTGAAATCTATTAGCGTATGGCCCTTATATGTGAGTCCTCTCAAAATTATTTCGTGGAACTCTTTTTTTTTCAGTTTCTGCCAGGGAGAGGGAGGGGGAGGCATCTAGGCACCATCAAACCGCCTTATTTGGAGTGCTGAATGGTAGCAGATTCAGGAAAGAAGGATGAATTCCATCCGAGCACTATTCAATTCTACGCGTAGCAACACCTTAGTTTTCGGGCGTTGTGCTAACCGCCCAAGCTGCCTCTACTAGACGAAATCCTTTCCATCCAACCACGGTCGGGCTCTCTTCGATATTTGTGCGTGTGCTCCAAAACTGTACCCTGAATGGATGGATTTGTTATTCATGACATGTATACTTAAGTACACATGTTACCCCTTTTATATCAGGGACGCTTCGAGCGGTAGCATAGGCGTGTATGTTGAAATATCTATGGCTTCTCGACAGCAACTCTTATGACAGAATGGCGGCCAGAGAAGAGATGTCCTTAATGGGATTTTGCCTATATTGGGGGTTTCAAGAAATTTGTGTTTCCGCCCCCACCCCTAAATGGGACTCACGCTATTTTTGCGTTTATTTCGTAGAATTGTTCCGACATTGCTCGGATTTGTTTTGCATTTTATGTGGGCATTTTTAACAACATTTTTTCTAAACGCGTAAAATGACCAAGCATAGAACCGAAGTGCGCTACCGACGTGTGTCATCTTTTCTCATGCATGCGCTTTCACTTACACACGCATGTTCGAACACTACTAGTACTAGATCCCAGGCATACCCCGTCGAACCTGCGACCAGAAGCGCCCAGGGAAGTACTTTGCTTTAGTACTGGCAGCTACATAGACGACTGCTGCACAGACAAAGCCACCATCTAATATTACAAGAAGCTGCTACCGTTTAATATTGCATTCATTATTTGCTACTGCCCTAATAACTACCGTCATCCTGGCCCATCCTGGTTTATCATATCCGTCTTTATATGAGGATAGCGGTTGTGGTTACAGCAGCAAGTGATAGGCTATGACCGGTTATCCACAGCTTGGCCGGGGCGGCCAGTCCTCTACGTCTGATACAATACGATTCGTTTCCTTTGCAAGCTTGCCACATCTGGCACTCACCGGTTAGCGACCGTCTCTCCGCCTCTCTCTTTCTGACTATCTTTCCCTGTCTCATATCTCATGATCTCATTATCCTCATCATCATCATCATCGATGCCCCGTACGAGAAATGGCTTTGCGGGTTTGCAATCTTGCAACGTCTCGTTTTGTACGAAGCGATCATATATCCGTGTTGATGCTGCTGCCGCTTATACGTAAATACGTCTGTTGTTTTTGCTGATGGCGCTAATAGATGACGCTGCAATTGACGCTGTCGCGTTTGCTTGGAGCTTGGACCTCTCACCTGCCTCGCGGTTTGTTGTCGCGTTGAGACACGCAGGAAGAAGCGGCAGAGTAGGACTGCAAGGAACAAAAACAAGAAGGGGAACACGGAAAGTCAGAACATGTCAAGGACGGCAACGACAGCGACTAAGTAGCAGAGAAGATGTAACGAAGGAATAAGAAGAATAAGAGCAAGAGGAATAAGAAGAGAACGATGCGAACCCTTACTATGTGCCCGAATCATTTGCTGCTCCTTGTACCCGCGTTAGGCTGCGTTACGGTCTCAACTACCGCACGTGACGGTTTGGTGACACCGCCAGCAATCGCAACCTATCAGCACCAGCAATATCAGTGGCATCAACAGCAGCAGCAGCAACTGCAGAAATAGTGGCGACAGACAGCATGAAGCAGCACCCGCGAACGGCAGCAGGCCTTCGTACGAATACGAGAGTATATGCAGCCAGTCTTGCACCCACCCTGTCCTTTTGACTTCCAGCAGCAGCAGAGTGCAGGGAGTCGCGGTGCTCGATCCGCAACTTGCATCCATTGCGCTGTGCCTGCCTACATGTCTCCATGACGCGCCGATGCGATCTGCATACAATATTGTATGTCGCACATACGTCGCATGCAGTCTGTCAGCCAATGTCGATGGGTCGTTTCTTCAGCAGAGATACCGACGGACGGCGGGTAGGGGGGGGCGGTTGGTGGTCGGCCGCTTGGACAGCCAGATATCTATCTATCTATCTATCTATCGAGATAGCGAGACAGGAGGCAAGTGAGGACAGACACCTCCTCGCATTATGGACGGCAGCTCGCTGTGAGCGATGCGTGCCAGGGATGATGGCCGTGGCGTGGCAGTGGACGTGACGAGCTGCTCTAGTCGTCAGTGAGGAGGCGCAAATGCAGAGGGGTAGACGAACCGGGGGGCGCTGGGGAGTGTTTGTCGGCCAAAAGCTAACAAATAATAGCCAACTAACACAGGAAATTGAGACACGTCGTATGTATGGCTGTCGACTTCGTCGTCGTCGTCGTCGCGTGTGTGCCTATGCTAACCGCGTGCCGTCATGCCGATGCGCCACTATTTATGCACAAGATAGCAGTGAGAGTGACTAGCCAGTTCCGAGTCAATGCGAAGACGAGCATGATTGATCAGTGACGGCGGGCGAGAAACGCTCTCGTTGTTGTTGTTGTTGTTGTTGTTGTTGTTGTGTTGTTGTTGAAGTTGTGGTGATAGTTACCATAAACAAATAGGTAGTTGCAAGGACAAGATGATTTCAAGAAGATCTCATGACGCGTCTGATGGTGGAGGTGATGCTGATGATCAAGGTGCTGCAAATAGCATCTGCCAGAGACGCCTCGAGGTGTCGAAATTTGCCATATACATTACTAAATGCCACAAAAAACGGCACGGATAGCAACACGACAATGGCGGCGATGCCATTAACGGTGTCAACACACTAGAAACTGGAGAGCCGCAATCGCCCATCTACCTTTTGCGCTTAAGCATCTTTCTCTTTCTCTCTCTCCCTATCGCTGTCTTTCGTTCTGAGCCCCGCGTCTGACGCCAGTCATGCATACATACGTCCTGCGCGACTGCGACGTTCCCGGACCTGAGCCAGCATGCGGTGGTGGTAGCAGTATTCTTGTGTATCCTAGCGCCGAGATCCTGCCCCCTTTACCCCCTTTACCCCCGGGTACCCCCAAGCGCACTAAGCTTTAGCTCCGCAACGGCTTGCATGAATTCCACGGCGCAATCTTGAAGGAGGCGGCGGCCGCGACGATGCGGCGAAGCCGGGGGCCCCGCTTCGGGGGCGAGTCCGTAGTTGAGACGGACCCACCCTCAAGGGGCCGAATACGGTTCGTCTTTCGCCGGCGGCGCATGCGAAGCCCAACTGCCAACTCTACTGGCTAAAGGCTGAGCGGCACGCATTCTTTTGTGGTTACCAACCACCGCTGTCTGTGTATATGAGCAGTCGAGTATGGCAAGTATAGTATCAGAAAGAAAGCGACGAATACGAGAGCGCAAAACAAATATGGAGAGAAAGGAGAGCAGATAGATAAGGAATTAAGGGGGTGCGGCGGAGGTGGAGGGCGAAGCACGAAGGACGAAGGAATGGGGATCGGGGGGCAAGTGCCGCGTGGCGGCATCGGCCAAGTCGCGGTGGTCTCGGGGCTGCTGGCACAAGCTCGTCGACTATAATTACTACTACTACTACCACTACATGGACGAATAGTGGACTGACTAGGCTTACAAATATGCATGGCTGACTTGTGAGGAGGGTCTAGCCAAGAAAGGAATAGAGAAAGCGAGGAGAGACGGACAGTCAGACAAACACACAAAGAAACGACCAAAACCAACCGACCAACGGTGAGTGTGAGAGAGAGAGAGACGAAGAGAGAAGAACTCACAAGAGAACGTGAATACGAGCGACAGAAGCCAGCCAAAGAATAGAAACGGTGGTAAAAGCCTACGGTTCTACCGCTGCTGCTGTTGTCGCTGTCGTCACTGCTTATTTGAATATCAAAGACACCCCACGTTCGGTAGCGTTTGTTCGCTACCGATGTTGGGTCACCCCCGACGATAGATGCGAACGGCGGAAGTAAGGCTGCACGGAGACCGCGCAATTGCAGCTGGGTAGTCTCGAGGTCTCAGAGCTTGCCGCAATGCCGAAGAGCGCAATGTTGTTGCAACGAGACAGAGAACGGCGTTGACCTAACGCAACTCAACGCACACAGTCCATCTACGAGCCAGCAAAACAACGTTACAGGCACGGCAACAGCGGTGACTACAAATACGATTGCGGCTTCGATTACTACGCCTTGGCTACGACAGCTACTACTGCCAACCACCACGTTCACTACAGTTACGACTATGTCAACAGAACTAATGGCAGCGGTACTACGGGTCGATGGCTGGCTCGTGGTGAAGCCGGCCGGCCGGCCAAAACCCGCTCGGCAATAGCCGCAACAGCAGCAGCAGCAACAACAACAACAACAACAACAACAACAACAAACAACAACAACAACAACAACAAGAGACTGAGTTTGCCAGTTTGCATTGACGTCCTTGTCGCTGTCGCGCCACCGCTAGCGCCGACGTCCTTGACGGCAGATTCGTGCTCGCCGTATGCTGTTACTTTTTGTTGTTGTTGCTGTTTTTATCGTTGTTGTTGTTGCTGCTTTTTGCTGTTGTTGTTGTTGTTGCTGTTTCGTACACAGAATCCGTTTCGTTGGTGGCCGGCGCCGCAAGCAGGTGGCAGTCTCAGCGGTGGCCACGGTCGACAACAAGAAGAGGAAGCCATGCAACGCAACTCTGTGCACTCTCGTGCTGCTTATTGTAGTCGTCGCCGCCAACGTCGATTTGTATGTCCGGCTGCGTTCATCTGCCGCCTAGCCAGCCGATCTACCGAAAGACTCGCCGCGTAAGTGGCTGCTGGGTTTGGAGACGTATCGTTCGGCGCTACAATCATGAGGACGGATGATGCTGGTGAAGATGGGTGATAATGATGATGATGATGATGATGATTGTGTTGATGCGGACGGTGGTTGTGAAGACGGTGGCCATAATGTCGATGATGTAGTCTGGCCTCGTCTCAGTCGCACTTCGACGTATTTCCCGTCGAATGAATAAACGTCCCGTCAGAATGTAACAACACTGCCTTCGCATAGCTTGTATAACTCATTCCTACCGTAGACGATAGCTTGTTCATTGCCACCAGCAGAGGGGAACAGCCGCCCGCACAAATCTAATCAAGCTTGTATCAGGCGTTTAAGGCAATGCCAGTTGCCTCACTTAACGTTTGTATATATAATTATATGTATATATATATATACTGCTAATATTCAGTGTATGTATGCCGGTATATATATATATATATATGTATATATATATATATATATATATATATATATATATATATATATATATATATATATATATATATATATACTGCTAATATTCAGTGTATGTATGCCGGTATATATATATATATATATATATACTGCTAATATTCATTGTATGTATGTCGGTATATATATATATATATATATATATATATATACCGAGATACATACAATTATTATTAGCAGTGTAATTATGCGCTCGTCGTCCTCGCGTCCTGAATTTGCTTTCTATTTTTTACCTGTGTACTATTTAATCGTGCATAAGATTGTTATCTACATCTGTGTAGATAACCAATCAATTAAAACATCAAAGAGTCCCTACTAATATGAACTAATCACCATATCTCATAGCGGTCGTTCTGCGGGCCACGGTGCTAATGTCCTCCGTAGCGTACCGTCAAGGGCGGGTATGTGACGCCGATCAATAGACGTATACTATACGAAATCGCCCAATGACAAGCGAACAAGGTAAGATGAAATCACAATTTTATCAAAGTTTTTTTCTATATGTATGCGGTGGTGATGATACGACTCGTCACCCGCAATAGTAGAGCTCGTTCTGAGAAACACGAGGTCTTCGTTGTTCGACGGATCAAGTGTTGCCCATTTGTACCGTGTTTGCTTGTGATCTGTCAGTGTTGAGGTGTTTCGCCACTCACTGCGCACAGACCCGTTTTTCTTCCGGAGGTCTTGGGAAATGCAATATGCACAAGCAGAGCTGGCAATGGTCAGCTCGTGGTGTGGGACACTCACCCACTAAAACCTGTCTGCCTCCGCACCCCCTCAAGGTTTGGAATTGTGTGGCACTACTTCGAGGCCATGAGGAGGAGGTCTCTTACTTCGACCTGCTCATGGACCTTTGTCTCGGTAGACTTGTTCCAGAAACCAGGGGTGCGTCGAGACCCTGCGGAAGGCCTTGTTGCATGACGCCCATTAGTAAACTCTCCCTCGGCCACTCCTCTCAACCTCCAATTTGGGGCGCACATACCCTGCTCTACTATAGGTTATGACGGTTAATGACTGACTGCACCGTTCCTTTACTCAGACTGTTTACTACTGTAACCCGCCGATGGCCTACAATGATTTCATCTTTAACAGCAGCAGCAATTTATCAGTGCT
Organism: Dermanyssus gallinae; assembly: GCA_003439945.1. Taxonomy (NCBI): domain Eukaryota; kingdom Metazoa; phylum Arthropoda; class Arachnida; order Mesostigmata; family Dermanyssidae; genus Dermanyssus; species Dermanyssus gallinae. The sequence goes on from QVRM01000041.1 coordinate 39,745, forward strand.
GATGCCATCGTGTTGTTTGCTCGCTCCACCTGCTCTGAATAGATCCAAATTAATTTCCGCTCATCTCGCCAACTTTTACACCATTTGTTTACAGCCAAACAATCAGAAAATTATAAACAGCTACCATAAGACGATAAACGTCACCATTACGGCTGCTTTGTGCCACTGAAAATCGTACAACAGCGCGCTGTTTCGCTTTGGATGCATCCGTCATTACTACGCGTACTAATTACTGAGCTACTGTAAATGCTCTCGCACGAACAACTAAATCGGCTATATGTACACATACAGGTGAATCGGCTATGCGCGAACCGCGATGAACTCCTCGAAGTGTCCACTTTTTATTTGGGCAACTCATATAGACACCCGCCACTAGGGTTTTTTTCGAAATGTGTAAGCGAATGCGAAAACTTCGAATATGATATTACCGTCTTAATTACAAGTGAGCCACAATACTTTTTCTTCGCTTTGCCTCGCCTAACATGATACCTGAAAACAATTCTTTGTTCTTTCTTGTAGAGGTTTTGGGAACCAATAGTGCACTTACACCACTGACCGTCTCCTGGTGGCTTTGCAACAACATGTCAAGTTGCGTTTCTTGTTCACTACTATAAACCCCATAATTGCACGATTTTAACATCTTTGATTTTCTCTCTGAGATATTTTGAAGTTCAAGGTGTGCTGCAAACATAACACCACTTTGAAGTATCTTATGTCAGCCATTCAAGGCAACTGGGAGAAAAAATGGTAACTAATGTCGTTTGAGTCTTTTGGCATGCTTTGCAAGAGTATAGCCGCGGGCAGACATAATGAGCATGTATGAGGGATTTGTTTTGGGAATGGGAATATGCTGTAATATTTTATAGAATCACTTCCAATAAATGCAAATCTTGATATGATTATGGCACTTTGCTGATGAGGATGCCACATTCTGTATCCCCCCGCAGGCTACTCGGGCCTTGTACCCGTGCTCTACGCAGAGACTCGCATTGCCAAATCGTATGTGTCATGTCATTTTTCGGGTCGTCAGAGTCACACGGCAAACAGTATTCGTACTGGCTTTGCCAATATCACTATAGCTCTGAAACTGCATGTGTACAGACATGTACGCCTATGCCGTACAATAGAACAATTGGCCGGAAGAGTTTAGCCACATCCTAAGCTGTATCATATCAGGATATTGGTCCTGCTTCCCTTGGTTGCCTCAGGGTTTCATCTGCATTTGTTCCTTCTTCCAGGTGGCAAGCTGGTGACGCTTCTGGTTACGTCAGAGTTAGGTCTCCGTCCAGCTACGCAACCCACATATGCCAGACGCATATCGGACATATAAGAGCCTTGTATAGTCGTGGCCATGTATGTGGGAAGCATTTATGTGGGGGTCGTACGTATTCGTGTACGTTCGAGTGATTTGCCGACCATCTTCCCCCCTCTATCTCTCCCTCTCTTTCTCTGTATGTGTCGATCTCTTTCACTCTCTCTCTCTCTTTGAAGCACCTTTAGACTATTGGCTGTAAAGCACAAGCTCGGAAGAAAATAGCGTTCTACGAGTCCAGTACTGAGGAAACATTTCCTATACGACCTATCCGAGACATTTCCTATACCTGTCTATCCGAGACGGCTGGCCCGATGCTGAAGGTAAAGAAAAGTTTTTCGACTACTTCGTTCTGTGTATGTGTGTGTGCATGAATCTGAAAAAAGAACCATTGATATCGACGTTTGGGCTTTGACTTTGGGCAGGAAGCTGAAATCATGTGTCCGAAGTGAGGTCATAACCAAGGCGCATCAGATGCCGAAATAGAACAACTTTGATCGAGCTTGGTTTCAGTCGATTCAGCCGTCTGGCAGAATCGGCAGAACTCCAAGGGTATAGACAAATCTGAGCTTTTCCATGTCTATATATCCCCTTATACCCTTGGAGTTCTGCCGATTCTGCGTAGGGGCTGAAACCAAGCTCGAGCAGTGTTGTGTACATATATATATATATATATATATATATATATATATACCTACATAACCGAGTGTAGCATGGTCACCGCCTGAACTATGAACATTTCTCAATTACGGGTTTTTCTTGATTGTTGCCTAAACATTTACAATGTGTGGCTAGTAACAATGTAGGACTAATCGTTGTCAGAAAAGTAAAGGTGACAGTATACTCGTACGCTACGATAGTTAAACTCTTGAAAAGCGATCATTGTATGCAGACAAATGCTGTAACAACGCTTTTTTACAGAAAATATTATTATTCTGCTTAGAATACCAGCAGACGGCGTCGTTGACTGCTCATTGTAACACAGGGTAGGAATCTTTCGAAATTAGTTCCGTACTAGAAGGCATGATACTCGTGATAAGGCAAGCCCGAGACACTCGACCCTGTGTCAAGAAGCAGTCTAATATATCTTGGGAGACATTGTCCTCCGTATAATAATTAAGCTGGCGAGAACAAATACTAAATGTTGATCTTAGCTAAAGTGTCGAGAGCCGTTATTTATTTGTCACTTGTAGGGTTTAACAAGCAATAGTGTGTAACGTGTCTTTTCAAAAAGCATGTTTTCTCTATGAGACTAGAGTTGTCAACTCTAAAAATTAAAATAATTCTGTTTGCATGTGCCTGTCTGGCCATAAATGACTAAAGAACGTCCTACAAGTCCGAACGCATAGTAGGAAAATTTTTCCAAGAACATTTTCCGCTTCTATTTTGATCATTTATAAGCTTCGCCTAACCCTTCCTTATTCTTGGCAGCTAGGTCCTAATTCAACAGTATAGGACAAAATTCTGCTGGGAGGCTTTAGCAAATGATTTATGTCAGAATCCTCCTCAAATGAGACACCAGTCTTTTCCCAAGGTATTACACATTGCAGTACTGGATGGTATTCATTCTTGTTATTAGACGTTTTTTTCTAACAAACAAGCGTTACAATACTGCAACTTGAACGGACAGGGAAGGTGGAGTCTCTGGAGGTGTTGCTTAAACTACTGAGGTTAGACCTTTTTTTGAATTTTGCTTTTGTAGGAAGTAATGTGTGTCAGATTCTAATAAGTTTCACCTAATGGTAAGCTCTTGTATGGGATTTATCTGGCTTTGTTCGGAAGTGTTGCATTTTATAGGCGTTTTTAAAAACAAATCCTTCTGACCGCGTGGAATGACCAAGCACCGAACCCACTATCAAAGTGCGTCATTTTCTTTGTAGTGCGTTACATATAGATTGGCTTTCGTGGATCAGTGCGCCGAAGTTGTGATTGGCTTCTGGCGCCTGCATAAACGTTTAGCAGGTTCATTCAGTGAACTTAAGGCCATCGTACATTTATTATTGTAAATGCAAGTAACGTAGTTTCGATTCAACCGCACTCGTTTAAGTAGTTGCAGCTTTGGTTGACCGGGATAAGACCGAAGACTCAATTAGACAAAAACGAAAATTATACACAGCTCTATCTCGACGATTTGGAGGTGAATATGTGACCCGTTCATTTGTGCTTTACGATGCTCGCACCGCTCCGAGAAGCTAATATTGTAGCATTGCGTCACGCGGTCGTCATCTGTTAATACCCCTTTATTAGAGCAGATGTCTGACAAATCTAAACTTTCGTCCCACCAGTGGTGGTGAAAACAAACGGGTGCGCAACCGTAAATTAAGAAAGTTTGTTGCAAATGTGCGCCCGTCCGAGTGGAAATGCGTGTAGGTTAGACACAACTGCTTCATTCTGACAAGTGCGTAGCTTTCTAAATGCGCATAAATATACCCTTAAATGTTACTCTTACTTTCTCGGCTCGTACACATTCGTACGGCGACTCATCATTGAAAAACTCTACGCTCGATGTGCCTAATTAAAGGCCATTTTCTGACAATGTCACCAACTTAGTATGAGTAACACAACAGAACGTCGAAGGAAGCGTGGAGTTCAATCTAGTGTTTGAAGCTTTGAAGTTCCCTATACGTCGAAACGTCGTCTAGAGCTGTGCTGTACTGTGTATTTTAGATCGCAGGTCGGGCACGAGAAATGTATGTAATTAAGTGGGGCACTGAGCGAATAGCCAGCAACATTGACGCTGCTTGCGAAAGTGCAAAGTGCGCGTGTGTGTGCATTTCTCCCTCCTAACAAAATAACACAATTGTCCAATCAGTCATGTGTAGTTGTCGCATGTTCGTTTGCGATGTAATAAGAGTGTACTCCGCCCTCTGTTTTGCAAGGTCAATCAACAAGTTAAGTCGAATGGTTTCTTCTCTCGCTCCGCGTCTCTCAGCCGCTGGGGTACAGCTATTATTTTTCACTTGTGTTTTAACTAGTTCTACTAGAAAGCGGATAGACAACACTGCAACGCTTAACGTTGTTGTTTCTGGTGGTACAAGTACTGCATTTTCTACTTGCTACCTTTATTGCTGCTATTGTTTTGCCTTCGTTTTATTGTTGCTAAGAAAGCTTGTGTTGTCAACGTCAATGCATGGGTTTGTGCGTCGAGACTACCCATCGTGACCATGATGTCGTCTCTTCCCTCAGGTGCCTGCGGAGTCCGTCCCGTTCTTTTGCTGTTGTTTTCCTGCTTTGTACCTTTTCGTCTCGTTCCTCATTGGCAATGTCATTAGCGGCAACCGCTGTTTCCACAACGGCCAGCGGGCCACCACGACTGCGCGACAGCGAGGGCCCCTGCATCTGGCCCCTAGACCATGGCTCCGAGCTCGGAATCGGGCCCGCTGCATGCGGAGGACTATTGTTCTGTCGTGTTTTCTCCACTGTCCAGCTCGTTCGTTGTACGGTTCTATTCGGGTACAGCCTCCCGTTGCTTCTCCCCCTCTCTCTCTCACCGTCACTCTCTTCTCTGGACTTACCTCGTCACTGTACGCCTCCAGTCTCTGCGTGAACCCCTCGTGTATCTGCGTCTCTATTGCTTTTTGTGCCTATTTGCTTTGTACTTTCTCTCGCTCTCTGGTTGTCTTGTGGCTTTGCTCATAAGTCTATCTTTCATCCGTCAGTCTTTTCCTGGCCACCCAATGTCGGTTAGCCGCTCTCTCAACTCGTCTGCTCCTCTCTGCAAGCCTTTTCTTATTTTCCTTTTCATTCCATCTAACATCTACACCCTTCTGCTGCTCTCTTCGTGTTCGCTTTTCATCGTTGCCTCGCCGCGTGCGAATTAGCGTCGTTCCACCGAAGACAACTGACTCCATCTCCAAGCTTCGAGTACCCCCCCCCCATCGAGTTCCAAGTACACTGCAGCAGTGTGCAAAACAAAAGACCTGCTATCGCCAGCGCCACCCGAACAGGCTCCGTCACAACTGGCCTCCTCGCAGGCGACGCGCGTTCGTTTGTTTATCACGCCCTATTCTTGGTCCATGTTGATACTGCCCCTTTCGCGTTGTATAGCTTGGCTTGTCGCAGAGCATCTCCCGTGTACTCCTCCTCCCACCGGCCTCAGTTTGGCGGTTCCCCGAAGTTAACAAACGGCCAAATGCTTCTTTGATTGAGAGCTTTGTCAAATGCTATTCCAGCCAGTGCTGCTGTTGCTGCTTAGCGACTCTAGCCGTAGTGCACCGGAAGAGTCCGATTGTTTTTCCGCTTCTTTCATCTGCGTATTTGCCTCAAGGGCAGTCAAAGTCATAATTTCGTCAGGGTTAGCAGCGCGCTAATTCGCCCCCTTTTAGACAATATCTCTCTCTCTTCTACAGTATGGCTACTATATCCCTCTTCTTCTTCTTCTTCTTCCTATTTTCCTACTTTTTTCCTCCATGTTCCATCATCAGCATACCAAGCCTATAAACACAATCTGACCTTAAATCGGCATCCTACATGTATTTATTTCCCATTGTTTTAACCCAAGTTTGCAAACTTTGAAAAGGGTCGCATCAAAAGTGTGTGTGTCGAAGCGAACGCCTCCACCAGAATTGCCGGTTTGCTCCGCTTTTTCATCCCAGTGCTGGAGAGGCAGTACAGCTGTATTTACATAAAGACATTACGTGTGATACAAATTGCGGAACATTTTCGTTGTCGGCCAGTTTTGCCCAAGTCATAATTCTTATTTAGGAAAGCGTACGCCTGTATGAAGTGCGACAGACACAATACGACATGTCTTCCCTCCTCTTTCAAGACGAGATTTGTCTGGTTAACATTTGCGTATCTGGAGCAAAATGCAGTTAACTTAGTGAAGGTAGTCTCATTATTTCAATACGACGTAGTCCTAACTTATACGTCGAGCACGGTGGCGTGGTGCTTTCGCCTGCGCCTGGCGCCCGGGGGAGACACATAGGTTAGGCGCGGGTTCGAGCCCCACCTTTGCACATTTGTATCTATGCGGGTCCGTCTATGAAGCACTGCGAAAAGGAGTCCCGTAGACGTTAAATCTTAGCTGAGGGTCAGCCCGAAAAGTTTATTTTAGTTCTAACTTAGACAAACCTTAAATTACAACAGCTAAGGCTGGAGTAAGTCCACGGCCGGAAAAACTCAGGGGGTACACTGCCACTACGGTCGGGTAATATATTTATATGCCAGATACTGAAAACCCCATTATGCCCTTCTGCATCCCTCGTGCATCCTGGCTGGCTCGCATCGCTCGCAGACAACAAAACGAACTAACGAACGAACGTCGTACAGCGGGCAACCTATCGTTGCTGCACGACAATCCGCGTGCACTCGAAATTCCGAGTACCGGTATTCTTTGGCTTTGCTTCTCACGCTAGTGGCAACGACATTTGGAGATCTGGCGCATGGGCAAACCAATCAGAGGCGTTTATCGTTTAGTAGTCGTAGTAGTAGTAAAAGTCGTAGTAGTAATAGTAGTAGTAGTAATAGTTATTGCCGCAGTTGTGTTGCCGTTAGAATCGTCCCCCGTTTCCGCAGTTGCACCGCAGTTAGAAGACGAATTCCGCGACGCAAATCGCGCCACGCATGGCTGATCTGTGACGTCCTCTACCGGCAGAGAGAGATAGGGACAGAAACTCGTTAGCGCATGTATGGTCTGACTTTCAACGTACGAAGCGTTGTCCTAACGACAATCTGACAGACTATCTGGTAACAACTGACTATAAGTGTCTCCGCCACGGACTCAGCGTACACTTAGCAACTACCGGCAACCGAATAGCAGGTTAGAGTCGAAAATGTTTTTGGATCATTATATTCTCCACTGTACGTGATATTCTTTCGGGCATGTCCAGGCAGAGTGCCTATTTCGACAAAGCTGCAGCATGAAGGCAGTGTAGATGTTGTTGTTGTTGTCGTCGTTGTTGTTGTTGGTTGCTCTAATTGCCTTAAACGCTAGTAATTTGCACGGCGGCAGCAGCAGTCTGGTCGTGCAGCTATTTCAAAGCCTGAACAAAGTATTGCGAGCGACTTAAAGCTTATGCTAATAACGCTTAGTGCTCATGCATAATATAGGCGTATACGTTTAGCAACGGTACCTATGTTGGCAATGCGTACGAATCTTAGGAAATATCAAACTAGGCTGCGGCGTCGTCTAGAGCACTAGTGTGCTAGCCGTGGTTGTCATTTTCCGGGGCATCGTCAGTTCGATCTCCGATGTTGACCGAATTTTCGTTGATGAGGATGCTCATAGAGAGAATAGAAGATAAACCATATACCGCTGAGATACAGCGGTATCCATATACAGCGGTCATGCTGATACCACTGTTCGGCCCTCGGTGCCCCATTAAAGATGATTATCTAGATTTAAAAATACATAATTCTTAAGAAATGTTTTTAATTCTAGGAAATGTCACACTAAAGTCGACATGAAAGCGTGTTTCGTCTTTTACATTCGTTCCTATAGCCTTAATATATCCGTGGATACTCTACTTGAGTCACGGTGGCTAGTAACGCTTGTTTTAAAAGCAATACCGTACCCTAGTATCCAAGGCCAGAACACAATTAGTATGATTTCATTTTGCGCTATAGCCGACGTAGATTGACCACCACGGATGGATAAAACAACCAGTTATAAATGTAGCTGCAACATCAAAGTCTATTTGATAGTAGCGTATTGCCTGGCTGCAATTGTACCTGACCTTGGATGACTTGAATGAGCCCAGACAGATTAACAACTTGCTATGTCAAGCTCGTACTAAGACGGGCAAAAAACGCCCCCAACGCAACGATTGCTTTAAAAATGAGCGGGGAAAGAAAGCACATACTAGCTATATACTACTGGTTGAAGATCGTGCGCTTATTAATATACCATTTAATGCAGAGGTACTGATCTTCTGCAGAGCATTTAGCAAGGCCAGGTACGTAAGCTTTTCAGTAGAACTCAACGGCGAAGGTCTAGTGTTTTCCTTACAGAGATAGAGGCTGGCCTTACAAAATCGAGACGAGCAACATACTTGTGTGCACAACAAAGTATGGACAGTCCTAGAACGCTGAGTTTATAACTTGGACTGAAATTATGTATTGTAAAATGTAAAACCACAAATTTTAATGGCAAAATAAGTCATACATCTGATTAGTTCGGCATTCTAACAAACGATTGCATCTATGATACGTAGGCTCAAAGCATACGGTCAATATGCTTCTTTAATTTTTTGGTAATTAAAAATATGGGAGTACATTTGTCCTCAAATGAACGTGTACTAACTAGCCCTTTATGTAAGCCTCGCTTGGGTGATAAGAGTATTAATTTTTTTTTTTTATTCTTTAAATATTTATTCTTTAAATATTATTTGATTACATGTGAAATTCTGACGCCGCCTTGGCTACGGCAAAAAAGTGAGTCCCTTGCCTAGAGTATTAATTATTTGTGATAAACACGAAATTGTATAGACTAAGTACGTATTTGTAAGTGGTCGCATTTGTAATAATACGTGAATACGAATAACTTTTAAACCTTTGTGACTAAAATACAGTATCGTAGACAGCGGCTGGCTTGTAGTTACTGTTATTCGTACCTTTCCTCGTGAGCGTTTAGGCAGGAAGTCGCAATGGTGCAGGTGAAACTCAACAGCTCTGTTGAAGGTTAACCGTCTGCACAAGATTTTCCGACGAATAAAGTCTGTCCTAAACCCGATTTACGTCCTCATGTCAATTTCACGTGTCAATCGCATCGATCTTATTGAGACAAACGCGCCACAGAAGAGTACATAGAGAAGAGTATATATGTTACGAGACGGTAGCAAATATATATGTCGAGCCCGGTGGCGTGGTGGCTTAAGTCTGCACCTCGCAACCGGAGGAGACACATGGGTGCGCGGGTTCAAGCCCCACCGTTGCACATTTGTATTTATGGGGGTCCGTCTATGAAGCATTGTGAAAAACAGTTCCGTGGACGTTAAATCTTGGCTGAGAGTCGGCCCGAAATCTTTACTTAGCATATATAAATAGATCTCTTGGTATTGACTGTTACTCAGTGTTTATGTATAGTTTACCAGGCAACGAAGCAATTGACATGATATTGGCGGATACCCTAATACTTGCACTAATATATAGAAAAAACGTAATAATTGCTGGAACCCTCATTTGTAACCCGATAACAGATAGCACTTTTAACGGTGCTATGGGAACGATCGATGAACTTGACTTGCAAGTGGGCAATGCCCACATAGAACTAAATTACACTAAAATACCAAAAATACCGTTAATGTCGAGTTGTCATCCAGTCGCCAACCTGGAAGTCTGATAAGCGAAATCAAGCTTACTTCCTTATCTCACCGTAAATCTTGCCAGGTAACGTTTGATGTACTACACTACAAAACATACTATACGACGCGCGCTCATCAGTTCAACCGGACCTTTAATTCAAATGTGTTCGAGGAAACCTTGAAGTCCAACCTACTGCAGAGGTTAACTAGGCCGAGAGAAATATCCAGCGGGTAATCCCACTAGCTGGTCAGGTCAAAATATAAAGATAGCTACAACCGCATGAACCCTAGTTCCACCACGAATGTAAATATGTGAAACATATTATGAGACATGAGTCCAGTAGGCCTACAGCAGTATTTAAATGATTCAGGGTAACAATTAAGCGACAATCCGCATAAGGTTTGTCGCTTATTTTTGTATCCTGTAGTGCAAAACGACGTACATATATAATGGCTGCTAGTCCTCAAATCCATAAATCAATGATAATGAGTGGCCAGATCTGTTGTATGAGCGTTAAATCGCCCTGCCCTCGCTTAACGGGCCCTTACAACACGTGCTTACAGAAAGGCAGGATGCAGGCTGTCGCTTGTATTCAAGTATTTATGAGATGCCACAGAGCCAAAAGAGCCATACCGCGGAATCTCCTTGTCAAGCGGATGGGGTAGTGGCGTGGCTTATGAGGGCCGGCGCGTTACTTACGGCTGTCATCGACCGGGGTGTCGCCGGCTCGATCCCGCTGTTGATCGAATTTTCTTGGAGCGAGGCTCATTAAGAATATAAGATAAACCATACAGCTAAGAATCAGCGACCGTGCGGCCACATGGACTATAGAATGGAGCCGAAGCCCTAAGTACAAAATTATTTTTTTTAAAATATAACATACATATAATTTAACATATATTCAGTACAAAACATGTATCGACGCTCGCAACGGGCCTTAAGGCCTATGGCACGGACGTCAAATTTTTAATAACAATTTTGGTATTTTCTCTCAATTTCGGCCTGATGTGGTTAAGGCTAAAGCACCTGTAACACCTATGATGAGGCTCCCTGTAGAGCACCACACCGTCCGTTTTCAAACCGAGACGAGCCTCAGCAGGAAATTCGATGCCCGCGTATGTGAGAATAATACTGTCAGCCGGCATTACAATGCCGGTTCTGACGTTTTTCAACCTCAACCGAATGGCCTCAGTTATCCCTAAGGTCTGCAGCTCGTTAACAATTAGATCTTTACTGAATGACGGATGTACGCCGCAAATATTGTCTTTAGCAGTTAATCTTTGACCACTCGTTCGTGATTGGACGGGATTACCCGCGGGCTGTCACTTTGCATTGAACTAAAATATGTAAGCCGCCTTAATCAAGTCACTGGGCGTAACAAAATCCAATCCTGGTTATCTAGGCATTTCTACAATTGACGTAATTAAGCCTGTGCCTGGTTAACGACTGCGTCATTGTTATAGAACTACGGAATTAATATTCGAATGGGACTCTGTAAATCTGCCGTTGCTTTTAAATTGAGCTTTCATTTTTGAAGAAACATGTTTTCAACTTCCACCATAAGTTTTCTGGGCTGACCCTCAGCCAATATTTAACGTGCACGGAACTGCTTTCGCATTGCATCGCGAGACGGACCCCATAGATACAAATGTGCAACGGTGGGGCTCTAATTCGTGCACCTATGTGTCTCCTTCAGTCTCGAGGCGCACGCTGATGCACCATTCCAGCGGGCTCGACTTATATTCCCACCTAGTTGACGATATCGGCTCTATCTGACAGAGGTCACAAAAAAATTGCTGAAGTTACATGCAGGGAGCTCTCATTTTCTGTTATCATTTGAAAAATCGGCGACTAAAGCGTATGAAATGCTTGTCGAAGTATACGGCGAGAATACTCTCGGCATATTACAGTGGGTTAAAATAAAGTTTTCGGGCTGACCCTCAGCCAAGATTTAACGTTCACGGAACTGTTTTTTGCATTGCTTTATAGACGGACCCCCATAAATACAAATGTGCAACGGTGGGGCTCGAACCCGCGCACCTATGTGTCTCTTCCGGTCGCGAGGCGCAGGCGGAATACACCACGCCACCGGGCTCGACTACAGTAGGTTAGCAATGCCAAAAGCAGTCCCGTGGACGCTAAATCTTGGCTAACGCTATATTATAGTGAGTTGAGTGGTTTAAAAAGTTCAACAGTGGCAATTGCAAACTGATCAACGAAGCACGCGTTTAACCGCCAAAAAAGTTTGAACCAAACACCGAGTTGCAAGCTTTGTTGAATGTTAACACGTCAACGCAAGAATAACTCGCTACTCAACAAAACGTGTACCAAGCAACCGTTTGCAGATGCTTGAGGGCTATGGGGAAGCTCCTGAAGCTCTCAAAGTGGGTCCTACATGAACTAAATGAAAGAGAGCAATAGAACGGATAAATCAATAGTGAGATTCAACTGTCTACCAATTTTGTGGTGAAATAAATGCTGAATTGATATGAATAGTGAGATTCTGCTAACTAAGTTTGAACAGAAGGCATTCTTGCGTCGCATAGTGACCGAGTGTGAAAAGTGGATTTTCCACGACAATCCCAGGCACCAAAAGTTACGGTTAGATCCTGGCGTAGAAGCGTCATCTACTGTGAGGTCAAATTGATTTGAAAAACGACAATGATCTGTGTTCGGTGGGGTCAAAATGTGTTGTCTATTATGAGCTGGTAAAACCTGATGAAGCCGTCAATGCTACTCACTATAGTCAACAAATAATCGGTTAGGCCCAGGCATTCTGCGAATAACGGCCCGAATACAAAAGTTGGCACAAACAAATAATTTGCTCCATGACAACGCGTTATTACACAAAGCGTAGTCAACGGAAAACACAAAACAATGTCAGTGAGAAACTCATTTCAACCCCGCGCAATTCATTTAATTCGCCAGACTTGGCACCATCCGATTGCTGCCTCTTCGCATCGCTAGGTCACGCTCTGGCTAAGCAGAAATTTTCTTCGTACGAAGCATTCTTGAATGGGTAGGTGATTGGTTTACCTCTAAATATACGGAGTTCTTCTGGCGAGGAATCCACAAGTTGCCCGGAAGATGGGCACGTGTAAAGCTAGTGAGGGCTGTTTCTTTAAATACAATATTTCCACTCGTCATGGAATGAGAGACATGCTAAGAAAATTGGTTTCATATACTTAGTATATATGTTTACATCATCAATTTATTTAACTCAAATTAGGTATATATATATAGGAAATAACTAATTTGCCAGTAATCCTAATTAACCACATACGTTTTTACGAAAGACCGAGTATCCACACACATGCAGATGCTAAACGAAAATAAAGAGTGCAGAGTACAGTTTGCCGATTTCTTGTTGACGGATGGAGGGAGGGACAAGACTCTGAAAATAGACTCAGTGCTCAACGGTGTGTCGAGGTGCTGGGGGGCTGTGACTGTTCTGCAGTCACGGGAAAAACGATAAAATGGCGGACAGACAAGTGCGCAAATGCAAAAAACACATCACATCGAATCGAAGCATTCCTCGATCGTCGTTGTTCTCGCCACTGCTATTGTCAATGGCGTCATGCGAATCATCCACTGACTGCCGACGCTGCTGTACGAATTGGGGTGGGCCGTGGCTGTGCTGGTGCCGTCCATTTGCCCCGTTGCAGCCGTTGTGCCTCTCGATCGATCGACTAAACGAACGACGAGAATCGAGTACCACGAGATATTTTTGGACCACAAGGTCCTTATTCCTCTCGCGCCTTCTTTGACGCTTGAAGTGGGCAGGGCCGACGACACGGACCACACGAAGCACAACTACTGTTGCTACTACATGTGAAGCTGCTGCTGCGTCTACTGTTACTAGGATTCGTGCGACGACGAAAACGGTCACGGCGACCGCATGCTGAAAGCGGCACGGAGCGCAGCCATGGCGCAAGCCGATGAACGGTTACGCAGGCCGTGAGAAGAGCTTTATCTATCTGCAGATTGGAAGATTAGGAAACAAGGGGCGGGGAGTGGAGGAAGAAGGGGGGCGGGGACTGTGGATGGTAGGGGTGAAAGAAGAATGTAAAAATAAGCAAAACGATGAGGGGAAAAAGCGAGTCAAGGAGAAAAAGGAGAAGAGGTAAAAGAAGACGAGGATGGTGGTGGTGATGATTCTAGTGATGTTCGCGGCAGTGTCGACGACGACGAAGAACACGCGTAGCCATCATGGCAGGAGCAGCATCAGAATCAGCAGTAACAGGAAAGGCTGGATGGTACGATGAGAGGATGACACAGCTGGGTTGGTCGAGAATTGGTATCCAGGGGTTCTATAAAGGAGGTGTACGCTCGACTAGTCTTTGTGTCTTCCCTATTTTTCTCTCAAGCGCTCTATCTCTTGCTCTGCCTTATTGCTCTGTGCCTCCCAGCTTTCGGCTTCCCCTTTTCTCTCCGATCTCTAGTTTCGAGCTATTTCTCCCCAGGATCTTCCTAGTTTTTCTCTCCTCTTCCCGTCTTCCTTTTCGTAAGCTGGATGGGAAGCGGCCTATCGACACACAGTCAATGTCGAGGACAACGACAAGGATCGCGATGCAGAGGAAGGCAACGACGACGACGCCAACAACAACAACGACAGCAGCAGCAACAACAACAACAACGACGACAACGACAGCAACAACAACAACAACAATAACAACAACGACGACGACGACAGCAACAACAACAACGACGACGACGGCTGCAACAACAACGACAACAACGCGGCGCGGGGTGCGGGTTGTTCAGCCATAGAGTTGTCGCTGCGCGTGCACTCGTCCTCCTCCTTGTCGGGGGTTCGGTGGTTCGCTTGCTCGTTCGCGCGTTGCCCGGGCCTGCTGCCGCCGCCGGACAAGAGGTTCCGGCGGCCGACAGACCGAGCAGCCGGCACAGACGGTGCGAGATTTCTGGATGGACGCGACGGTCCGTGAAACTGTCAATCTTATTAAAATCCATCCCATACGTTGCTGCAGCGGCGGCTTCTGCCCGAGTCTTCACCAGCTCCACCAATTCCGCCATCATCCACATCATCATCATCACCATTATCACCATCCTCGTCATCCTGGTCCGGGTCCTCGTTGTCTGTCGTCCCGTCAGCGCATCTGGGTATCATCTACGGCTGTAGGCCACAAGTAAGCCAGTAGCCGTAGTACTTGCAGCAGCACCAGCATCAGCGGTAGCACGTAGTCGGCACTCTCTGCCGGCCCTCTCTCGGGTCCTCACTGTTCGCGTCTTTCGCGTGCGCCCCTACAGCCATCTTCAGCTACCGCATGACGGTCGGTCGGTCAGTTGGTTGGTCGTCCCGCTGTCCAGGTCTATCGTTCCCTGCTATCCTGGTCTATCGTTGCCTGCTGTCCTGGTCTGGCGCCTCCTGTCGTAGGGCTCCAGTGTGCTTGCTCCCTTTCGTCGCTCGTTCTGCAATCAAACCATCCGGAAGCAACAAGCCTAGGCGGGCTCACTTTGGGACATACAATGTGTCGCCTCTCCATATGGCGCTCGTGCAATGTATGGGTGGATGGTTACCATGAAGGCAACGAAGACGACGACAATGAGGAACCGAGAGAGAGAGAGATAGCGGGGCCGAGACGAATATGGTGAGAAATACGAAGAAAAACACGGCGGAGAAGTACGAAAGATGAGGAATATCTCTTCGAGATGGGAAGCGCCTGCTGTAAGTGATCGTTGCCGTTGCTGTTATCGTTGTCGTTCTTAGCATTATTATTGTTTGTTACTGATGCTGCCAGTATTCTAGTTATTTGTACACAATTTATTACACAATTTATTACACTAGTTATTTGTATACAAACGTTGCACTTCTGTAACAAGGCGCTATTTTGGTAGATAGTCGCACAGGCACAAGGCAGATCGCAGCAGATCGTCTCGTGTTGTCAAGTCGCCCGAGAGCCCTTCCCGAACTTTTTCTTTTTTTTTTGGAAAAGCTTTTGATTTTTTTCTTCCATTCTCCGGACTCTGGATTCAGAATGACCGTTCGTATGTTGGCACCTCGTCTGATTGCCATTCGATACGCACGAAATGCGATTCGCCTGCGTGCTTCCTCGTTTGCATGGTATTGTCGACGTGTCGGGTTTTTCTACTTCATTCGTCTGTATACACATCTAAGGTCGTGAAATTATTTTAGCAAGCAGCACGACGGCGCCTGTGAGCTTAGTCATTCAATAAGGTTCGCAATGGTTTGACTCGCACAAATGCTAAGGCCACACAAGAGATCTCCCACTTAGAATAGCATCGACTGAATACTCTTAGTGTAGGCTGCCCTCTTGCGTCAGCTGTTTATATACATATATATATATGTATATATATTTTTTTTCGAGCATTTTTTTTAGTTAGACAAAAGTAGGCGTAAATACTTTCTTTTACTGCAGCGCGTACCCGTTGAGGTCACCTTTGCATAGTTAAGGCCAGACTTCTACAAACGCGTTCAAGAGCCCCAAAGCGCGTTTGGCCAACGATAGACTACAAAATCTCGCTTAGTTCGGCCTTGACAGAACGGAACGGCCGCGCAGACTGCCGTTTCTATATGCTTGATACGTTTTATCTGATATAAATAGCTTTCCTTTTAGCGCCGGTGCGCCCTGCAAAGCTATTATTGCGATCTCGATGCATTCGAGCCCGCCTGGGGCGGCTCGATGGACTTCACCGTGACACTTGTTCGAGACTATTCGGACGCGACCTGAATAGTAAGGCGTTGTGAAACAATCTTGTCGCGCGGCGTACCTTCATGTACATCTTGTTCTGGTTGGCTCTTTCTGAAGAGCTGCTGTCATTTTCAATGTTGCGATCCGTAGGGTTTTCACATCACATTCTCGTCGGAGTTGCGGTTCGTAGAGTGACTACAGCTGATTCGGCAGAACCCAAAATATAACTCTCTGTTGTCAACGATAACCGATTTTTTTTATTGATCTCTGTGCTTTGTGGCAGACCGTGTTTAGAAATTAGCCAACAGGTGCGAAAATCGAATTCTGTACCAATAGTTATTTGGGCACGTCATTACTTTTATGTGCTGACTATTACGTTGCGACGATCAATCATGCTGATCTATCTTCCGAGTATGTACCTAGCCCATATGGTTTACGGAATTCCTATTCGGATTGATGCAGATAAAAAAAACCTAAATATTAGCTTTTATTTCATCATATCATCATTACTTCACAATGCGTATTTACAACAATTTTCCACCACGATGGCTAAACGCAATGCGCTCTTTCTTGCCTTCTCTATTTCTACGGCACTAAATTTGGCACCTCGGCAGACTTGAAGCGTGTCTCGGGTGAAAGTTAACTAAGCTAAGACATATGTATGTATGTATATATATATACATTTGAGGAAAAGAGGACAACTATTTTTCAATTCAATAGGGTCACCGATTTTGTATACATATATAGACCTGCTACCGCGATCTAGCACGGCAGAACTACAGCGGTAGTTATAGGGTAGGCTCTTAAGAGCTGGTTGCCGAGAACGGAGGCGAGAGCGGCACCCCCTCCGCTCTCTCCGGTCGTGCGTTGGAACTGAACACACGGAAGGCTAATTATTTAGAACTCATTCGGGAAGTCAACCCAAACAGTGAAGTAGCAGAGGTCGTAGCGCCGGGATATGACGCACGTGACTCCCAGTCGGATACGCCCCTCCCACGGCGGGCATAACCGTCGGACCAGGCCAGTGGCGATGCCCAATACACGAGGGGTTCGCAGGGGGGCACGTCTTATACTCGACGGGCGCCATTCTAATCTGGTCGGAGACTCAGCACACTCAGCAGAGCAGCCAGACAGTACGTGTCTGGGGGGGGGGTTGTCAGAGGTTGCGACAGAGTTTCTATTCAGCAGCATATGCTAAAATGCTAACAAGGAGATACCTATAGGAGCTGCTTATAAGACGCACGCGCAGGACGATGAGGATATGTGACAGGAGATGCAATCTAGGCGTTTAATGGTTGTCATGTATAATTACGTTTCGTCGTTTTAAGTCCGCTTTACCTACAGAACTCTCGAGACCAGAAGTCAATTTAGGAAATCAAGCGCTTCACCCATTTCTCTAGATCATCTATTGTCCGTTTTTTGGGGCACATACACGATGAGTATGTCTTAGAAGTACCAAGAGTCAACGAGTGCAAACTGAATTCTCCGTTTCGATTGATTTAGAATACATTTTTTATTACGTCGTCTTTGACAATTTGATTAATGTTTATTATGTCTCCAATTTACAGAACGTATATAAAGTAGCCAAGCCTTATTAAAGTCTTTTAAATGAACATTATTCAACACCATTAACAAATCAATAGTGTAGAATAACGTAATTTTCTATAGCATTTAGTAATCCATCGTCTAGTTTTAGACCGCCACAGTCTTGACAGAAATGAGAGTTCAATTGACATACATTTGTTTAGTGGGCAAGCGCTACTAGCCCACTAATTATATTTATAATTAAAATTTGCGGCGATTTGGTGCAAGTTGCTGACTTGTCCATGAGATGGGTTACTACACCTACTCTATTGTCATGGCTTTGCTCTTTCAGGTACGCTTTTTGCGCCGAAAAGGGTAAAGTAAGGGTTGGTTCAATTTAGCCGATAAAGGCGCTGGCCAACAGAGGGCAGGGCAAGAAAAATCCACCTTAAGCTAAGCAATGTCGTGCCCAAGTCTAGTATAAGCACGGTATGACTTGGCTGTAATGTAAAGATGATATGGCGGCATAGTGGTACTCTACCACTCTAAGTAAGCAGGTTCAGTTCTGCCTATAGCAGCCTGAACAAATTTTGTATCGACAAACTCTATGAGAGGCGAAGCTGCAAAGCGTCTAGATGATATAAATCTGCCCCAAAAGACGCACCAGAAACCGTACCGTTTATGCTCGTACAGTTGTACTATTGCAAAGCTTGTATCAGGGCAAGCCGTGCGGGCTTTACACACGGTACGATTTCATAGACCCTGCCAACATCCACAATGGACGAGTCAGCGGTGGATGCCACTCTTTGTAGAGCCAAGCGGAAGCCCATAGAGAAATGCTGTTACCGTGTGTAGGAAGTGGCAGACGCCATATGATGACGTCCGGGAAACGACGTGCCCGAACCGGTAGCATCTGCAGCGAGTACCTGCTGCACGAACCCCATAATAGATGTCTACGCACACCTGAAATCCCGCAGATTAGAAAGAGGGCCTCATGTGCGCTGTACAGGTTTGGTACATGGTACAAAGGGATGCGCTGACGGAACCCACCTGTTAGTAGAAAATTAGACGCCAAGAAGAGGATAAACAGGTTTTTTTTTTAAGATTCTTTGTAAGGCTATTGACCGTGTACAGTTTTTCATGTCATGGCTAATTTTAATCCACTCTGGCATTCACCTTGGCTACATTGGAAACCATGCAAACCAATTTAAGAGTGGCTGGTCTGGGTATAGACTGCGCATAGAAATGCACGCTAGCGGCTTGCACCAAACTTGTCGCGGACACTGAATGGACATAGGCATTTAGCCTCAAAAGGACGCCTCAGCGTCTTTTACTTAGCATCACACTACCTCGTAAAAACCAGCATCTCTCAGAAGAGTATGAGGCTTACAGCCCTCCGATTTCCATCATTCTGTTTATTTGCTAGCGAATGCTTACTATTCGTAGAGCTGTTAGAAAGCAGTTCGCACTCCCAGCCGCCCTACAACCTATATCTAGAGTTCATTGGCTAGCAAAAAAGAAACTGGCTTAGACAGATACACAATTTTACTCAAAGGCAGTAAGAGGTTGGCAGTAAGAGTTTTCACTCCCTTCCATGGTTGAAGCGACCATGGACCAAGGAAAATATGACATATACAATATTAGTAAGTCCTCAACGTACGCTCTGCCAGACTGTCTGTAAATATTGTGACAGGTTGAGTGCAATATATCCTAGTAATGAGTGCCACACCTCAGAACTAGCTAAACGGTTGCATAGATCCTATGAGACACTAAAAACTAATTATTATTATACTGTAATATATATATATATATATATATATATATATATATATATATATATATATATATATATATATATACATATCTTCTGAAAATAATTTCACATGAACGCCCGTCCCTACAGACAATCGACTAATGCGTTGTTGCGTATTCAGTACTGCACATCGATAATTGCTAAAAAAAGGAGAGAGAGAAATTTTGACTTATGCAATTGCTTACCAACCCAATACAATTCCGTTAATCTTACGAAACTTCCCCTAAACTGTTTCAATACAAAAACTTGCATGCAACTAGCATTGGTAGTTTTCAATGTAGGTTACATAGGTGCTGTGTTCGACCGTCATTGAAAGCGAATTGCATTTGACAAACGAAGCTTGTTCATTCCATTGACTTCGAATTTAGTCTAACAGCTGTGCCGGCCAAATACTCGTCTGACAATGAAGTACGTGCTTACATGCCCGAATCGTGTAATTCGACCTCGTTCGAGGGTGGGTCGAGTCCGATTATCCAATTCGTACGCAAGCGGTAAATCGCTCTTAGCTAGTTGATGTGTTTTAGCATTCGTCCGCTTTTAGAGTTCGCACGCTTCGCGCTAAGCTTTGGTGTGAAAGCCAAGGTTTTCTCTTTATCCGCTCGCCTATTTTCGAAGTCCCGAAGACTTCACACACACAATCAACAAAGGAACGGGGCGTAGAGAGATTACCGCTTTGGAAGCGTGCCTTGCATAACCACTACGATGGTTCTTTGTCTTATGCCGAACGGTTGCATACATTTCACGGGATGTTCACCAATAGGTGTCAATGAGGCCTTGTTGGACGTGTCGACCGCTGTGCAGGTCGGACAGGTGGATTCGATGTATCGATCAAATAAAAAAATAACTAATTTCGATGGAACTAAGCTGTCATTTGTGCCGTCTAAAATTAGGCTTTGGCTTTGGTTAGGCAGAAAGGCTATTTTAGAGAAACAGTTGGTAATCACAGAACAATACATGCGTACAATTGTTCTTATTCTTATACATAAACAAGAACCACACGTCATCTATAAATATACCTGAGCAGGCTAATCGGGTTACTCCAGCATGTCCCAACCCTGTAGTGTGATAGCAGAGAAGGTATTTATAATATGCGTTCTTCCAATAGCATTCTGTATCTATTTTATTACTTAAATACCTGTCTTAAATGTATCTGTTATAGTGCGTTTAAGTTTTGTAAGCAGATAAGCTGCTACAAGATGATGTAAGGAGGTTTCCTTCATACAGGTACATTTCTCAAGCGGAATGTCAAGCTCAGAACATTTCGCGTCTGTACCTTAGATAAAGTCGAAAATTCGCGCTTGTTTGCTTTTGGAGGGCAGAGACATTACGGAACTTGACTACGTAGTTGTTAAGAGAATAGTTAACACTCTAGTTTCTTCCGTAGCAACACAAGTAAAAGCGCTCTCTGTGAGTTTTTTTTTCTTTTCTAACGCTATGAGTCTAAGGTACAATTATTTAGAGACAATACATGCAACCGATTCTTTTCTTCTTTGCTTCTGATATGCAACCTGTATTCTCCTCTCCTGAAGGATCGCCTGCGTGGTCTGGCGTGAATCTAGAGTCATCCACCAATTAGACTATGCAGAGTCTGCGTCTGCCCCGATCTTAAGTGTCGCGCAGTTAAAACATATTTACGGCTAGTATATATATATATATATATATTATATATATATATATATATATATATATATATATATATATATACATATATGCTGTTACTAAAAAGAGCTGCGACAGTCGCCGATTAAAACCCGATAAGGGAAAGTTGGACCAAGTTCAAATCGTTCAACTTTGATGACACTTGGGCAATGGTGACGCTTAGACTAGCATCGTGAATAATATTGTGAATACTGTTACACCATATATGATTTACTAGTGCACAAAAGAAGAGAAATATTGAACAATATATTTTAGCGTGATGACGACAACAAGATCTAACGACATGGATGACTTGTACAAGCGTATGTGTAGAACATCTACACTATCTATTCAGCTTAAACCAAAACTGATAGCATTTCAATGAATTATCGGCGTACAGTCAGTTTCCCGTTCGACGATTTTCTTGGCTACTTGGAGATTACGCTACCTTTAGCTACGAAGTCGTCATTACGCCTTTAATGAAAGACACACTGCATTATCGATCTGAGATTCGTCCTTACACTAACCCACGAATTATCAACTTGTGTAATCCCAGTATTCCAATATATATATATATATAGATATGATGACATGACAGGTACATATTGCTCGTGGTTCAGCAGGCCACACATTTGCCTACGGCCAAAAATTGGCACGCACGGGGAACAAGGTAAAAAGAAAAAAATGTAGAGAGATTGAGAAAGAGCTATAAATAGGTATGGCGAAGAGAGAGCGAGAGAAAGAGGGGGAAGAGACAGAGAAGACCAAGGAAAGAAACGGACTCTATTTAACGTGAATTTGTCATCATAAAGGCTGGTGGCCAAACGAACGAACGAACGAACTCTCAATGAACACCATTTTCGCGACAGCATAATCAGCAGCAACTGCCGCCGCCAAGCACTCCCACCACCACCATCATCACCATCCTAGAGAAGAGAACGAGACGGGGGGGGGGGGGGAGGTAAGGAATCATTTGTAGCATCGACGGCAGGCGTCCGAGCGTCGCCCGCGGTGGTGGTGGTGGTAGTAGGGGCGCCGGCGGGGACGTCGGCAGCAGCAACAGCATTTCGAACCCGATAAAATCGATCGTTTTTGGCAGCGACAGCAGCAGCAGCAGCGGAACAGCAGCAACACGCACCGATGTCGAAAATTGCAGTTAGCTTCAAAGTCATTTTCGTGTGGCTAGGCTGGAAAGCAAAGGGGTGTGGGGAGCGGATTGCCCCCCCACTCGCCCCACTCTCCCTGTCGTATCTACCCCCAGTGGCCTCGTGGACCCCTGTTCCTGTTCGCGCCCAAGGATTCGTCGCATCGGCTTGGCAACCCACGACGACAACGACGACGATGATCAGAAACAGTAGCAGTAGTAGTAGTAGTAGTAGTAGCAGCAGCAGCAATATTAGCAACAACGATAACAACAACAATAACAACATTAGCAACAACAACAACGTTAGCAACAACAGCAACATTAGCAGCAACAACGACAACAACAACAGCAACATTAGCAGCAACAACGACGACAACAACAGCAACATTAGCAGCAACAGCGACAACAACAACAACAACGGCAACAACAGCAACATTAGCAGCAACAACGACAACGACAACAACAACAACAACGGCAACAACAACGGCAACAACAACAGCAACATTAGCAGCAACAACGACAACAACGACAACGGAACCACGAGCGGTGGTTGCGAGATGCGAGCGACGTAACCAGCTCGGCACGACACTGACGCCAAAGCAAGGCTCCCAGCCAGTCAACCAAACAGACCGCCGCCGCTGCCGATGCCGGCCCAATGGAGGGGCAGAGCCTGATGAGCCTGCTACCAATAAAAGTTTTATAATCTTGGCCTTTTTACGCGAATTCGCCCGAACTAGTGGTGGTGGCGGTGGCGGTGGTGGTGCCGACGACCGTGGGTGACAACGACTAGGGTGGACTCGACAACAATAACCGTATTTATTTAACTACGAAAGGGCGCGTACGAAGCAGCAGCCGAATTCCAAATAAAGAAGAAGGAGCTTGCCGAATTAGATGCAACCTGATGACGTGGGCTTGCGTAACACTTCTATCAGCCATCGGGCCTTGTTGTTGTCGTTGTTGTTGTTGCTGTTGTTGTTGCACTTGTTGCTGCTGTAGTTGTTGTTGTTGTTGTTGTTGTGATAGAACTCGCACGAATGACTTCTAGTCAAGCTGGATATCGGTGTTTGATGTAGTGTCTATATTGTTGCTCCGTCTCGGATTATTATCCAGTAGGGAAGCTTCGACAAGAAGCTGGAAAGGTGATTACGTGTTGTGGGGATTTTTAGATCCTTTTAAGGGTTCTTTAAAATAATATTTTACAGTTTGACCACAGTGGGTGCAAACATGTGGTGTCTAGAAGACGGGTTAAGCTATTTCCGAACGGTTTTCGGTGGCGTCTCTAGTGTTGCGGTATTGTTGACTAGCCATTTAAAGTATGTTTAGAGAAACTCTGATCGATCGGCAGTTCCGCGCAACGCTGATAGCTATGGGTCGCCAGCAGCGCCCAGAACAGTCTTCAAAAAAGCAAACCCAGTCTCGGATTCGAAGATATGACAAGACACCATTGATAACTGGGTTTAGATCCAGCCATTCAGAGAACATGGATTTAAATTTCTTCCACATTTTCAGAATTGCGATAACAATATGCGAAGAGTCATTTTATAGGTCTGTTATCTTTTCCTGCCTGTGACTGTGATAGGATCATTGTTGTTTTTTTCGCTGTACTGTCTGCACCGGCTTTGAGGCGAATTGCCAATTTGACTCAAAGACTTGCTTTGTTACACGCGCCTTAGCTCCCGGAAAAAAATACTTGCTGAGCTTTACAGTCATCTGAAAAACGCTAAGCTCTTTTAGTGCTCCGGGATTATCTGGGGAGAGTGGACGGTTAGTTCTGGCAGAGTTGCCGTAGACATAATCGTTCGTATGCCCTTGAGTAGCCGCCGTAAGGCAACTATTCCTGGCTCATTAGTCTTTAGTACTCTGTGGCAATTTTCGTTGCTTTCTCTTGCCGAGCTGAGATGTGAGCCCCACATTCCGCTCTCATCGGCAGCGTGCGAGATGCTGTTGTCACCTGTTGTCAGACGGTTGATCACTGTTTATATCTATGTTTTTTTCGGGTTGACCTTTAGCCAACATTTAACGTCCACGGGACAGCTTTCGTATTACGTCGCAAGGCGTACCCCATAAATACTGCTGCTGCTCTTATTGTCGTTATTGTGCCTTGTTTCCTTATTATAATTGTTGCTGTCATTTGTCCTTCTTGCTAAGAAGTGAGAAGCCGTACAACGAAAAGAACTGCCCGTGATAATGTTCGTTGCAATACTGATACTGCTGTGTATATGTGTTGGTAAAAACCAAATATCTTCGCAAAGTTGTTCCTCGAATACGTCGAACTCGAGCCGTGTATCATTCGTGCGTATAACGGCACCCCTCGTTACCGTGGTGGACGAAGTTTTTCTCTGTTGACAGAATTGCTGCCATTGGGAACATGCCTGGACGTCCTCGCCTAACCCGATAAGCTTTGTCCTTCAATCGCAATGTTCCGATGCATAATCAGACGAGCACACATTATACACAGATCGTAGCCAGACAATCGATGCAATTGTGCAGTTGGTGTGTTTGCAGTGTTTTCGTCCGGTGCGACCTGACCTGGTGACGTACGACGGAAACAAAATTTAGTTCTGCCATTTGGCCTATCATCTAGCCTACTCTGTAGGACCGCCTGAGATGGTTTCCCATCCCCACGGGTCACCCAGGGCCAGCTGAGTTGTACTAAACCTTATTAAGTAAGCTTCGCGAGATCTAGCGGTGGAGCCTCTCGCGAAGCCGTTCCGGTGCAACGAAACGATTGCAACGGCATCTGTTTAAGCCCTTGTAGAATACGGCAGTCTGGACCACTACAGGCGCTCTTTCCGAGGCGGTTTTTATTAAGAATTTAGGTAGAGTCAAACGCTTTCAAAAACAAATTAATTAGACAATCAATGCCTCTATAATCACATATGTTGCATACATAATTAACAGTTCAGTGTGCTCACCACTGCTACTGGATGAGCCACGACATTTGATCCGGATCATAAAAATTTCGCACGAAGGCTTCTGGTTCGAATTTGCATACTATGTCTGAACGCGTAATTATAATGCACACACAGCAAGAGATTTTGTTTGTCTTGCTTGATTTTGCCCGAAGCCGACCAGAGGCAGCTGGTGGCAAGTGAACATCGTAGGTATGACTATTATGACGGACAAATTTGCTAGTGCTATCGGGATTCCTAGGAAGCGCGCTGTTTTCACGCTATAACGTAAAATATTGATCTGTTTACAAGACCAAGTATCTTACCTGACGAGTTTAAGAAGCGCACCATGTCTGCTAAAGCATGCGTGCCATTTTGGCGGTGTCCAAGCCACTGTTTGAGAGGCGCTTGCTCTTGGAAGAAGAAGTGTGCTCCAAATTTTCGCAAAGTCCCACGGTGCCTTCCTTTGTTATGCAGATGTTGTTTTCATATTTTGGGTATATGCAGGGACTTGTAGAGATGTTATTTTAACACTAAGTGAATAGTAATGTGATGATGTGCTCGCCAAGTAAATAAGTTCTAACGGTAAATATGATATATGCGCCGCTATGTGTTAAACTGTTTGTGTGAGTAGAAGCCTTCATTATAATAGATTCGTTGCTTTGTGAAGCCGCTTGTGTAAAGCCATGGAGCAATGATCATCGAATATATAAACCTGAGCTTAATTCGTTTGGTTTGTCGTTAGGCGACATCGACTTGCTGTGTTTTGAAGTTGGCTAGCGGAATATGAATAAAATGAACGTACGAAAAGGCTCGCAAATTATTTAGACATCACATGTTTAAGCTTTAACGCTCAGTACCTTTAACTGTTGTCGTTGCGGTACTAAAACACAAATCTAAACATAAAAGCTCACAAAATAGGACAATACAGAATCTCGAATTGCGCAAGCTTATTCAATACATTGCCTTCTCCTAGCTAAAGTTTAATTTTTTTCTCAGTATTCTAGAAGATGCGACTCTTTTCTGAATTTATCCATCTTCTCTTTTGCCTCCGAACACGCAGGTATGTTCAGAAGCTCCATCGGTTAACTCGTGCACTTGCAACCGCACATTTTGTGAGGTTATGTCCGGCTAGCCACATCGACGGGCATAATAAACTACATGTTAGTTTAAGCTAACGATGTGTCCGCAAGTTTGCCTAAGTGAGCTGAGGGATGTACCGTACGTTTTATGGAGCCGAGTACGTCGAGCACATTCGCATCTTATGTATTTCTCTAATGTGTTGTGTATATGTTGATTTTCAAAGGAAACTATCTTATTATTAAGCGATAACAATAATTGCTTTATACAGTTAAACATGCTTGTGAAAGCATTTGTTGTCAAATAGATCATTAATACGCAATTATTATTAGGAACACAAAATGTGCAAATGTGAGATAACCAGTTAGTCCTTCTATAGAGAAACTAAGCACGTCGTCGTGTTCGTCAGAAAATGCTTCCAATGCTTTTTTTTCTGAAGGACGCATAACGCCGGCCAGAAGATGCGAGATTGACATTGAGAAGGGAATTCGCAAAACAGAAAGTTTTTATTACCGTTCACGTCCAGTGCTTTAAAAGCATAACCCTATGACCTTCCACAGCGCTCAAAACTAACACATCCAGGCAAAAGCGCATTTCAGGGCGATCATTTCGGTATCAAATTTATGTTAATGCGAGTCGTGATTGCGGAACAGTTAATATTTGTTGGCAGGCATGTCGAGATTGAGTGCATGCTTAAATTACTTAATCTAACAGACGAATCACTCGTCATAGCTCTCTAAGCACGCACAGCTATTTATTATCTTGCAGTAACTGTTCGATGGTGCCTCCGCAAGCCACTCAGCAGATTCGGTAGCAAATCACCAGTTATGTAAGAGCGCATCCTTCAGGCACTAGCCAATCGTCCTTCAGCTAGCACGATGGAGATGGCCCGAAAGGTTAGTGCGAGTCGCAGTACCGTCCGCAGGGTACTAAGAGCCGAACGACTATATTCGTACCGACAGCAGCAAGTTCAAGCACTGCTGGATCTCTAGATAACGAGCGGCTGGTGGTCTACTATAGCTGGTTTCTGCGGTACGTAGAAGCCAATGCGGAGTTGCCTGCTTTTGCGCTTTTCGCCGACGAAACTTGCTTGACACAAGACAGTATGTTTACCAGACACAACACTCATTATTGCAAGCAAGTGAGAACTCGCATATGATTGATCGCACCAGCGTGAACGCCAGTGAATATGTCCGGCACATACCCCCTTACAAGGTGGACGTCGAAGCATACCATACGTTCTCGAGTGAAACATTATTAGAACTGTTGACAGGCGTTTCAGAAAGTGTTCACCAGAGCAGGTGGTTCCAGCACGGCGGAGGGACATCGCACTTTACTTCTGCGTTGTGATGCCTCAACGTGACCTTCGAGAATTGGTGGATTGACCGTGGCGAGCCGATCGCTTAGCCACCTCAATAGCCCGAGTTAACAAGTCTCGACTTCATTGGGGTCACCTAAATGCTCTCGTCCACGGTACAGTCACCTAAAGTCACCAGAAGTCACCAAGGTAACCTCAGCTGCTGAGGCCGAGCAGTGTCTAGCTAATTTCAAGACATCCAACGAAATCACTGCAGGCCTCAACAAATGTGTATGCTGGTTCGCAAAAGCACCTACGAGCAGCTAATGTAGGACAATAAGTAGCTGTGCGTGCTTCTAGAGCTATGACAAATTATCTGATAAACTAGGTCATTTATGCATGCACCAAATCTCGACGCACCCGACAAAAAATCTTAATTACTCCGCAATCACGGCTTGCATACTTTTTATACCAAAATAATCGGCAAGAAATGCGAATTTAAATGTGTTAGCGCTGTTCTGAGCGCTGGTCGTAGGGTTGTGACATTGAGTTATAAAGCTAATAAAAGAATCTCATTTTTTGCAGACTTTTTTCTGGCCGGCGTTATATGTTCTTTAGAAGAAGCAGAATTATCTGATATATATATATATCATAATTTACAACTGCACATTTTTGGTCAAAAATCAAAAATGCCACAATCGCCCGGCCTGAGCGCAATTGGCACACATTGCGTTCAGGCCAAGCGACTGTGCCTCGGACACCTCTTCTAAGGGGCCGTGCATATTAGCCTTCCTGTCCTCCTTTTGAATAAACATAAATTCCACCTCGTGGTCCATATATATATATATATATATATATATATATATATATATATATATATATATATATATATATATATGTGCTAAACCTGTATAGTTATGTTGATTTGGTTCTATGCAATAAATGTCAATGTAAATAAATATGAACAAATTAGTGCATTTCTACGTGTTCTTTCAGTTGGTGTTGCGCATGTCAGTACTATGTATAATATCAAGTTAAGCCAAGCCCACTTCCGCAGGATACCTAAGAGGGACCACGATAACGTTACTTCCTTAGCTACCGATTATAGTCGTGGCTATAGCAACAACTTGCAATCAAGTCGTTTGGGGCTTCAACGATGCCATTCGTAGTCGCCTTGCACGAAGTAGTTTGTACTTCTGTGGCCAGTACTCTATCTCAAGCAGTAAGCGGATATAGAATAGGTGGGATTCCCGTAGGCTTATACGCTTCTCGATGTTAGCTCTATTGCAGATTCTATTGGGGCAGAACCGTGGCTGTGGAGCATCATGTCGGACTTACCACCGGGGAAATTATTGGCAAAGGCGCCGTCTCAGTGCGACACACAACACCCATGATTGGGCAAGACACAACACCCATTATTGGACAAGTGAGACACACTTCGTGCATGCGAGACACAACATCCATTATTGGGCAAGTGAGAACTCGCATAGCACAACAGGGTGTGACTAAAATAATGCATTTAAGTCGTTGTCGTCCGTCCAGCTTATTGTCCAGCTCAACTGGTTCCCTTGGGCAGTAAATGTGGGACGATTTTAAGCGCAGGTTGCTTCTAGCTATTAAATTGCATTGAAACAGACGAAGCAACTGAGCAAAGCTTAAAGCGTAAACGGCAAATCCGTTTTCTCATTAAACCCTTTCAATGTACCCTAGGTAAATACAAGGTTGTTGCAGCTGATTTTATTTTTTGAGCCACTCCATTAAGCCCTGTGTTTCGAATATGTTAAGTATTCTTATCGCCTTCTCAAACTAAGTTTGTCAAATGGACTTGAACTGACATCACGTAGGCTATCACAAAAAAGTTGTGCAGTCAAGTATTCCAAAATTAAAGCACATGGGTGTAGTACAATACACGTGCAATGTCCACATCGATAAGGAACTGCTTATCTAGGCACTTTTCACATTGTAACCGTTGTTGATAGCGGTTTGTAAAGTGGTGGCGCGGATTCGTCAATGTGTCCAGAAAAAAAAACACTTTATAAATAGATCTAGCTTTAAGGTAAAACTAAAGCGAGTTTACTCGGATAGGGAAAACGTTTAACTTAAATACAAGCGTAACAAGATGTCGTAAACAACATTCAAATTAATTAATCCAACTCAGACATCAGCGAACGATCTAGAGGGTCCAAGGCACGTCTACAACTAGTTGGCCGTTCGCGTTCTGACAAGCTTCTTTCATATCTACCGTTCTCTTACCGCGTCAGAAGTACATGCCTTAACAAGGTATTTGGTAACTCGCAGTATTTCGACGGGCATATTCGCTCAAGCATAGGGCCTGGCTTCGCGACGCGCGGAAAGACGCGCGGACCTATTAGGCCATCCGGGAACAGGCACCATGTGTCGCCTCCTCGACTCACGTCAACACGTGCCGCAAAATCGTTGTCGCCTTCAGGGCAAACGAGGTTGGCATATATTTCGATCACCAGGACGTTGCAACACACCTCGCTGTGCTGACCAACTCCCCAACTTGCCCCACGACAGCCGACTACGCGAGCGTTAGGTAGCGATCTACGTACGGTTTTATTTGTCTAGAGTCTACTTTTATTGTTAGCCAATGCAGAATTTCTTTTCATTTGAGTTTTCCGCCTGCTCGCATTTCGTCTACCGTGGCTCGCAGCTGGGACGGGCCCCCTGGCGTAAGTGGAACTGTCACGGACACATCGGGATCTGCTGCTAGGTTTAATATATATGTATATATGTATAGAGGCTACAAAAAAGTTTTTTCGGTTTTGTCCGTAAAGAATAATTAAAAAATCCGGAAAAAAAAATGTAGACCCAATATATATATATATATATATATATATATATATGTATATGGGTTTATCGTAATCGCAGGCATAGTCCCTCCGTGGTGAGTAGGGCCACATTCCATAGGAAAATCGATTTCGATCTTCGCCGCTTTGGATCTAGCTTGCTACCGAAGGTAGAAGTGTAATTGAAGGGTTTGTTGAGGTGCGCATCAGAGGTGTTGCACATTGCACATAGTTGCACGTGTAGCAAAATGCGAAAGCGCTAAGAATGCACGTGAGAACAGCAAGCGAACCACTATGCAAGCCATCTAAACTAAAATTCTGCTAAAGCTTGCTGCATGACTACCATACTACTGCTCACACTTAGAATAAAACGTTGATATTGCATTGTAGTGTCGTATTGTCTCTAATCGTATGCGCGCTTTGTCCCTTGCACGTTCTGTAGGCGTATATACAGGTAGTTCCACAAGTTTTTAAAATGAAAACCAAGAATTTTCCAAATCTTGTTTTTAATTTTTCTTATTTGATATACTCCTCGAGAAGCTCAATACACTTTTCCCACCGAGATTTCAGAGCATTTATACCTCTTGAGTAAAATTCTGCGTCTTTAGACTGAAAATAGGCATTGACAGCAGTTGTAACCTCTTCATTGCTGGAAAAACGCTTTCCACCGAGACGATTCTTCAAATGTCTGAAGAGGAAATAATCAGAGGGGGCCAGGTCTGGAGAATAGGAAGGTTGTTCAATAAGTTCGAACCTCAGTTGGGCCAGTTTTGCCGTTGCTTGCCGCGACTTGTGTGTGGGAGCATTGTCCTAGTGAAACAGAACAACCTTCTTCTGCAAAGCGGGCCGTTTCACGATGAGTTCTGGCTTCAGGCAGTCCAACAGTCTTGCATAATATTCTCCCGTGATCGTTTTACCGCTCTCAAGGTAGTCGACCTAGAATTATTCTACGTTGGTCCCAAAAAACCGTAGCCATCATCTTTCCGGCCGATGCCGTTGTCCGCACCCTCTTCGGAGGTCCTTCACCAGGATCACACGATTGGCGAGAAGCTTCTTGGGTCTCGGAAGTGTAGTGATGGACCCAGCTTTCATCGACGGTCACGAATCTGCGCCAAAAATCCGACGGATTTTTCGACATCTTGGCCAAATTTCGCTGTGAAGCGGAAACACGCGCGCCTGTTTGGCCTTGGTTGAGCAAATGCGGCACTCATTTTGCTCTGAGTTTTTTCATCTTCAAGTTCTCGTGCAGGATGAAATGCACACTACCCAAACTGATCCCCAAGGCCTCCGATATCTCCTTAATGTTCACTCGCTTATCTGCGGCAACGATTTTCCGCACTTTTTCCACGTTTTCCTCAATCAGTTGCCGTTTTTGGGCGTCCTGAACGTAGTTCATCCTCGGTGCTCCTGCGACCTCTTTTTAACTCATTAATCCAGTTGGAAACAGTGGCAAAACATGGCGCAGAGTCACCGTACACCTCGTCTAACTCAGTTTTCACTTGGGTCGCATTCCAACTTTTGAAATAAAAACGCTTGATAACCACTCGAAACTCTTTTTTCTCAATTTTTCAAGATCACGCCGATACGTTGCACGGGAAAAGCGATCAAACGAAATCGCAACGGCCAATCACCATAATATTTTGACTGCTAGCATTCGAAAAGTTGCCGTTTCCAATAGCGGTGAAAGCGCGAAAAAATTCGAATTCTGAAAAGCTCATTTTAAGAACTTGTAGAACTACCTGTATATATATATATATATGCACTATACAGATAAACACCTAGACAATATTTTGTATATATATATATATATATATATATATAGGTGGATAAGAAGCATTTGGTGATACAAATGTGTAGACTGCTGTGCGAGTTTATGCGATACGGCCTTGAGGCTGCTATAACCCGGTCGGGCTGAGCGAATTCGGCCAACATTTCGAAAGAAAAACGGGGAAGGAACAACTGAAATTCCAATGCCGGCCCGTTTCCTCAAGTCTCACTGCATCACGATCCCGATGCTCGCCTGCATTACCCGATTCGGGACTTGCGATTCCGCTTCAACAATCAGTCATCGAGAAAAATGCTACAGGAGGCGATGAGATAAGCGATCCACAACATCAATCCACATCACATCACGCACACATAATTCACACATCACACATTATATCAATCACACATCACATCACACACCATATCAGATTACGAACCACATCACATCACACATTGACATCACATGACGCACAAATCACATCACATCATATCACATCACACACCACATCACACACCATATCACATCATATCACTCACACACACCATATCACATCACACTCACATACCACATCACATCACACACCTATCACATCACACATTGACATTACACACCATATCACACATCACATCACATCACACACCATATCAGATTACGCACCACATCACATCAAACATTGACATCACATGACACCACATCACATCACACACATATAAGATTACACACTACATCGCATCACATCATATCAGATTAAAACCATATCAGATTACACACCACGTCACACCACATCACATCACACATCACCATATCAGATTATGCTCCACGTCACACTCCATCACACATCACATCATCACCATATTATCTACATCATCACCATACATTTACATCATCACATCATCACCCATATCTTCATATCACATGGCGGGAGTTACTATGATTCTTTTTCCAGCGTTGGTGTTGGCTGGCGCGTAAGTTATGCGTGCTGCAGGGACCTTCGCGTGCCAATAGAAAGTTGGTCAGACTGTATAAACTCTTTATAGTAACTTTGCCGAGGTCATCTTTTGTTAGCGCGAGAGGAGAGGCATACGATATTGATTGAGTAGCAACGAAATATATATTGTCATTTTATTGTGGCCCATTCGAGGGCTGTTAAGGCTACTTTAAATGTATTATCATTATCTTTAAAACATACGTATACCATTTGGTAACACGGTGCTGAGAAAAAACGTATATATTGGAGCTATACAACTATATTGTTGCAATATGCATAAAATGCAAAAATTATGCATAAAAGCAATATGCTATACGAGCTCATTGTTAAAATCGCCCACAATATATATATATATATTAGTTGCGCACTTTATTCTATAAAGGACCTTCTATAAAGAACCTTCAGACAACACAACCGACCTAATGTATGACCTATAATATATCACACTGAACGTATATATATATATATATATATATATAGATATTATATATGTTGTTTTACCCTGAATTCGTTCAACAGACACCTGAGGTCTAGTATAACTAGGCGAATAAATCACTTTTCTAATGCAACGAGAACAGAAATGTCTTATAATAGAGTGAGAGCGAAATTACCAAAAATGGTTGTTTCAAGCTTTTTAAGTATACGTTTACTCAATCTGCGGTTGTGAGAACCCCTGTCATCTTGTCGACAAACCTATCATACCTGCGTGTTTCGAGGGAAATGTTGCATCTGTTGCATTCTACGTGAGCTCAAAGCAGAACAAATGTTGCATTAAATATAATTCTCAAGAAATGAAATTATTTGCAATTCTTATATTTAGGTTTTCACGCTCTGTTACCGATTTTTTAGAGGACATGTCCACCCCTTTTTCATTGGAAAAAATTTTTTTCGAGTTGTACTAGATCCCAGAGTTTGTTGGACGAATTCTGGGAGGCCCTATATTTATATATATATATATATATACGTGATTTTTGCTTCACTGATTTGCCTTGCTTGTCTGTCGCTAAGCCGAGCTTGCTCATCCACTATTGAATTACTTGGATATTTTTATTTATCGATTTGATGTTTGTCTATTTTTGGGTGTCTATCTGCCTATACCATCATTTGAAGGCTGTAAATGTAGGGCTCTGGGTTTCTCGACCGAAAATGGATAGGCCTTCATTTCTTGAACTCACTTCAATTTATGGCCACGGTTCCTGTCATTGCCGAGTAATAGAGACATTTCATCTACACCTATAATAAAATCACAGTGTAATAACTAAATTGCTTGCAAGTATTTCCTATGAGAAACCGTTCCCTCGCCAGCGCACCGATCACTATTTTCTTGGCCGTAACGATTTTGATCAATGTGATAGCGACAATGATATGCCCTTTGTATTGGCAGAAAGACAGCAAAAACAGGCGCCATTGAATTAGAACGGGATCGCGCACACTTCGTGCGATCTCGAATCGCCACGATATAATTCGTTTTCCAAGATATATATATATATATACATTTGACTTAATATAAATGTATGAATACATTTTTTTTACATGCACTGCATTCAGTACAACCGAGTCACAACCGAAATCCCAACAATAGGTAGTTCAACAAGTTCTTAGAATGAAAACCAAGAATTTTCCAAATCTTGTTTTTAATTTTTTCTTATTCGATATACTCCCCGAGAAGCTCAATACACTTTTCCCACCGAGATTTCAGAGCATTTATACCTCTTGAGTAGAATTCCGCGTCTTTAGACTGAAAATAGGCATTGACAGCAGCCTTAACCTCTTCATTGCTGGAAAAACGCTTTCCACCGAGACTATTCTTCAAATGTCCGAAGAGGAAATAATCAGAGGGGGCCAGGTCTGGAGAATAGGAAGGTTGTTCAATAAGTTCGAACCTCAGTTGGGCCAGTTTTGCCGTTGCTTGCCGCGACTTGTGTGCGGGAGCATTGTCCTGGTGAAACAGGACAACCTTCTTCTGCAAAGCGGGCCGTTTCACGATGACTTCTTGCTTCAGGCAGTCCAACAGTCTTGCATAATACTCTCCCGTGATCGTTTTACCGCTCTCAAGGTAGTCGACCAGAATTATTCCACGTTGGTCCCAAAAAACCGTAGCCATCATCTTTCCGGCCGATGCCGTTGTCCGCACCCTCTTCGGAGGTCCTTCACCAGGTGCACACCATTGACGAGATGCTTCTTGGGTCTCGGGAGTGTAGTGATGGACCCAGCTTTCATCGACGGTCACGAATCTGCGCCAAAGATCCGACGGAATTTTTCGACATCTTGGCCAAATTTCGCTGTGAAGCGGAAACACGCGCGTCTTTTTGGCCTTGCTTGAGCAAATGCGGCACCCATTTTGCTCTGAGCTTTTTCATCTTCAAGTTTTCGTGCAGGATGAAATGCACTCTACCCAAACTGATCCCCAAGGCCTCCGCTATCTCCCTAATGTTCACTCGCTTATCTGCGGCAACGATTTTCCGCACTTTTTTCACGTTTTCCTCATCAGTTGCCGTTTATGGGCGTCCTGAACGTAGTTCATCCTCGGTGCTCCTGCGACCTCTTTTTAACTCATTAATCCAGTTGGAAACAGTGGCAAAACATGGCGCAGAGTCACCGTACACCGTCTAACTCAGTTTTCACTTGGATCGCATTCCAACCTTTGAAATAAAAAATGCTTGATAACCACTCGAAACTATTTTTCTCCATTTTTCAAAATCACGTCGATACGTTTGCACGGGAAAGCGATCAAACGAAATCGCAACGGCCAATCACCATAATATTTAACTGCTAGCATTCGAAAAGTTGCCGTTTCCAATAGCGGTTGAAAGCGCGCCAAATTCGAATTCTGAAAAGTTCATTTTAAGAACTTGTTGAACTACCTGTATATATAGGCTAAAACGGCCATTGTCCAGAGGATGCTACAGATGCGCCGACGAACCTGTCAGAATCGCTACCTCTATATATCATGCATTCAACTCCTTTATTTCTGAAAAATGAAA
Organism: Dermanyssus gallinae; assembly: GCA_003439945.1. NCBI lineage: Eukaryota > Metazoa > Arthropoda > Arachnida > Mesostigmata > Dermanyssidae > Dermanyssus > Dermanyssus gallinae. The sequence goes on from QVRM01000041.1 coordinate 75,909, forward strand.
GAACTAACAAGATGACTATACTAGAAGCGACTGTCTTTGGTGACTATATGTTCGAATAGAAATACAAAATGGCCACAAGAAATGTTAGTGCCTAGTTTCACGGAATAGAGACGGCGGTGTATCATTGCGCGCCTGTTTTCATAACTAAAAAACGTATGAGTTATGAAAATATCGTCGAATTTTCGATTTGTTGTTTATGGTTTCCCCAAGAAGATGTGTTCCAGAGAAAATGTTTATGAAACTAAATAGACATGCAGTTGTAAATTATGACGGCGGCAGTACAAGCTATACCTGCTATCCCCCAAGGCATGTTTTTGTGAGGCAGGCTAAGAAAAAATGTTGTAACAAATTTTGCTGCATGGATCGACCCATAACATTACACGATATGTATGTATGTATATATATATATATATATATATATATATATGATAGGCTAGAACTTATAATTGATAATACAGCTCTCGATTTCGTTATCTGTTTTATTAAATTAGCACACATTCGAGTCGTTCTGAGGTACTCTGCCACCATACGCAAAGTTGTTCGTAGCATTGTTCCGCGGGTCATATATATATATATATATATATATAGGACAGTATACGGGAATTATTTGACACATAACGGTGGCAGAGAGGGCAAGATTCCCTTTGCTCATTTAGACTATCCTCGAGTCAGAGGCAGACCCGAGTACACTAATTGCTCGACGTGTCCTGTCCCTTAAATCAATTTTCTCACACATTTCTCCGCACATTGGGTAGGTACCTAATATCATTACCACGATAATATTTTCATCATCAGTAGAATTGATGGTCATTCTATTCGATAAATAGCTCCGTCGATGTATTTACAAAAAGCGGGTGTACGAAGAAGACCCTGATGTCAACTCTCCGCGCAATTTCAGGGTTTTTGCCACTTTTTACGCATTCCATTGTTGATTGTTGTTGCTGTTGTAGTTGTTGTTGTTTGAAACAGTCGTCGTCGTCGTCGTTTTTGTCGTTGTTGCTGTTGTTGTTCTTGTTGTTATTATTGTCGTAGCTATTATTTGTATGTCATTGTTGTTGCTGTCATTAGTGTTGTTGATGTCGCTGTTGCTGTTGTTGTTGTTGATACCACTACAGCTGTTATAGCTGTTGTTGTTCAGTTGTGTTGTTGTTGTTAATGTCACTGATGTTTATTAGTGTTGTTGTTGTTGATTAGCTCTTATAGTTGTTGCTACTGCTGCTGCTGTGTTATTGCTGCCCGCTAAATTTGTAGGTAGGCACCCGTACAACTGGCGAACGAAACGTCGTATGCCATCAAATAGCAATCCCCACCAGCTCTTGCGCGTTTTGCCGTTGGTGCGCATTCGAATAGCGGAGAAATTTTACTAAGGCTCAAGGCCGTTCGTAACCACACACTGCACTCCTTACCGAGACACGGCCAGGGGGGGGATGCCTCCCACCTAGCGCGGCGGGGGAAGGGGCAGCGAGACAATGTGCAGGCTACCCTCAACATCTATGGCACTAGTTTCCCCAATTGCTAGTTGGCCACCATTCGCACGGTGGTCGTACACGACAGCGTACTGGATCTGCATCCTAGATTCACATAGAGGGACCGAGCGTAGTCATAGTAAGGAAGTAGTGATAATAGCCAAATCATGCTAATAACAGTAATACTAATAATTAATTGGTAATTATCGAGTGATTTATTATTAATATTATCGTCATTATTGTACGGGGCAAGTGTCCGATTAGGTAGTTTACATCGAAACACGCAAACATAGTCTGCATATCGAAACGCGCCATCCTTGTGTGAAAATCGTATTGTGAAGGCGGATTTGTCCATAGAGTAACAGATTTGTGCAACGTGGCAGCAACAAAAACCTGACGAAAACAGCAGCAGCAGCAACAACAACAACCACAACAAAAACAATGACCGCAAAAAGGACACTATCAGCAACAACAACATGAATAGCAACAACACTGTGACACCCACATCGTGTGTCGAGATTGTTGTTTTAGATAGCTGTTCTGATTTGCTTTTCTGTGTAAAGGTGTACGTGCTCACATGATTATGGTAGTTGTGTTGTTGTAGCTGACGGTGATGGTGATGATGATGATGGTGATAATGATACTAATAATAATAATGATGCCATATGGTACGAATAACGAGGAAACAGAAAAACGGAGATTCCTTTCAGGGTGTCCGGTATCGGATCGATGCCGTGTAATGTCACACATATGTTACACGACTTTAGATGGATGGGATGGCCCGTATTGATCTTGGACTGGATCTGGCGCACTCTGCCTCCGCCCGCTTGGAATACACATGAGGAACAGTGAGAGCCGATTCTTACTAACTCTTATCACGTATAAATGTTTTTTGTTTTTCACGTATATTGTGTCTGTGTGTGAAATTGTGGCTTTAGTGGCGCGATCATTTGTAAAGTAATTAGTGCAGGCAGACGTGGCCTTGGCAATATTCGTCTCGGCTGTGTGTGTCCTGTTGCCCGTAGACTCGCCGTAAAATGTCCTTAACAATGTATTATCGGCCTCTTCAAGAGACATATATATAGATAGAGACGGAGAGAAAGAGAAATACATTTTGGTAAGAATTTGAATCCAACATGGTTTAGTAAACGTCTATTGCAGCACGTAAACAGGCATACACGTTTAACTTATAATCTAAGCCGTGTACTTTATTTTTATCTTGCATTTTATTTATTTATGCATATGATTGTAATATTGGTTTAAATGCGTACCCGTCTAGCTATCATGGCTGTTGTTATTCATAATTGTTTTTGGGTTGACTACCAAGGTTGTTGTGATGACAATGATCACTGTTGTTGTTGTTGCTGCTGCTGCTATTGTTGTTGCTGTTGTTATGTATGTTGATGCTATGACGTGGCTATTGTTGTTGATAGTGTTGTGACCATTGGTGCCGCCTTTGTTGCACCTGACATCCAGAGGCAATTCTAAGAATCCACCGCTAACGACCTCAGATTACGATCTCTGTCTCTCTCTTTCTCTCTGTCACCTGCTTTTCCATCTTCTCTTCCTCTTCTTCTCCTCCTTTCTCTGTCTAGCTATTGTGTCCATGCTGATATAATCGCTGGCTGAGAAAATTTAAACGTTTGTGGTATCGTATTAGTGATTACCGCATGCATTCGTCGCTTTCGTTAGGTGACCGCGCTTTCTCTCCTAGATATTGCCCACGATCCTTCTTCATCCAGCTAGCTCATCGAGGTAGACGAAGAAAAAGAAGAGTCGGTTAGGTTTTGTCTTTATTGTTGTTGGTTTATGATTGCTGCTGCTGCTGTCCATGTTGAAGTCTATCGAAGTCCCTCTCGCAGGACGTTTGCGGTGCCCTGTCGTGCGGAGCTCCGAGGCAATTTTTTCGAGCGGTGAAGCGACGGCGAAACGCCGGAACTGTCGCAATTTAGCATTGCCACTATCACCACCACCGTCTGCCGATAAGCAATACACATACAGCCAGCCACACCCGTTCAGATTCGGACAAAGAGCTGAAGACCCCACGAAGGCGCTCCCACCAGAAATCACACTTCAGGCTTCACTTGCAGATGTACGTCTCGCTACGCGTCTCGCACAGCTTGCAGGTCACGTAACAACACCAGTGGAACTGGCAGTCACACCGCTCCGTTAGTCGTTTCACCTGGGAATTCAGGCGAATGCACACTAATTGTTTAGGCTGATCTATGTACATCTCATAAAGATATATATATATATATATATATTATAATATATATATATATATATATTATGGTTTATTAACATCAAGGTTGGGTAAAATTATAAACATATACATCAGACAGAACTAGTGCTTCTTTCACGTCATTGGGTCTTCTCTCATCTTGCTAGTTCAGCTATTGACTGAACTGCTGGACATGCTGCGGCGTGGTATCTATTGCACTGGGCAGAGCACCTCGTGCACCTGCAACACTCCTGAGGATCGTGGAATTCTTCTGTGCTGCAGAACACGTGATGAAACCCGTGGGCTTCAAACGCCGTAGTTAAATGTCTGCTCTTGTACCCGGCTGCTCGCCAGGCCGTGCTTGTCATCGCTACTGTTTTATATATTCCTAAATCGATTTAGTTTAATGTTTCCATCCACTTCAAAGTATATGCCTCAAACGCTCTCGTCCTAGGTAAACCCCATCGAAATTGTAATTCCTGTGTCATATGTATATATATATATATGTTTTATGCACATGATATGTACATACACCTGAAAATGTACGCGAATGCACAATCATTCTTTAGGCTGATATATGTACATATCATTTACATAAAGGTAAATATATAAGGCTCGCGACCAAAAGGCAAAGACAAAGGCTTGCGACTTCTGTTGCTACCACAATTACAATAACAACAGCAATAACGACGACGGCTACAGATGCCACTCGTCACATTGGAGCGACAACAAATAGAACAAACAGGTGACCTATGATGACACGATACGGGCTTGATGTTGATCTTGTTGTTGTTGGTGTTGTTGTTGCTGGTGCTGTTGTTGGTCTTATAGTTAGAGTGGTTATTTGCTAAGATTCTCGTCGAGCTTACAATTTTCCGGGCGCCCCGACCACAGCAGAGGTGTTCGCATCCGTCGGGTCCCTGCGAATGCTTGTTGCAAAGACGGCCTGACGTGCCGAGAATCTTCTTGCGAGCGTTGCGTTCGCAGAAGTCCGGTGAATCGTGGATGTGCACGAGCGAGTCGCGCGAGACCGGAACGCGCCTTTTACCGCGTTTGCGCCGCTTTAGCGACTCCGCCGTAATCTGCAACAACGGTAACGATATCAGCAATCAGTGATACGTTATCAGCCGTACAACCGTTCAACCGTGTTCGGCGGGCCGAACAATCATACACATATACAGGAAAAAAACAACATTTGTATATAAGCACACACACACACATACAGATTTACGTGATAAGTATGCAGCAAAAGAGAGATGCAAAACAATGGGTACACATAAGCAGTACAACAAAAAAGGAACACCTCCGTCAAACACGTGTCGCGGTTTGTTAGCGGTTTTCGAGCGACCTGCAAGAAGGCTCTAGTTGATTTACTTCTTGTACTTAAAACAGAGTGTACTAGATACGTATCTATAAGCAAACGTTAATCATCTAGTATGCAAGCAGTACCACAAACAAATAGTTACATCAAAAACATGTGCGTGCATCTACAAGAAGTTCAGTACGACGCCGTCTTGTTGTTACAGCGCTGTTCAGGGACGTTCTAAAAACGCTTGGCCGACAAGTACAAAGCGTAGTGTTTGATATCAGAGAGATGGTAAGAGAAGTAGCGATTCGTATAGATCATAATGTTTGTGTTTTAAAGCAGATCGAGGTGTATTGACGCACTACTCTCTAAACAAGAGACGCATACAGCACCGAGGAACCAACTTAATAATGGTTGCTGCACACGAAGTCATCTCTACCTATACGCCTGGCAAAGACGCCCATAATCGCAGCTACAAATTGAAAGGCTTCATTTTTCTATTCTGACCGATTCGTATTTGCATCCACTCGTATAATATAATAAGGAGATGCACTGGTTTGTTTTGATGGCTTCACATGCACAGTGTAGACAGTAACGCAGAAGCCATGTGTTTGCTAATGCTATGTGGGCGCGCTTGTCCGAAGAGTCACGAGCAAGTGCGAGACAGGAGAGAGAGACCGTGACCGTTGCCAGCGGCAACACTGACAGCAGGACAGTCAAAAATTGGCCGTAATCATAATAAACTCGACGGTACGACCAGTCATACTACTGCTACTACTTTTACTACTAGTTTATACTAAAAAGTAAAGTTTTCGGGCTGACCCTCAGCCAAGATTTAACGCACAAGCAACTGTTTTTCACATTGCTGTTCATAGACGGATCCCCATAAAGACAAATGTGAAACGGTGGGGCTCAAACCCGCGCACCTGCTATGTGTCTCCTCCGGTTGCGAGGTGCAGACGAATGTACCACGCCACCGGGCTCGACAGTATTATTACTAATACTTCTACTACTACTACTACTACTACTATCACTATCACCACTACTCAACATTAAGAGAGATATCGTAGCAAAGTGTTTGCCGTCATCTGATGAAGGACGGAAACGCAACACACCAGCGATCGATCGGCGTCAACCGTCACGTTACCCGAGACTACCATTACAATACATACATAAGCAGGCATATTTTTGATTGAATTCGATTTTTACGTTCCAAGTGGTTCCACAGTAAGGGGATTTCTGCACCAGCAGCAGCGCTCGCATTTCTTTGAGGAGAACAATTCGTGGCGGTTTCTGCAGCGTGACTGCAGCGCGGACGCGACAACGACGACTACGAGCAGGACGGCGCCTGTAAGACGTCTGGCCCGCACTGTTCCGCACTGTCACCAGCGTCACCGCCGAAATTGGCCGCCGCCTACCGGCGGCACCACAACCGCCGTCAGAAGCGTTGCGGTGATGGTCCAGGCGGCCAGGCGGGTAACCTGAGAGTAGTATTGTTGGACGCCGACGACGAAGACTCTCTTCTTTCTTCTCAAAAGAAGAGAGTTTCTTCTTCTTTCTTGTTATTTTTCCATCTCCTTCCAGTTCGTTTTCCTCTAGAGAAGAAGCAGCAGGTCGACTTCGAGATGGGGAAGAAGAGGAGAGAAGGGAGAAGAAGAAGAAGAACAAGACGACGAAGATAGGAAAAGAAATAGTACTGTGCAGACACAGAGGAACAGGATCTGCACCTATCTTGCTTTGCCGCTGCTGCTGCTGCTGCTGTTGCTGTCGTACTACTCGGATTTGCACTCAAAGTTTGGCTGTTGCCCGCCTAGCTTCCCGCTGAGTCGTCCCGTCGTCTTCCGTCGCGCAGGAAGGCCGTCTCGATAGCCTGTTGGTTTCGGTGCGGTCTCTCAGCTCCATCGACGTTGTGGTTGTTATGATTTTTGTTGCTGTTGTTGTTGTTGTCGTCGTCGTCGTCGTCGTTGTTGTTGTTGTTGTTGTTGTTGTTGTTGTTGTTGTTGTTGTTGTTGTTGTTGTTGTTGTTGTTGTCATCGATGAAGAGGCTAGCGACGATGTGCGATTCGAAAGGAAGAATTGGTGCGGTCAACTTCTTCACTGAAATTTGATCTGTTTTATTGGAAAGCGACTCGGTCGGACAATTCAACGACGCCCTGGCGGCAGGCGCGTCTGCAAGGCGCTCTCGCGCCCTCGATCGCTCGCTGGGCTTCGGCTGGGACGTTATGACGAACGTCGTGTTGTCCGCTACTGACGCAATGACCAGCGATGACGGTGGAGGACTTCGACTACGTCACCGTCGGGAGAACGTCGGCAGAATCAACGGAGAACGGAACGCGCGGAAAAGTCGGATTGACCGCTCGTCCGACAACGACCAACAAAGTCCAAGCAAGGCCCAGCGATATTGGCCAGCTAAAAGCAAAACATTTAACAGGGAGCCAACAGAGCCGCCGCCGCAAGGGCACCACTGAGGAATTACGCAGCATCAGCTTGTCAAGTATTATTACCCTTGGAATTCGCCTGTCGTTGTCTACATGCCCATCCAACACGGATGTTTGCGGAGGTGGCGTACACCGCCAGCGGCACACCGCCGACGACACGATCGAATGGCTGAAAGTATAATCTAGATGAACAAACGCGAAACCAAACTCTGTTGCCGCCTAGAGGAATATGCACTCTGTATAGTGAAATTGCATAAAGCGATATTCCTTTCGTCTAGCATATGGTTAGTAGAACGCCATCGACTAAATCTCTAAGCCCAATGGAGAGGAGATTTAACAGCAGCAATTTGATATATTAATGGATATTCAGGGGATCTATCAAAGCCCAATCGGGGGGGGGGGGAGACACTCAACACGAAATCCATCCATGCGTAACCAGAGAAAGAGTTGGCTGTATGGAATACATTTTTGCCAAAATATAAAGAGGATGAAAACTCACTCAAGGCGTTGCTAAATAAAACGTACTTTGTTTTAGCCCGAGATGTGCCACGAATGTCAACAAATTCTCTGAATTCCGTGGCTTGCGACGATTCGGCTTGCTACAGTGGTTAGGCAGAGCCAATGCAGTGTGGCTTACTTAAATCGTGCAATAATGACACTAATGTATAAGAGTCAGCGTTTTAGGAAAAAAAGAGAGAGGTTAAATTACGAGTTATGCTAGGTTTTAGTTTTGCTGTTCGTTCAGTGGGTGTTTTAATGAGTAGACAAGCAGGCCCAACCTAGGTCTGTGTTGATTACATACATCCATATTACGAGTGGTTATATATATATATATACATACATACATATGTATACATTTGGATTTAATGTAGATTTATGAATAAATTTTTTGTTATATGCACCGCATCCAGTATAACCGAGTGGCAACCGAAATCCCAACAATATGTCATTGTCGCCTGCCACTTGCTAATGGTGATATAGGCTACGCTGTGTGAATCGCAAAATATGCACATACCCTAAATAGTCACCTCGCGAAACTTCTTGTTACACAATTTGATGTTGATGTAAAAGCCAAAGGTAACGACTGTTGCGATTTACAATGACACGTGTTTACGGTTTAGCTGCAGTGTCTATAGACGCTGTACATCGGCACCAAGTATGTACGTATTATGCAAAGAAATACATCGACAGGATGCTCATACATGTATACATAAACACACGCACGAGACTCAAACACACCGTGACTCGTGCCTGTTTGATGCTGTTATGTCGAACATCGCATCCGCGGTCTGTTGGTTTTAGCAGCACGCACGTTTCAGTAGCAAAATTTGCTGGTTATGAACGAGGGGCACTCGCGGGGCGCTCGGTGGCGTTCACTCGTCTACTATCTCTTCCGCAAGATTAGGCCAAGGAGACCGCATTGCCAGTAGACTTCTTGGCTGATGATGATGATGATGACGATGATGGTGATGATGATGACGATGATGGTGATGATGATGACGATGATGGTGATGATGATGACGATGATGGTGATGATGATGGGGACGATGCTGCTGCTGCTGCTAGCGGTGCAGAAACGATGGGCCGTGCCCGCTAGTGTACTCTTTGTCCTTGCTGGCGGTAGAAAAGGCGGACGCGAATAGGGCTGAGCGGGCAGGCGGCCACCCGATCGGCAGGGGCCCTTGACGGGCGGCGTCGACGGCGTCAACCAGTCCCGTCGCAGAAGCGATCTGAGAGCGGCCGTGGTTCGTTTCCACTCCTGGCAGGATGGACGCTGCCGCCAGGAACGCATAGCCAGGCGTCCCTGGCACACAGAAAGGAGTAGGCTACTATTGGGTGAGCGAGTGGCGTCCACCTCAGCAGGCTTAGAGCTCCTTGGCGCTCTTATTACTGTTCTCTATAGAGAGCTCTCTTCCACTCCCTGTTTCTCTTTTCTCGCTGACTCTCCCTTCATTCGCTCTCGTCCTCTTTGACAAACTCCTCGACTTCAGAATAGCGATCCGCTGATTGTGCACTTTTCTCTCCCCTTCCCCCCCCCCCCCCCCGTTGAAGGGTCGACGTAGAACAAACCCGCAAGAATAAGTGAGAGCGTACGAGCGACCAGCGACGCCGTCGAACCAGCAAGGGACAGAGGAAAAGAGAGAGAGAGAGAGAGGTCAACGTAGAGAAGCGACTGCGAGCGACAATATAGAGTAGAAGATATCCGTTTAAATCTCCACCTCAATGAAGGAGGGCCGCGCGGGACACGGTGAAGGCGTCGGGGGCAAAGAGGCGGAACTCTACGTCGTGCCCTGTCATGCACTAGCGTACAGTGCCGAATGAGGAGACGACGACACCGACACCGGAGCGCAGCGTCTATCGTCGAGCCACTCCTAAGCAAAAACCAGAGGAAAAATAATAGTACCACCAGTAGTAGTGATGGTGAAGTTAGTAGTAGAAGTCGTGGTAGAGGAGTAAGAAGAGGAGGAATAAGAAGAAAAAAATAAAATCTTCAAGGAAGACGACGGCGAGAAGGCGACCCTACCGATGCCCCAGTCAGTTGCTTGTCGGTCTGCCTGACTCCTGACTTGGCATAAACTCGCCCGACGACAACGAAGGCAGAAGCGTCGTGGGAGTCGAGGCGGCGGCGACGATGACGACGACGAAGAAGAAGGAGATCTTTGGCTCTCTCTACTTCGATGCTCGAAAGCACCGCCCGCTCGCCGGTATTCTACGAGCCATCCTGAGGTGGCAGGAAAAAGCCCGTATTCCCCTCTCCGATAGGGGCAACAAATGTTCGGCCAGGGGGTCATCGTGCATCGTGGCTTGGTGGCGGCCCCCGACCTAGTAAAACAGCAATCGCTCGATCTATCTAATCATTCATAGATAGATAGATACATGCATGCAAAGATTCGTAGTGATATTTGTGGTAGAGTTGCGGCAGCGTGAGAGACCGGTATCTCGTCTACTCCAAGTTTAACTAATCGAAATCGTGCTTGACGAATTCACGGTCGTTTCGTCTACTCTGTGTGCTTTGTACTTTTCGGGCTGAATCTTAGCCAAGATTTAAAGTCCACGGGACTGCTTTTCGCAATGCTTCCAAGGCAGTGTGTCTCTTTCCGGCCGCGAGGCCGCGAGGCAAATAATGCACCACACGGCCACCGGGCTCGACTGTGTGCTATGTATGCGCAGTAATCGTGTAGTTGTGTGTGACCACAGAAAACCTTATTGTGCGTTAGCCTCGAGAAGAGAACGGCAAAACGATATCGTCTAGCGATTGAGGTTCCCATTCCAGTAGGCAGGCGGCAGGGATGCACCTAGCAAGCCAGACGCCGATCATGGCATGGCGCTGCTGACGGCTATGACGTGCCCAGGGCCGCCCGCAGCTCACGTAGAGACGAAAGCTATGCGGAACGACGACGACGACGACTGATATTACTATGCTGCTGCTGCTATGGCTGATTGTGGTGCGTCTATTGCTGCTGCTGCTAATGCTACTACTACTACCACCTTTGTGGTGGCTTGCCGTCATGATGGAGGTGGAAGTGGGGGTGCGGGTGCTGGAGGTGACGGCAGCTGGGGCGTCTCGCACGAAGCTGCTGCTGCTGCATATCGTGCCGCGGCGTTCGTTTGTGCGGACCAACTTGCACAGTTTAATACGCGCGCCGTAAAGCTGTCTCCGCCGTACGGGAGGGTCAGTCACTTTGATAGTGCGGGCGGTGGGACACTGCATTTTACTGCTCTGCATCCGCTGCACTGCAGCAATCGTAGTAGTGAAAGCTGCGACAACGGTAGCAGTTAGCGCTTGAGCTCCTACGCGCCAGCAACGCGTCCTTATGCGCCCACACTCACAACAACAGCAGCAGTAACAGCAACAACAACAACAACAACCGCAGCAACAACAAAAACAACAACCGTAGCAACAACAAAAACAACAATCGAAGCAACAACAACAACGATAACAACAATCGAAGCAACAACAACAACGATAACAACAATCGAAGCAACAACAACGATAACAACAATCGTAGCAACAACCACAAACACAGAAAAAACAACAACAACAACCGCAGTAAAAACGACAACAACAACAGCAACAGCCACCGCGGCAACAACAACAGCACAAACAACCTTAGCAACAACCACAACAACAACCGCTTAGACTGACTAGGTAAAAACGTTTGCCCTGATGGTAACCCTATCAAATGAAATCCAGCTTACTCTCTCATAGCCGACAAGTGCTGCACGCTCGCCGCTTCGCTCTTGGAATAATGTCTTTAAAAAGACTTAACAATAATAGAAGACCAGAACAAACAATAATAATTATAAAATATTGCTATTGTGATAATGACCAGAATGTCATTTTTCCATTAACGGCGTAATTTTTCTCGACATAAGCAGTCGTTAACTAATATTGCCACAATTATGACTAAAATCCGTATGCTTGACTTGAAACATTTGGTAACTATAAAACCATATACGGTACAGTTGACTTGTTAAGATAGCACGGTGGTCTATAATCGCTTACTTCCGCTTACCATGTGAATGCTCTGAAGGTAACAGGTCTGTATTTTCTCACAAAGTAAGTGAAGTTCTATTTCGTGAGATAAGTCCAATCGCTACTGAAACAAGGCGCAATTAGTATAAAGATATTAACTTCAGCTAAGGTGAATGAGATCCAAATGGGGAAAATGGTGGAATAAATTCGTATTAGCACAGACAAAATAAGATTTTTTTCCATAGTGTTGAGACACTACGATTTAAATCAATGGAACAGAATAAAAACATCGTTTCCTTCGTTGTTGCGAAACTCGTCATAGCTGCTATGCCCGGACGTTGAAGTACCAATAAAAAAAAATAAACATTTCTAGAAACACCTGGCTCGTTTAATAGCATATATCAGGTGTTAGAAGATGTAAGTAGACGTCTTGACGACAGTTCTGTCTATCCTAATACCAATATGCAAACACAAACATTTCCGATCATCGTTGACCGTCGTGGTAGACTCCTCGTCGTAGGGATGTCCGATCGACCTTGCCCTTAACTCAGGGCGCCTGTCAGAGAAGGTAGATGAGCACGTAGGCTGTATGCCTATATATGCACATATGCACGTTAGAAATCCTATCGACAGTGCTTCCTACAAGCAAGAAGAAGGTACACCCACACAGCACTCACTCAACGTGACGGTCAACACGCCAACTACGTTGTGCAACCTCCATTCCTTTAATCCATCAGCGCTTCGTAGCGTTCGTTGTCACCAATAAAGAAAAGCCATTGATTGGTAGGGCGGCCAAGGGCATCGTGATAATCTGTCGACGGTCGAATCGGTTCATAGGTGATTGAGGAGACGCAAGCTGAGCGCAGGCACTCGCTTTATCGACTTGAGGTTACCGCAAGAGGCAGCCCACTGGGCCTGGCTAGAATGGCCCTCACGAAGACGACCTCAAGGCGCCCACGATGGCCGCAGATCTTTTATCGCCTGAGAGTTTTCTGGCTACTGCTGTGATTGCCGTCGCCCCGATGTCTCTGTTTTTGTCTCTGTTTTCTGAACTGACAGCAACGGCGACTATGGAAGTAGTTTAGAGAGTGCGCAGCTTCTGTAAGCAGCGGATGCTGTTTCAACGGGGGTCGCGAGATGTGTTTGTTTCCTTGGCTTGCTTTCGTCCTATCCAGCAACAGTAGGCAAGAGAAGGGACAACTGAGCTAAGCTAACTCTGCACTTGGAAGCCAGTACACGTAGAGGCGGCTTGAGAGATGCAGCTGCTACCTCCCGTGTGTGTCCTGTGTATGACGGATGTGGGGCTGAAGTGCCCCCTGCGCTCAGTGGAACAACACCGAAGGACAATGTCCGGAAGATACTTGTTTAGTGGTTCCAAACACGCGACGGCGGCCGTATGTAGAGTCTGGTCGGTATTGGAACGGGTGTTCGCTGTATGCTGGTGTGATAGAGTAGAAACTCACAAACACACGAAAAAAGAGCTAGAATCGAATAGTCTAGTAATCATAGGCATACAGAGAGGAGGCTGAGAAAGTGTGAAGCAAAGTAGACAGACGGGAGAAGGAAGAACGAATAAGATAACTATTTTGGTTCGCCAAAGATCTTCCCCACCGTTTACAGCCCTTTTTCCCGTATGTCCTCAAGCAGATGTCCTCGGCTGTCACTCAGGAGAAAGACTCCTTGCAGCTGGCGGCAGCAGTAGGTACTGGACTGGTGATGCATCGGCCCTTCTCTAGTCTCACCATCTCGCAGTGACCGCCTTGACGCATCGAGCCGGGCGCCAGCTCGACAGTTGCCTTGCATATCAACCATGAAGCCGGGACGAAGCAGATATCTAGGGCCAAATTGAAAATTGAAGACACATAGGCACATATGCTGTGTATGCCCTACACGGGCACGTTGGTCAAATCGCACTTGGTGGAGAAAACATCGTTGACAATAACACAAAATTATACGGCTAATAATCTTAGTCATCGTCGTTACAATAATAGTGTTACGAACTTGCCTCCTAAGAAACAGTGCTGTCTCATCTGTTGAAACAGTTTTTGCTGCTTTTTCTACGAGAATAAAATAATTCGTATTTAGGATAATTCGTAGCACCAGTCTTTGCCGCAGTCGATTTGTAGTTTTTGAGTGGTCACAAGTATTGGCTGTCTGCGCATAGTAACTGATGCCCAATTTGATATAAACTTTATAATAGGATGAGAACCATGAGCCATCTGTTCAAGCCAGCCAATCTGCTCAAAAGTGTACGAGGCTTATGTGCAGTTTCTATGTGCGTAAGCAATAAAGCTTTGTGTATGTTTTTGAAGAAAATTACACTTCGACTCACGCAACTCGGCTCTTGATAAATAAACATTGGTGCGACTTGAAATACACGAGGTATAGAAATATCAAAAACTGCATTGTAGGGTACAAACAAGTCCTTTGTAACCGCCTAGACTCACCAAAATATCTGCCAGGTTACCTTGTGATTTATTATCGAACTAAAAAAGCACACGCTTTTATGGCTGAAATTTTTCTAAGACTTAAATTCTAAAGAAATCTTTTTTCTCCCGATACTTGTCACAGATAAAAGAGACTTGGGCGCCCCCACGGGAATGAAGCCCCCAAGGTCGGCTGGTGCGGTGATGGTCAGATATATCCAAGAGTCTATATGTGACAATGGTCGAACTGGAAAAAGGCGTTAGAGTGATTTGTATACGAGAAGCGATCTTTGTACAGGAGAATGCCTATTAAAGGTTTTACTGCTGCGAAAGAGCTCCCAAACGTCTCTAAGGCGTTTAATGTGTTAACACGGCAAACGATTAAACAGCAGGGCCAAGGTAGTGAAGCACGCGGCCTATCCATCTGACTTGGTGATTTCTTCTTGTTTTCGCAAACAAAATATAAAAGCTAAGAGAAATGCGGTTTGACTCTTGCAACTCGGCTCTTGAAGTCTTCGTGTCGGAGCTGAAAAAAACTACAATGTGTGCTTCGATGCATGAATCTACGGAATCTAGAAATGTAAACAAATTGGTGGAAATTGCTTCGGAATCTAAATAATGATTCGGCCCATAGAAAAATAATGATTTTCGATGATACGAAAATAGCTAAAAAAACGCCTGTATCATATTTCCATTGTGTTCACATAGGCGATCCGAGCTCGTCTACTGGCGGGAACGCTGTTTTCACCGTAGACTCTGTTTTACAATGTTAATACACTACGCGATTCCCTGGCTCCTTGTTTGTGTCTAAAACAGCGTTGTTATGAGCATGTGCGTGTGTAAAACTGGCTTGCTGCAGTCGTTGTTGGCGAGGAGAAGTTAGAGTCTGTATAGATAGGTGAGGTCGTTAGCACCCGACTTATTCGTTACGAATCAAATTCCGTATGCGCATACTAATCCGCAAGGAAGGTGGCAAAAGCCTCGTACAGCCGCCGTACTGCGATGCCTATGATGCACTTCAATAGGTAGAGATAGGTGCAGAGCCAATCGGTCGTCTTAGCGGGATCCTCGTCGCCAAATCCATGAATCTGAGCGCAACGCTTGACAACAATGCTGGCGTGCCGAAAATAGACGCTACACACCTACTAGGGACTGAACTGGAGGACGTGTGAGACTGACACAACAACCTTCCACTAGTTCTTATAGTAAAAGAAAGAACTACACAGAGAGAAAGAGAGCTAGAGAGAGTGGGGAAGCTAGAGAGAAAGTGAAAGAGAGAGAGACGGAAAAGGGAAATGTAGCATACAGTTGCCAATATACGTGACATATGATGAGTGACATGGTGGATCGTATTGCATACGGTATTGACAACAACAATGACAACGCTGGTCCAGCCCTTTGTGACGAGAGCGCCCCATTAGATTACCTCCGCCCGAATGAGAAAGAAGATTGTTGTCGCTCGTCTCTCGAACAGTCGCTCACGGCTCACTTTCATCAGTCAATAAATATTACGAGCACTGCGATCTGGCGAAGACAACAGGCCGTTTCCGCTTATATATATATATATATATATATCGGTGTCGACACCCCTTTACCCACACGCCCATATAGCCCCCCCCCCGCAGACAACCAGATATCGAGACATATTAACGACGCAGCCCAATGTACAAGGGTACGATTGCCTCTATCTTGCTGCTGCTACTGTTGCCGCTGTAACTGCAAAAAGGGGATGGCTTCACTTGCCGACTCATGCACATATATGAAGCGACGCCAATGAAGGCACGGTACGGTGAGAGGACGCGGTCGGTTGAAGAGCTGTCGTTGTCGCCGTTGACACCTTGCTCGTCGTTATGAGTTGCTACGTCACTACGCCAGTGGTGAATTTGTTTCGTTGTACCGTTGATTTCCCACGGAGGCGGTCATAATGATGAAGACGATGATGATGACGATGACGAAGTTGTTGTTGTTGTCGTTGTTGGTGACGATCATAAAGATGGTGAAGGCAACAACAACAACTACAACCATCACAACGACAGCAACGCTGATGCTCTGGATACTACAGAGAGATACGATGGTGATTATGATCAGCAGTAGCAGCAGCATCTGCGGCAGAATTATTATTATACTAATAACGCTGCCATGGTCTTCCATATTATGTATATGCGCATATAATTAGTATGGCCGCCTGCTTAGCATGGCCCTGCAGTTTGACGCACGCAGTAGAACGAGACGCTCGCGGTCCCCCGGTTCCTTACTGCAGCGAGCAGACGAACGAGTGGGCGTTCATTCGTCCGTCTGTATGTTCATATCCGGGCGTCTCAACGTCCCCCTCTGCCCTCGTCAGACGCCCCCAGCATCATACTAGGGCGTAAGAAGACGCCTTGATATATATATATATATATATATATATATACGGTCGAAAACCCACCCACAGAGCGCGCTCTGGGTCCCTGCCTGCTGTTGCCCCTGCTGGCGGCGGCGTGCGTCTCCAGTTGGGTGCTTAGGCGACCGGTCTCAGTACGCTCACTCTATTGGAATCTTCTCAGCAGCAGCAGCAGCTCGTGTATCTAGTGCTTAGCTCAGCTAGACAGACTATATAGATAGATGGTGGGGGCTCAGATGATGGACCCGCCACCGGCGTACGGACCCAGTCTGACTGGCGACACATCGGAAAGTTGCAAATATCAAACTGATGCGAAGCAAGCTATGCCGCTGTTAGTGGCATAGCTTCATACCTCATACTGATGATGCCTCATACTGTGCGCTCGCTTGCTATGGTAAAAATAGGGAGAAAAATCGTCACTTCCGTGGGATCTTACGTTCTTAGATCTGCTAGAAGGCTTGTGAACACAAATAGTACTGCTTACATGATGGACGGTCGCGCCCGGTGGCGTGGTGGATGCATTTTTCGCCAGCGCCTCGCGACCGGAGGAGACTCATAGGTTTCGAGCCCCATCGTTGCACATTTGTATTTATGGGGGCCCGTCTATGGAGCAATGCGAAAAGTAGTCCCGAGGACGTTTAATCTTGGTTGAGAGTTTTTTTACATAATGGACATGTTGTATTAGCGATAGGAGGCACAAGATTGCCTTCATGTGATTATGCCTAGTTAAAAACTGTGCAAATTGTCTGCTTAGCAAATAAATTGATGTAAAATAAAGGAAGAGACAGAGACAGAACGCTAGTATGTAGTTGCTATAAAAAAATCTGAAACTGCGAGTTTATCGCGCTCTCGACAGTAAAATATGGCTTGACTTGCCGACAGAAAGAACAGTTCATATATACATTTGTTTAAAACTCTTTTACCCCATTTTTAAATTGCAAACAAGTCTCTAAGCCGTACCACCTATACGACTTTTGTTGGGCAAAAATTAGCCATCGATTCAGGGTTTGTTGGTGTCTCATGCTGATTCTATATATGGGCTTTGTACAATATATGGGTGTAGCAGCAAGACAATGCTAAATCAACTTCAACAGATGCATTATCCACACTTAGACTTGACATCTGCAAAAGCTAACGAGTTGTTCGCAATGGCGCCACCCTTTATGCAGCCATTTCTCCCCCCACCTTGCGGGCACATTTCATCCAGAAGATCTATCAAGAGAGCCGAGCAATAGGAGAAACGCGGGAGGCGTTGCCGCATTGCCGAGAGATCGCGTAATAGTACGTAGCTAATTGCATTTGTCACTTAAGACTTGCTGAAAGGCTGAATTCATAAAATTTGACGAGCCCCTGGGACAACGACGACAACGGAACTGGCCATCTGGCTTACCAGGCGGATTGGCGCGGGTAAGATATGCCATAAAGCACATGAGAGTGTTTACCCATATGTTGCTATGCTCCAAAATAATTAAATTTGTCTTCGTCTCTGAT
Source organism: Dermanyssus gallinae (assembly GCA_003439945.1). Taxonomy (NCBI): domain Eukaryota; kingdom Metazoa; phylum Arthropoda; class Arachnida; order Mesostigmata; family Dermanyssidae; genus Dermanyssus; species Dermanyssus gallinae. The sequence goes on from QVRM01000041.1 coordinate 94,117, forward strand.
GCTCCGTTTTGTTCATTTCAAAGGCATTTTTACGAGACTGTCAAGCTTTAATAATTAGAAATTTATTTTCAGAATTACGTCCTTCGAAGCATTACGAAATGTGTCGGCAGCTTTTGAACTGATTTCGAACGCATATTCGAACAGTATTTTGTTTGTTTATCATTCGGGGTCCAGCGTCATTTGTACTACCGGATACCGCGGGTATATGACCCTACGAGGGTCGTGTAAGGCATCGGGTCAATTTAGAAACCAATTTGCCGCAGTGTTTGGCATGTGCATCTTAGTTGTATGTACTGATACTCTCTCGTCTTTTAGATGTGTTATTTTGAGCAAAAAGCTAAAGCATATTTTTATTGGCATTTGTTATTGTGCTGCGATGCGTTAATAGCACAGACACCAATTGTGGATGGCCCCGGTAGTTCCAAAGAGAAGGGTGAAGCCCTTGCTGGTGAACACAGCCCAGACTGCCTGAGAGCGCTAGTAACCTCCACTGCTCTTTTGTAATTTGCGCCGCCTAGTGTACAATTACGTTATTTACAGACGAGAGTTGTCGTATGTAGATACGCCCTACATAGCCACACATGTAAGCGACTTACAAGAACGCCTTTCAACTACGAAGATATGAGCGCTGAGGAAATTCTGCCATAGTCCCAAGTTACTGTATATTTACAGTAAATTGGGTTTAAACTTAGAACTTTTCTTGAATTGCGAGAACACATTGACAAGTTGATTTGTTTGTCCACCACCATTCAGATTTAAATGCGCATTTCAAGCGGATAACATATCCACCTATCCAGTCACAAGTATTACCTGTTAGGTGTGAATCATCACGTGCTCGCGGCTTAGCGGCGTTAAGGTAGCGCAACTCAATTTTGCTTTGACGCTTTTAGGGTTCATTTGCGTAACTCGTAACCATTAATATAAATTGGCTAGTATCATACACGTCATATATATATATATATATATATATATATATACAGGTAGTTCAATAAGTTCTTAGAATGAGCTTTTTAGAATTCGAATTTTGGCACGCTTTCACCGCTAATAGGAACTGCAACTTTTCGACTGCTAGCACTCAATATATTATGGTGATTGGCCTTTGCGATTTCGTTTGATAGCTTTTCCCGTGCAACGTATCGGCGTGATTTTTAAAAATGGAGAAAAAAGAGTTTCGAGTGGTTATCAAGCATTTTTATTTCAAAGGTTGGAATGCGACCCAAGTAAAAATTGAGTTAGACGAGACGTACAGTGACTCTGCGCCATGTTTTGCCACTGTTTCCAACTGGATTAATGTGTTAAAAAGAGGTCGCAGGAGCACCGAGGATGAACTACGTCCAGGAGGCCAAAAAAACGGCAACTGATGAGGAAAACGTAGAGAAAGTGCGAAAAATTCTTGGCACAGATAAGCGAAAGAACATTAAGGAAATAGCGGAGGCATTAGGGATCAGTTTAGGCAGTGTGCATTTTATCCTACACGAAAACTTGAAGATGAAAGAGCTTACAGCAAAATGGCTGCCGCATTTGCTCAACCAAGGCCAAAAAGACGCGCCTGTTTTGGCTTTACAGCGAAATTTGGCCAAGATGTCAAACAATCTGTCGGATTTTTGGTGCAGATTCATGACCGTCGATGAAAGCCGGGTTCATCACTACACTCCCGAGACCCAAGAAACATCTTGCCAATGGTGTGCACCTGATGAAGGACCTCCGAAGAGGGTGCGGACAACGGCATTGACCGGAAAGGTGATGGCTACAGTTTTTTAAGACCAACGTAGAATAATGCTGGTCGACTACATTGAGAGCTGTAAAACGATCACAGGAGAATATTATGCAAGACTGTTGGACTGCCGTTAGCAAGAACTCATCGTGAAACGGCCCGCTTTGCAGAAGAAGGTTGTCCCGTTTCACCAGGGCAATGCTCCTGCACACAAGTCCCGGCAAGCATCGGCAAAACTGGCCCAACTGAGGTTCGAACTTATTGAACAACCCTCCTATTCTCCAGACCTGGCCCCCTCTGATTATTTCCTCTTCGGACATTTGAAGAATAGTCTCGGTGGAAAGCGTTTTTCCAGCAATGAAGAGGTTAAGGCTGCTGTCAATGCCTATTTTCAGTCTAACGACGCGGAATTCTACTCAAGAGGTATGAAAGCTCTGAAATCTCGGTGGGAAAAGTGTATTGAGCTTCTCGGGGAGTATATCGAATAAGAAAAATTTAAAAACATGATTTGGAAAATTCTCGGTTTTCATTCTAAGAACTTATTGAACTACCTGTATATATACATATATATATGTATATCCAAATATGTATAAATATATATATATATATATAATTTTTTTTTTTAACAATTTTTATTTGCCGAGAACTTTAGCGTTGTATATATATATATATATATATATATATATATATATATATATATGTATATATATATATGCATAACGAACGGCAGAAACTAACAATAACAGGCGGTAACGAATTGCATAGATTCGCTGCTCTACGCGCCATCCTACTATCTCAAGCACCAGCGTCAGCAGTTCTACTTTTGCTGCCACAATTAGGGTCTGCTCTTGCTTTCGCATCTTCTTCCTCTTTAGCTGCTCCAGCATTATCCGAACAACGATCACTGCTGCCTGCTATTGTTACTGTTCATTTCGTTCAACACTATTTGGTTCGTTTAGTGCAGCAACAGCAGCAGAAGCAGCAGCAATGAGTGGGTGTAGTTGTGTACTGTGTGTGTATGTGTATGTTGCCGCCCATGTGGGCCCTCTACTTCTGCTGTTTATAGCCCTATAATTTAGCTACAGAGACACATAGCTCGGGTCGGCCCCCGGGGGTCGCCAGCGTCACTGGGCTGAGGGGACTCACTGGTTCTCACGAAGGCTCTGTGTGTGTGAGTGTCCTTCTCCATCTATCTATCTATCTCTGTTTCTTATTATATATATCTATCTGTGGGGTTGTATCCAACCAACCAACCAGCGAATAAGCTTTCGTTCCTCAACGTCGTGCTCCTCGCTAGCATTGGCGCGCGTCTCAAGCAACGATCTAACTAACCACCGAGTGTGTGCACCCTTTTTGCGTTTCTTTTTGCTGCTAGGTCAGGCAGGCAGGCTCATTAGAGTTGGGGTCAGACGAGGACCAGGACCAGGACGAACCATGCGGGGAGTGACGACGACGGCAAGGGGGCAATTCAGGACGGGCACGACGAGCGACCACCGAAGCACGCCGTTGAACATTCTCCAGACCTCGGAGACTCGCCCGCTTTTCCTCTCACTCTGTTTCACGTTCTCGCTTTCATTGCTTTGCGCAGCCCTACGACACCGTCCATCTGTGTGTTTCTTCGGGGTGGGGATTGGGGGGGGTGCGCCTCAGCGTAAAGTGGCCTGTCACGAAGAATGGCAAACCAGTAGTTCCTGCAGCCGCTTTCCCTATAGCCGCTAATAATCATGCTGGTGACCACCACGAGCGGTAAGATACGGGCGCGGACCCAAGCAAGCGGCGGCATTGGGCCGGGCTTGTGAGGCACAGTGGCATATTAAACGTGGAAAAACCGCCACAGGAGGTTGATGGACATCGGCTTATATACGTATGCGCTCTTCACGGAAGTATTCGTGTCTTGGCGCAGAGGAAAGAACTCGTATCTCCTCGCGGACACCGCTGCAGTTGCTGTTTTCGTTAGAAAAACGAACGCAACGATTATGATGGTAGCGACGCGCGCACATTCTTCAGTTAAGACAGAAAAAAAAATTTGCTGACCCTTCAAGCCAACGCTTACTGTTTATGGGACTGCTTTCGCATTGCTTTCTAAGACGGACTTCAAGCAACACAAATATGCAACGGTGGGGCTCGAAGCCGTGCACCAATGTATATCTTCCGGTTGCGAGGCGCATATTATACCGTGCCACTGGGCTTGACTTTTCAGTAACGCCTACTGTTTGTTTGCTTTAATGCTAGGTGGTAGAACGCAAATAAATAAAGTTAGTCCTACACTGCGTCGCCAACTAAGTGAAGCTGCAAAAATCGTTTCCGTTTATGCAGACGCAGTTCATAGTTATACATATAGCTAACCGTTATATCATGTATGTGATTTATAATTAAACACACTCTTGAAATGTCCTTATCTGGAAAATGTAACACTTATTTATTGCCCATGCACTATGTTATGGCCGACTCATAGCCAGCCGAGTGTTTCAATAACAGTCGGCATATTTAAACGCCGGTTTTGTTGTTTTTTATTATTATCTCTCGCTCTCGGCCGGATCGAGTGGATCGAAGTATAACCCTGCAAGGATGGCTACACACCATATCTGGATTAAGACACCTATGTTTGCCGTTTTCTTTGTCCGTGGTCGAGTTCACGCTGGAATCAGCCTTCCCCATATTGGAAACCAATTAAGATTGAGTGGTCTTCCATCTTAAACTCGTTGCCTCCCTGCACTAAACTGATCCAGTCTTCGTGCATATACACTTACACATATATATATATATAACTAAAAGACCGAATTCCTTTACATCTAAATGACCTTTTAGCTGTTTTATACATTTGATTAAATTTTGTTCTATTACGTAAACATGTGTTTGTGCGTGTATACAAGTATACAAATGTATGTGTATACATTTTTTTATATATAGTAACTACACAACTGGATGGTCCACACCAAGCGTCGTTCGTTAAGGCACAGTAGTGTGGGACTCACAAACCCACTAAGATCCGGGCGTTCTCTTTGACCCTTGTTGGCCGCAGTACTGCGTTCTCTAAAGTACATCACCTGTCCACGTTATGTCACTAAAGCTGCTTGAGTCTCTGAGGTGGCTATTTGTGCCTCAAAGGCAAATTGTGCGAATCTTCTTAACATAAACGGGGATTCAAGGAGTGCCTCTAGAAGGGCTTGGCATCTCAGGGAACCTCTTAGTTTTAGGTTTTTATAGCTTTCGCTCAGTATTGAAGAAGGCACAGCGTTCGTAGCAGTACCTTACGTCGTCAGCCTCTCCTCAGTTGCACGTACAGCACAAGAAAGAGTAAGTTTTGCCAATGAGACGTAGGTATTGCTAAAAGTAGCCACCGTGACCCGTTATTGGTTGCGCGAGTGGGTAGGAAAGCAAGTCGTGTTTACGGCTGTACCATCTTTTAAGGTCAAGGATTTTTTACTTTGTCCAGTATTCAGGGTAGCCCGGCCTAGATTGCTTGACTTGTAACTCCAATGGATTGTCTCCCATTGCTCGTTCCATTTGCTTAGGGTATTTGCTCAGCTGATTAGTACTTCCTCCGTCCAGATCTTAGTTGACGAGCTTCTTGAAGCCAGTTTTTTTTTTACTTTTTGGTCCCAGAGAATCTGCATGGAAAGTACTTGTATGACTGCTGTGAAAACCGTATGACTTGCCCGTGCGAGTTGGACCGCCATAGGTCTTTGGGTTTCGTTGAGGAGGTGGCGTGTTGTAACTCGGGTAGTCGTGCGCCTTCGTAAAAGTGCGACATATAGCATGCTATATTCTACTGATTCTTAGAAACAGCGTCCAGAGTTGGTTGCTCCTCTGGATTGCGGAAGAATTTTTTTTGCAGCTTTGCTAAGGCTTTGGCAATTTCTTTTTGCTGCATAGCGTACATTAGGTGATCTTATGAAAACCATATCCAGCATCACGCCCAGGTATTTTATTACAGAGGTGGGTGTTGCAGGGTGCCCTTCTAGACGTAGGTTTAGATTCTCTGGAAGGCGCTTTATAAGAATTGCTTTTGTTTTCTGTAAATCCAATTCAAGACCTAGTGTGTGGAGACATTGTCTGAATATATATATGTATATATATATATATATATATGTATATATATATATATATATATATATATATATATATATATATATATATATATATATATATATATATATATATATATATATATATATATATATAGCGTCCCTTCTCAAAGTTTAGACTTGTTTGTCACAGATGCGTGTGCTATTTACCATGGAGTATAATTCTGAACTGAGCCTCATCCAAATTCCAGCGTTAATGTGTAATAAGTACCACCCGCTGGAAATAAGAGCCTTTAATTTAAATATGTCCTTGTGCTTGCTCGAGTGAGTCCATAAGTAGCTCTTAGTCTAGCTTTGTCAGTGTCAATATGCGCCGTATCTAGGAAAGCTATAGGCGGCTAAAGTTGATAGTCCTAGACTCGGTTTTCCAGGATTTTGACTTCCTGATATCGTGATTTTCCGAAATCTGACTCCAGCTTTATTTCAAACAGTTTATATATATATATATACATATAAACAAAAAAAAAATATATATATATATATATATATATATATATATACATATAAACAAAAACAAATATATATATATATATATATATACAGAACAGTGGGTTGCGTTGTGTACAATCCTTATAACTGTACTTTTGCACGGTTAATACGACATTCTTTCGTTTTGACACTTTGCTGAAATGTGAGCTTCCTATAAAGCACCCGACGATTCGCGAACGTGGGCTTTTCCGTGTCGCCTATCTTAATTCAACCACTTATATTTTGTTTGTGCGCATATGTAATATAATAATTTTAGAATTTGTGTAATTATAGAAATTTTAAGCTCAATGAAGAATTACTGAATTTAAATAAATTTGCCGTCCAGAAAAAACGGTCCCATAAAAAATAAAAAATAAATATATATATATATATATATATATATATATGCGCACAAACATGCTCGCACATTTGACCGTGTGCACGACGCGTGCATGTGCACGACGCATCATTTGCGGCCATGCTAAGTGGAGTCGTTCGGCAAATTGTCGACGGACACATTAGTCGCAGTGCAAGGGGGCAATAAATAGAAATGGCTAGAAGAGCAGCATGTTGTTGCAATCGCAGCTACCGCCCGGATAGGCAAGCGGTGTCTTCGAGGAATAAGTGAGAGGGAATTGTCTGTGACACAGAGGAAATGACCTAGTGTTGGTATCCTGTACAACGAGAACGACAAAGACTTCACAGACAGCACACGGACGGACGGACCAACGAACCAACCAGGAGGTTGTCGTCTCTTGTACGCGGCCGGTCCCCGGTCCGGCGAACCAAGCAACCCCCCCTCCACAGTTAGTTCTTCGCTTGGCCCCGCTCAACAACCAATCGGGCTAGTGTGTTCTGCTCTCGCTCTGTATGTGCGTAGTTAGGCCTAATGAGCGCACGGGAAGTGGGGAGGAAAGTTCGTTTGTTTGAAACGGAATAGCCCAAGAGGACAGCGAGTTAAGTGTTGATGAGCGACAACGTTGAGATGAACGTTGAGAGGACGGGGGGCGGAGGCAGCCTACAGGAGGCGTGCGAATGGCTGAGCGTTCCCGGCAGCTAGATAAAGACTGTTTTGCGCAAGAGAATAATAGAGAAAGAGAGCGAAAGGACGAAAGAGAGAAATAAAGCGCTAGGAAACGGCAAAACTATAAAGTAACTTTGAGAGGAATAGGTGGAAAAAGAGAACACACGTGGGCGAGGTAGATAAAGCTAAATCGAAACCAACGCTTTGTTGCACCACTGTTGCCGCATTCGTTGTTGATGCGTACCTACTGTACGACACCCCACCGTAGTATATTTGTAAAGGAGTTTTGAATACAAGTGTTTGCCCGCTTGCTTCACTTACGCGTCTTGAGTTAGAAGCCTGTATCTCAGTTTCATGTGCCTCTCTGTATTCGGTTGTATATGTATATTGTTTTGTTACGTAAGTGGCAAGCGTTTATTAAACAATATCGGCTGAGACAAGTGCCAAGTAAACCGTAATTTCAAGTTAGCTGACTCAAGCTGATGAACGTGCTCCGGTCACGACAAATAGCCTACCAGAGTGCTTACAATTATGCCGCAGAAACTCTTTAATCTACTAGAATACTCTGTTTTTACGCTGTATACTGTTTTTCTAATTTTGCATTAAGGTATGAATTGGTAAATTAAAATCCTTAATTGGGTCGGGCTGTTTTCGTTTCATTTATTCATTCTTCTTGTTTATTAATTTAATTGATTACTAAAAAATAGAGTCCGAATCTACCCAGTATATGTAGCTGAAACATGCATGCCGAAAAAGCTCGCCACTCATCTCACGACTAGACGCCAGTTAATATGTGTCCTATGATGAAACGGCAAAGGAGTGATCTAAGGTGGAGTTACGCCCCACTTTGAACCCCTCCCGTAAATTAGATTTTCTTAGAATCAAGTCCCTGAATAACCATTGGCTGTTGATGACAACAAATTATGACGAAGGCTAATTCGGCTTGATTACAGACTACTGATCAAATTGTAGTTGATACGCTGGGTAGACTTTTTCCAGAACACTTGGATTCAGTCACGTAACGTTTCGAGAGTCCTACAAAACCTTGTGAATAACGACCAGCATCACGTGGACGCACAAAAAGTTAGGCAATACATCTTATTAAGTAAAGCCCACGTGAAAGCTCTTCAATGACCAAATGCACGATGACAATAGGTTGTTAGATGAGGTAAAACTAAGTTGCATTACAGGCAAAACCGTACACTGGCATTAGCCCTACAGTTCCTTTTGAGTATTTTCCATTGTGCAAACCCATGTATGGTATCAATAGCACGCACTAATTAAAAATAAAAACATACCGCGAGATACCAGTGACTCGTATACCATCGTAACGGATCGCTATCTAACAACGTTCACCGTTATTTATGCTTAGCGACCTTACTTAGAGTCAATCAAGTCCTGACAACTTTCATAGTGAGAGGGAGGTGTTATATTGAATAATCTCACCAGCGTTAGCCAAAAGTAAATTCTTATCCAGACGATATAAATGCCGGTAAGAAAGCATCTTCTGAAAAACAATTAGATATCCATAGAAAAAACCGATGGCTTAGTGGCAAAGCCTTTGCCTTGCATTCGGGAGGACTGTGTTCAAGACCCAGACCGGCCACTCTTAAATTGGTTTGCATGGTTTCCAATTTAGACAAGGTAAATGCCGGAGTGGATTAAAATTAGCCATGACACGAAAAACCGTACACGGGTAATTGCCTTACGGATTAGCTAAAAAATAATATAGGAGGCTAGTTTTCTGCAAATCAAAAAGTCAAAAATATATATATATATATATACATACATATACATACATAAATCATTATACAGGCATATTTCTGGACATACATTATAGACGACAGATCGTTGCGGGAAGAACACGAGTCATGATCCGCACTTGTTGTCGTCGGCAGATATACTTCGTTCTTGTACAGCTCGTAGTTAACAGCCTTTCGAGGTCGACAAATAATTTGCAGACTTGAAGCTTGAAGGTCGAAACGACGCGACTCAGTGAGCTTCGTCGATCGACCGAATGACTGAGGTGCTGAGTGTGCACAATTTGCTCTCGACTTCATAATAAACCACGAATGTATTGGTAAAACGAGGATGTTCTCGGGGCTCAAGGCGAGTAAGAGAAGTACGCCGAGAGACGGAAATAAAGAGTATTCCTCACTAGTATTGATAACAATGGTGAAGCAGTAGCAAATATTGTTTAGGATGAGAATTCGAAATTGGCGCAGCACATTTACTGTTGCTGCTAGAATTAAAAACATTTTTTAAAGAGGTTGTTTTTAATTCTAGACTATCCTCCGTCCCCTACGGGCTTGGAACTCAACCTGAGGTAATATCTTCAAAGCACCGAGGGCCGGACATGTTAAGATATCTAGGGTTTCCCTAACAGTCCTTGTGGCAGCATGGCCGCTGACACTCAGCAGTATGGTTAATCATCTAATCTCAATGAGGATCGCTCAAAGAAAATTCGATCAACAACAGGGATCGAACCGGGGACCGGTAGATGACCACGCCGTCCACCACTACTGTTGCTGATGTGGTTCTCGCAAGTTTTAAGGCCGACAGCGAGAGAGCGCGGGTCTAAGCTGCGAATATGACCGTCACCCGTGAGGAGGAATAAGGTCAAACTAGGGCAGACCGCTAATAGTTCGAACAGCACTAACAACAACATAACAACAAAATGTGTGAAATTCCAGGAAGCTGCAGAGACTTATTGAAATAGTTTTGGTCAATGGGTTCGATAACTAGCACCAAACTGTTCCTTTTTAAAGTGAAACCCTAAGGGACGAGGGACTACAAGCGTGGCCGGGGAGTGGCGTTGCTGTAGTTGGTGATCAAGTCATCATTGCAGGATACGTTCTAAATACAGCATAAGGAACGGGCTATGCATGTGCACCACGGGTAAAAGGCAACCGGCTGCAGGATTTGTTTAATATGAAGGTGCAAAAAGACCTAATAAAAAGTCTCAACAAATACAGGGCCTGCAGTCGGCCACGCGACGAACGCGCAGACAATCTGTTGATGACGAGCGGGGTAGCAAAACCTGGCGACCCCAATTATGGTCTTCGAATTCCCGGCTATTACTGCTAATGACAAGCAGACAGACACCCCGGCGGCCGCAGAACTCGTATCCAGCCATGTCGTTAAGGCTGATATTTTATGTGAGGAACTCGTCTTCACCCGTCAGCTAATGATGACGACGACAACAACAAAACAACAATAATGAACACAATAACAATTGTGATGAAGTAGTTCTAGCTGAACCAGCCGCAGCAATTAGAAAAACTACCGACCCAAAGGAATAAATAAATCGCCGTTGTAATCGTACGTAGAGCTCCTGTAGGCTAGAGTCCGTGGCTAGCCTATTGCCTGTTGGAGGTTCACTGCAATCTACTCACTCTACGATCGTCCACTAAACCAGCGTTATACTAGTCACTACTAAGGGACAACATTCATTGGTATGAGCTAATAAGGTTGATTGGGTAAACAGACTTAGAGTGTAAACAGTATAATGAGGAAAGAGAGCGCGACTACCCGAGAATAACTGAAAATAAACGTTTTGCCCTTGAGAATAAATATTCCCCTCGTCATATACTGAATACTATCAGTAGGCACGTTAACCTATCTTGACGCTTCGGGACGCTGCGGTTGCTCATATCTGTATGACAAATAGCTATATCTCGTTCTATGCATACGCTTACTGTACTTGAATACACTTGAAGAATTGTCTTAGGTACATTGGTAAAGAGTCGTGCACGTGTTAGGTAGATGGAGATTGCTCACCGGGCCGAAATTTGTCTTGAATAAGGAAGTGATATTACCTTTATTTTTTTAAAGAAAACTTGAATTTATTAAGGAATTTAATATATACATGTGAATGTTTGAATCCACGGCGCCGATGGCTCACTCCTCATCTATCACTCGTGTCCGAGTGGGAGTCTTGCCCGACCCCTGACGCGAAGACGCGGGTCCATCCATTACCTTTATTATTAGATACGTTCAATTAAACCAGTTTAGCGAAGCGATGAAGCCGCGGGAAACAAATAATAGGATATGCATTACTGTCGACACAGGTAGTGAGTAGAAGGCAGACGGATCTCAAAGGGACGGCGTAATTTTCAACTTAGTTTCAGAGTTTACCTGCATACGTACATGTAATACTAGGATCGAAGAAAGTTAGGAAATGCCCATTATGATGCCGGCGTTCACTCAATATCCTTTCATTAGATGTTGAAAAGAACATTTTTTTTGTATGGCGGCAGACGCGATTTTCTTATGCAGTAACAATTCGTTTATTAGGGGTAATAGAAGCGGGTTTAGAACTAAATAGAAATTCGTAATAATAATGTGCATAGTAGTACTAGTAGAAGTGGTAGTAGTAGCATATATATAATATAAAATAATATAAACGTATTTTATACTAGTAGTCTGTAATGGAGCGTGGCATATGACGACGTATTGAGACTCTGTAAACTGAAGGGCGTGCAAATAGTAGTTTACGCGGACGACCTCGCTATGCTGGTCACAGCGCGGGACGCCGTCTCAACGTGAGGACCGAACGCTATGAAATTGAAGAAGGAAGAACGAGAAAAAGCTCCTGAAAGCGCAACGAAAACTGGTATTACAAATCGCCAGTGCAGATAGAACCGTCGAAACGACGGCTATCATCGCTATAGCAAGGCTGGTGCCATGGCCTAGAATGATCTAAGAACGAGCACGGAGGAAGGCGAACAGATCCCTACGAAAAACCGGGGCCCAAACACAGACAATTAAAGGGATAGAACGAACAATGGACCAGCACTCCAGCACATATACCCGGAGCCTGGACACGTCAGGTCATCCTGACCTCGATAAATGGTTCGACACGGAGAAGTCACCAACTACCTGACGCAGGTATTGACGGGGCACGGATGCTTCCAAAAATACCTGCATAGGATACCTGCAAAGCTCCGGGCGTCAAATGCATCATGTGCGACACAAGCGAGAAGGATGACATGACTCACACAATTCCCCTGTGCCCAGCATTAGAAGGCATACGACAGGACTCACCGGTGATGGCGTATCCAGACATGGCGGTGACAGATCTAGTCAGCGCTATGCTCGAGAATGAGCGTAAATGAAAGCAGGGAACCTGCTCTCATTTAAGCTCATTCTGCTGGAGGGGACACCGAGAAAGAACGAGCTAAAAGAGTGAGGCGACAAAGAAATGGAATAGCGCTTGGAAACCAACATTAGAAGGGAACAACTATAAACAGAGCGCATAGAAGAACCTCCATTTTCAGCGAAGTAAAACGAAAGTAGTTCCAATGAAAATGGTTGTAACATTACGCCTGATCTTAACTTTAGCCTTCACATTACCAAGGTTGTGGAGACATCTCTGCGCACAATAAATACTATCTTTCGCTGTTTTATTTTAACGACTCCACATGTGTACATTCGCCTTTACAAATCTCTTGTTCTTCCTAAACTCACATATTGCTCCCCTGTCTGGGAGCCTTATCTGTCCAAATATAGGAAGTTGGTGGATGGGGTCCAAAACATGTTTCTAAGACGCCTGCGAATCAGGTGCCCCCACAGCGTGTTAGATGACGTTGTTCCAAGTACCGACACACTTTTCATGCAGTGCAACTTATCTGTTCTACATCAATTACGAAAATGTGACTTGTTAGGACACTTTTTTGATGTACGCTCCAATAACCTAAGGAGTCAACGATCAATCACCTCGAAAGCCGTGTTCGCGGTGAATTCGTGAACGGACTGTTTGCTTGGCGTATGGCCAAATGGGCCCATGATAATCCAAATAGTGCTCGCCTATTTGGTGATAATTACGATTGTCTTACAGAAGTATGTATATTGATACCAATCCTTTTATGTGAAATAAAAGTGATGTTATGTTATATATTCAATTAAAAAAAGTTAGTGATGTTCACGCGTGCAAACCACATTTTCCACACTTTCCTCTACACAAAAAGTCGTAGTAGTAGCAGCAGCAATTACTAAAAATTATTCTGCTAGTAACACCACAGCAGTACCACATTGACGAAGGATAGCCAACTGAGAGAACGTTTTTGCGATGGTGACGACGTATCATGAATCATGAGCATCACATCTTTTTAGATGAACATGCATTGCACGACGTATGGGAGGTAGTGTACATGTTTTTCGCCTGTTTTTATGTATATGCCTCGCCTGATTCGTCGATGTTTTCGACCAGCCGTCACGTCAGGGAGGGAAGACACGAGGGAGGAAATCGGCAAGATTATGATTACCAGCTGATTCTGACACCGAAATGCAAGCGGCAGCGATAACAACAACAACAGTCGAGCAGCATTCCAGTGCTGGCGACGTAGCGTTGCGGGATAGACCGCGCTAATGGATGATGGCCAGCGTCTGTTACATAGGCCTGAGGAGGGAAGGGAACGAAGCCGTAGAAACGACTGTTGTTGTCGGGACGTGGTGGTGACGATCATAACGACATCGATTACCGGTCTTGGCCTAGACAGAAACGAACCACCGATGCAACTGGGCACGTCAACGAACGGTGTAAGCGTGGAAACGGTAGTAGGACGGAAGTTTTCTCTCAACGAGAAAGGATTAGTGCCCCCTTATCAAAGAGCATTTAAGTTAATTGTTTTTAAATCGCAGCGTCGCTGCCTAACCAGTTCTCATTTTTTGCTGCGTGGGCCTTCTCCGGCCCGGTAAACTTTAAACTAAGTAGTACGCAGGAGATCGCATGTATATCAGAGTGCCACCACTGGTGGGATGCTAAGAACAACAGAATGCTCCCCGGGGGAGGGCGGGAGGTAGTTCGAATAGTAGAGCGTCACTGGTGAGGTAGTGAGTACAATGAAGTGCCACCGGTGAGTACACGAGATTGCCACGGAAGGGGTAGTTTGTACAGCAGAGTGCCACTGGTGAGGGGGAGGTAGCTCGCATAGTAGAGCGCCACTGGTGGGGTAGTGAGTACAATAGAGTGCCACTGGTGGGGTAGTGAGTACAATAGAGTGCCACTGGTGGAGTAGTGAGCACAATGAAGTGCCACAAGAGGGGCAGTTTGTACAGCAGAGTGCCACTGGTGAGGGGTTAGCACAACAGAGTGCCACCGGTGGGGGGTTAGCACAACAGAGTGCCACCGGTGGGGTAAATCGTACAGTAAAGTGGCACTTGTGGGGCACAGTTAGTACAACAGCGCTACTAATAACTGTAACGGTAACTAGAAAATAAAACCGTTATATTAGTACTCTAGCCGTCCAAGCAGCGACAGTAGATGTGGTTTTTCTTCGTAGAACTCGCACAAGAAGCCAAACACACTCTCCTGAAGTGTTTTATCTGTTCGTCGCCCTGTTCTTTTTCCTGTCAACTTTGCTCACAGCTCCTTCAGCTGCTCAGTCAACTAACTGCTCATCTAAGTCGATTACTGCGACGTGTACGACTTGTACTTGTTGGTCGTTCTGCTTTGCGGCGAAAATGATCGCGAAGTTAATGCTTGTGTAGTTGTGTTCGTGCGCCTGAAAAATGGACCAACGGCAGGACGGAAGACCGAAGACCACGCACAAAGCGCACACAAGCGTTGTTCGTTCCGACGGAGTTTTCCGGACGGAAAAGAAAAGGCGGCGGTCGTCGTCGTCGTCATCATTTTCGCTGCTGCTGTCAGTTCGCCGCCTGCCGGCGTTGGCCGAGCGGGGGCGACCGATTGAGGCGGCTGCCCCATTGTTTGGTCGCGGCGTGCGTCGCTAATGGAGAGAGTGCGGCCAACAGAACTATAGGGTTGAGGACAACTGGAACCGGAACCGGAACGAAGGATACAGGCAGGCCAACTGGGTGGCTGGCTGGCTGACTGGGCGGGGGAACCAAGCGGTCAAGAAGAAGACTTCGCAGAAGAGCGGCCAGACCGAGCCCTGGCTAAACCGCTAGCCGCACGGCAAAGCTTTGCGCTATCAGGGAGGCGAGCCAATTATATCCACTGCCACCACTGCCGCTTGAGAGACATCGAGAAAGCGAGCGATATATATATATATATATATATAGAGAGAGAGAGAGAGATAAAGCGATACTGAGATTGTACCATAGGCAGAGATATCAAAGCCAGCGCAGAAGTAGACGCAGTATCATCATCACCACCATCATGACATTCTTGTGGCAGCCCTGATGTATCTTTTCCGGCCACATGTGCTATCAGCCGAGCAGCATGGACTACTTAGTGAGCCAGCAAACACTGTCGTGCGTTTTTGTCTCTGTCGTTATTCCACGTTTGTCTAACGGATTCCCCCTTATATATATTTATATATTTATATATTATATATTTATATATTATATATTTATATATTTATATATTTATATATTTATATATTTATATATTTATATATTTATATATTTATATATTTATATATTATATATTTATATATTTATATATTTATATATTATATTTGTTTTTTCTCGTTTTTGTCTAGCTTTTATCAACTTCTTTTTGTACGATTTAATCTCGCCTATCTGCCTCAGCCAGCCGAGTTACAAATCATCTGTTCCGTTCGTATCTACTCTATCTTACACTTTGTTTGTTGTGAGGACCTGGATTCGATTTGACCTTAGGTGCTTAACTTTGGCTTGGTCGATCCCCGTCGCTGCCTACCACGCAAGGTCAGCAGGCATGGTGATGGTGACTGTAGAAGAGGTAAATTTTGAATCAGATTCAGCTCCCACAAAACCAGACGGATACGGAAACACGAAGCCAGACAGATACGAAAACACGAAATCACCCAGATTCGAACGAACACGAATAAATACGATGTGACAACAAACGAGAAAAGAACTACTGCTTGGAACAGGCAACAATGTTCCGCGCAAAACAGGCTTAGACAAGGGGCAGTAGTTTTCGATCACACATCCAGGAGAGGGTAAGGAAGGCCACTATCGCAGCCGCGGCAAATAAATGCCCACATATGCTTTCGGTCGATGCAGCAGTAGCTCTTTTTGGGATACAGATAGTACCCATCGCCACATATGGCATTTCACTAATATGGGATAAGGTGGGAGTAGACGAATTGCGTTTAATCGATGGGGTAAGGTTTTTCTTTCTAAAGAGGGTTTTTGCGCTTTCAAATACATGCAGAAATTGGGTGGTCCACGTGTTGGAAGCTGGCCCACTGCTGACAGAGGAGCTACAAAAACGATGGAATCTGAAGAAAACGTGCGGCTTTGACGTTTATATGCGAAACTGGCGAACCAACATTAGCGAGGTAGACATAGGAATTTATGGGACAGCAGCAATGAGAAGCACTGGGTGGAGGGCTAGCGGGGTGAAAGATCGCCATTTGGCAACGGCCTTTGCAGCCCACGGATTTCATTACGTTCTACGCAACGTGGAGGGCTTCCATAAACCACGAGACGAATATCGATGCAAAGAATGCTGGAGTAAATGTGATAAATACCACGCCGCGGTTTATCCGGCGATCCGGTCCATTGCAGAACTGGCAAAACGCTAGATCGATTGTTGTGTGGAAAACTGTGATGTAACATAAACACACTTACCCAGCCCGGGTGTTAATAAATAAATAATACTAAAACATAAATAAATAATAATAAAAATAATAAAAGAGGCTTAGACTTAGAAGCACACACATACACATCATATTGCCCTCCTTTGCTTTCTATTTCGAGTTCTTATTTTTCTTTAGCGAGCTACGGATAAAGGAATATTTTACTAAAGTGAGTAAATGCTGCGCAGAAAAACTGAAGCTTAGCAAACGCACTGTTTTAACCTAAGGAGACTCCAGAAGACACTCGTAAACTTGATGTTCTATCGATAGCTCCCAATGGCCGAATTGTGACAACAGAATTGCAAGACAAGATAATAGACAGGAAATCGCGTCTGGATAGCGTTCGATGACCATCCGCGTACATACACCCATAATATTTTGAACAGCCAATTGCGGGCATAGCAGCAAATGTTAATTTAACCAGGGCAGTTAGATATGGCAGATTTCCGAGGCGAAGCACAACTTTATGTTCATGTTGCAGCGATCTGTAGCGGACACTGCATTGTTACGTGGGCAAAGAAGTGATTTCACAATTTAGTTATTCATTTTGTTCGTAGTTCGTAGCTCATACGCCGTCGTCGTCGTCGTTGTATGGTTGCCGGATGCTACAACCATGAATAGGTTTATTTTAGAGCCGCTGGAAGGAGCGCGTGGCCAGCATTTATAGTAAATCGGGCCACAACTGGAACGAAAACGCCGCCGAGCATTCTGTTGGTTACCGCGTTTATTGCTAGGATAACTACTGCTGATGCCGCTGCTGCTGCCGCTGACAACGACCGCCTCACGCTTCGCACGGCCTCGAGTAATCTCCCGATCTATTTACAATTGGCGTGTTGTCCGGCTGCTCCGCCATCACCAGCGACATACGTTGGCCCGCGACAGACAGTTGTCATAGTGCGCTACACATATAGACGAAGCTTTCAGCCAGCGTACATGACAGAGAGAGAGAGAGAGCGAGAGAAAGAACTCAGTGTACAGAGAGAGTCAGATGTCGGAGTACGGAGTGTCTTCTTCCAGCTACTGTTCCAGCCTTTCCCAGCGTCTACCAGCCTTTCCCAGCCTTTCCCAGTGAGCAGCCCACACACCACAGCATGCCTTCCACCGAGCGCGCCCACAGCACACAAATCATCGCCATCATCATCATCATCATCATCGGGCGACGAGAGCGCCGCTCGGCAGAAAGGAGCGCAAAACAAACTGTGACATTGCAGAATCATCTGGCGTCAACTCTAACGCGAGCGACAGCATCATCTGTTAGCGTATGCAAGCAAGCAAGCAAGCAAACGAGTGAATGAACGAATGAATGAACAAACCAATGTACGTATGTACGCACTCACGCACGCGGATACGTTTGACAGCTCAAACAGATGGTCGGGCGTCCGAGACGCGGGCGTCGCAGACCGACATCTGTCTTCTGCTCGTCGTCGCCGGCGTCGGTGGCGGCGGCGTTTCGATTGCTCAGCAGCGGCTGGCAGGCGGGGGGCGGCCGTTGACTGGCCAGGACATGGGAACCTGTCATAACCATCCGGTGTCTTCTGGACGTTCGAAGCCTCTGCATGGAATGTGTTCATGGATGTGACTGTGTGCGTCTCAATGTGTGCAGCTGTGTGCACGAATGGCTGGGTGGGTGGGTGAGTGAGTGAGTGAATGAATGAATGGGTGTTTGGGTGGTTGGCTGAGTGATGATGAAGGAGGTGGTAAGACCAGACTTGAAATTAACACCACGTCCGGTGAGGCCATATTTTCGGCGTAGTCTTTGCCGAGTTGTCTACATTTTTTGAGAAGTTTTGAGTTGTCTAAATACTTGTTTGATGTTTATTCACCATTATTTGTAGATGGATGTCTAAATAATAGTTATGGTTATAGTAGTGGTAGTAATATTAAGTCGAACCCGGTGGCGTCGGTGCATTCGTTTGCGCCACTTCGCAATCGGAGGAGACAGAGGTTAAGCGCGGGTTCGAGCCCCATCGTTGCTCATCATTTGTATTTATGGGAGTTCGTCTATAAACAGCAATGCGAAAAAGCAGTCCCGCGGACGTTAAATCTTGGCTGAGGGTCAGCCCGAAAACTTTACTTTTAGTTGTAGTAATGCTACTAGTATACGTAGTAGTAGTAGTAGTAGTAGTAATGATAAAGAAAATCCTTAAACGCAAGTAGTTCAGATAGGAATTGTTGCGATATATCCTTAATTAACCCACTCAGTAATAGTAGTAGTAGTAGTAGTTGTGAAGCAAGCATGCGTAAAGCAGTCCCATGGACGCTAAATTTTGGCTGAGAGTCAGCCCCGAAAGTATTTTTTTTAGTAGTAGTAGTGGAGGTGGTTAAAAAGTAGTGGTGGTGGTCGAAGGTGTAGCCACAATTCGAAGAGAATTGCAAACACTGGCAGTGAAATTATTGACAGATTGATATAACGGATGATGGCTACTGACGCTTCACTAGTGATGATGACCTGCCGAACTTAGTAAGATTGTATTGGATACGTCATCTTTGAGTTTGGAGTAGCCAGAAATTTACAACAACAACAACAGCAACACATTGTGTTGGACGCGAGTCCAAAACTCGATTGAACTCGGGCGGTCATACGTAGGTACAGGAGTAGAGAAAGAGAGAGATCAATCGAGCGGAACAAAAAAAGATCGCTAACAGTATGACAGGAAAAGTCATACAGACCAAGTATGAGAGTGTCAGAGAGAAGGAGGAAGAATGCAATAACAGCCGACAGTCTTTCCTAAACATTTTTCGTATAGATCGGATTGAATTGGACACGCTGAGCTGCAATGAACACCAGCTTCTGTTTCTGCCCCTTCTTCCGAACGCCTCGACCGACGCCATACGGTGACGAAAATGCCTGCTATTGCGAGTGATGGCTCGTGGCGGAGGAACGCGGCGGGCTGTGTAAACACACACCCCCGTGTACGCTCATGTGTTCCCGGTGCAAACGACGTCGGCGTCGCTCGTGTTATAATGAATATTATTAACACGAGCTGACATGGAGCATAGACATAAACACATACACACGCCAACGTGACGGCGTGACATGTGCCCCGACACCTGCTGCGTGATCAACACGCGAGATGGATTGCAAATCGGATAATTATGATCGAGACGTGGTTGCTGCTAATAATAGTACTGATATATATATATATATATATATATATATGGCGACGAGGTGAGTTCGCGATGCTGAAGGTTGTTACTGCCATTGCCGTGGCATTAGTAATATTTACGTAAGCACGGTACGATCGACTAATAAAGTAGCAGGTCTAATTCCGAGTCGACGGTGGGCTGTGCGGGGCACTCTTCTTCCTCGCTCTTGCTGTGGCGATTCAGCGACGGCCGCGTGCCGTGACAGCTAGTTGCTTGAATTTTGGCGACGAGCTTTCACTACCGCACGTCACACAAACTCGTGCGTTCAAACAGACACACGCATGTTCTTTATTGTCGTTGTCGTTCGCCACGAGAGACAGCACAAAAATGATGCCCTGAAGGGAAGCTATGTGCGTACGCTTGGGTGCACACTTGGGTGCGCTTGTGGCTATGACACGCGCGCTGAGAGTATTGGCCATCAACGTTGTCTTACCGTATCCAACTTACCAATGGTGCCTCCCCCTCGCACACATAAGGTCCTCGAGGACAGTGCTTTGACGCCCTCATAGACCTATTGCACACCTAACCGCAAGCACATCGGCAGCTAAACAAACAAGACGGTGGGGCAACATCGCTAGCATCGAAGAGCGACTGCATCTCATCATGATTCAGTTTCTGTAGAGGTGCATCATAGGCAAAAGCACACGTTTGATGTTGTTGAATATTAACTCAACATTAGACTGAAAGCACAGCAGAAACACTGGGGAGCTGTTGCAACACTTCTGTTATTTTGGGGGTAGACCAGTACTTTTTCGCTTTCGCCTTTTCAATTCTTAGCGTTCCGGTAGTGACAACAAAACAAATGTGAGTCTGGAAACAGAACAGTTAGGAGAAAAACAAACACCAAAAAGTTATGAATATTTATTTTTTTAATTCCGGCCAGCTGGCGTCCCACGCCAAAGCAGATCTAATCCGCCGCTTGCGGCAACATGCAGTTTGGTTGGTCGAAACTGAGCGAAAAAACGCATCACTATGCGATACTTTCGGCTTGGATTTCGGCCAAATCCCTCGCCCCCATCCTTCATAAGATCCGGCACGTTTACCATTATCGATCAGACTCACCAACAAAGCCTGCTCAGTGGGTACTTCGTGACAGGACCTATGTTGCAAAGAATGGGACGTGGGCTTTTCTGGCTTAAGAATTTCGGGTCAAATTCGACAAGGGCCGGACTTCTCTCTCCCCGAGACTTCGTTCACAGATGAGAAGACTTAGTTAAATTTGTATTACATTTTATCAAGTCCCGAAGCGCATAGTTGTCAGGTGTTAAAGCGTTCCACCCACAGAAGTGAAGGTGATGATGGTCACCCCAAGAAGTGAAGTTGTGGCGAAGGAAGATCAAACTAGAAGGAAGCTATACCGAAACTAGCGTGTGCCTAAGCATCTCCTGGGCAATAGTTTCTCTACCACAACAACGCGCTAGTCGACTGGACTGAAGACACGCTAACTTTTTCCGCTGCATCTGGAGTCACGCTGGAAAAGTACCGAGATTCTTTATTCGCGTTTTGGAGGTGTGTTTCAACGCATGGCTCCACCGCCTCAAGAAGTATACCAAAATAGATGGAAATTACGCCGAAAGCAAAATAATGAGCATACTTTGAGAAGAAAAAATTAGTACTTTGCATGTATTCATTCACTAAATTTGCAAAATCTTTGCCGGGTCACTAAGTATATCTCCCGAGGGGGAGAGCTGAAACTATTTTGATTAAATCAAATAAGAGTCAAAGAAGAATTCAACTGTTCTGGTATGTATGCATAGTTAACAACCAAAAATCTACCCTCAATAGACTATTATAATATTATCGGAGTTTTAAACACTTGTGAGGTGTAAACAAGTAATTGCAATTGCCGTTTTATCGTCTGGCTGTTCCCATCACACCTAAAATATGTGTATTATGGATAGTATGTATATTTATAAATACCTCATAGCACCTAAAATCGAGACCTCGTTTCCTCGACGGGAATCTAGAAACAATGCTCATGTCGTTCTGAAGGTGAACACGTTCATATAATCAAAAAAGGTACCATCAATTGATAAATGAATGATATTTCGTACTTACCTACACGTATGGAACTAAGGGTCTACAGGGCAACAGATACATAGCAGTAGCCTGTTGACTGCGTAAAACGCTTTTACATTTAGACACAAAAAGTCTGCGTCTTTTCTAACCTATTCACACGTTGGTCGACGAAAAATGATTCTTCTCCGTATATAATTAATATAGCTGTATAACCGGTGGCTATACACGATGTTATATGTAGCCGAAAGTTTGTACACAAGCAACAGCGTCTCGTTAATGTCTCGTTAGGTTGTTATCGGCAACGGTGTCATCAAAGGACTAAATCGGCTTCGTAATCGAAGACTCTAAAAACATGCTATGAGCTAGAATTCCTGTACCCAGACTAGTTTGACAAAACGTTGCCGAAAGTCGCGCTTGAGCGTGAACGGCGTCAAATAAAACAAGCATCACCCCCGTAATCAACAACTAATATTCAGTTGGCGGAATTTTCACAAAAAGTTAGAGAATTCATTCTTCACAACCATGTTATAATGTACGTTTTCATTTTTTTTATTGAAAACGCGGCAAAGCATTTAATAAAAAAAATATGTGTATTTATGGCACCTACTAGCTATGATACTTAGAAATGACAAAAGCTACGTATGACTAAGTAGTGTGAGGTTTCTAGCTGGGGTTTTGGCAGGCAGACGAGGGAGAACGAGTGTCTCGCCGTCTCTCTGAGCAAGCGCGACAGATTCTCATGGGAAGCAAAAGCAGGGTGAGCAAGCAGCGACCGCCGGCAACAACAAAAACATTGACTAAGCTGCTGTGTTGACAAAGTAACTGCTCATCGCAACTGTTTGTAGCAAATGAACCCGTTGATGCGCTTCAAACGGAACTTGCGGGGACGAAGACTAGAGAGCGGGATGTGCTCGATAACCTCTCGACAAAAGTAGACACACAGGTATATATATATATACATAAAGAGAGAGCGGAGGGGGCGAGCTTCGGAGAGAATCACAGCGCGACTTCACTTAAAGCAAAACCAACAAAAGGCCGTGTGCTGACTGAGTCGCGCGCATTGGCCCGGTTACCATTAGCCGGGACGACCGCGGGTCAATGGCAGAGCCAAGAGGGTGCACAGACCGCTCCCGGCGACTCAAAACCTCCGACTGGATAGTTTGCAAGTCGCTGAGTGCAGTGTTTAACCCCCGCCAACAGACAACCCCCCCCCCCCCCCCCGGCCAGGAGTGACAGGTGCGTGGGGCGCGTCTGCTCAGCGACAACGACAACACGGTCCGTCCGACAACGGCAAAACCCGAGGACCACGGGCACGACGACCGCCATCAGTCCACCCCGCTCCCGTTTCACCCCCTCCTACCCATCCTCCAGAACAACAGAGATACTAAGGCGTACATTGAGAAACTGTGGGGCCGAACTGCAAAAGAGGGGTGCATACGAGAGACATACACACGCATATATATATATATATATATATATATCAGGAAAGACAAAGAACAAGAGCGAATCGAAAAGCCAATACACCGGTATTGTAGAAAGCCTTTCGAATAGAGTTTCGCAGGCGTGCGCCACCTTTATTTACTTTAGTCAAAGCAGTAAATCTCCCCGGGGACGAGCCAAAATGTGGGTGGGAGAAATGACGGCTGGTCCGCCTGTTGTTCGTTGACGAGAGCCAAAAGTCTCCCACGAGACCACCAAGCCCCGCAAGGGATGGAGGCGCGGCAGAGCCGACTCGCCGCTAAGCTTAAAGTATCAGCCGAACATCCCTTGGCATGCGCGCGTACGACAGGCAGAAATTGAACCCCCCTATCCTAGGCCCGTAGGCCCGGGGGGGGGGAGTGAACTAAACAAGCCGATGGGGTGGAGGGTTAGCATTAACCAGCTAATAGATGATGATACTCTTTATTATCTATGACTATCATTGCTGCTAGTAATATGACTAGCGTCTGCTATTAGTACTACGGTTTCAATTCCGACTATTACGTGTTAACATGTGCACTTAACAATTATTACTTGGGGTCACGTAGAAGTAAAGTAAAAGTAGTTCCAAGGCAAATGGCTATAACTGCTAATGAACTTCATTAACATTTACACGGTTTGAGCATTTACCCACAGGCACATTCCACATATGTATCCGTACATGGTGCATGTATGCACACGATACGCAATACAATATATATATATATATATATATATATATATAATCAAGGTTGGTGACACTGATGAAGCTCAGCGATCGAAGGCTAAGCGAAAGAGCAGCCTCAATTCAACAAAACAATCCGTTAAATAACGCAGGCAAAAGGGCAGGTTATTGTAGATTAGAATTTTAAGTATATATATATATATATATATATATATATATATATATATATATATATATATATATATATATATATACATATATATATATATATATATATATATATATATATATATATATATATATATATGGCTTTGGTATTGTCAATTGAAACGTAAACAAAGTTCAAACTTGTTTTGTGTCATGTGTGTCTGTGCAAATTTTTGTTCGAAGGTAAGTCTTTATCTACAAGCTATTCTTTTTACTCTAGTATCGACAAGAGACTCATAGAGACTCGGTCACTGATGAGTGGCACAGCTTTCTCTTGTAAACATCAGCATACAACACGACTTGTAAAACATATCATCCAGACGAAGTCAAACCCGGCGCCCGAATTTCGTGACGATCTTAGTCAGACATCCGTCACCAGAACTCTCTTGTAGGTTGATTCGGTAGATATGCTACTGTTATATTGAGAATTTCTCATGTTATCTCATGTTATGAACGAAGAAACAAGCAGCTTCTTGAAGTCACCTCAGTGGTTAGCTGCCATTCTAATTTCAAACATTCAAATAGAGATAATTGAGCTCTTTTTCTGAACGCACTCTAATTCAAGTAACAATCCATAAGTGGTGCATATATTTAGCGAGCTAGATGGAAGTTGCCGACGTATGCAATGTGACGAGGCAATAAACGTTTGATTGATGCGTACACCACAGCAGATGAACAGACCGAACGGTGCGGTGCGCTTCAACGATGCCAATCACGCAGAAATAAATGAAGCCGTATACGATTTTAGCGCAATTTTATAGGTTATCATCGTTTGGAGGACTTACGCATCTGCAACAGCCTCGATTACGACAGCAATGTATGAGCAATCACTCGTGCTAAATACAGTACCAAAACGCCAGAGAGATCCGGCTGCTGCTAACAATTCGTGTGTATATGCGTATATATATATATATAAATATATATATATATATATATATATATATATATATACGAACCTGTCACACCATACAAAATCATTGCAGGTGTTGTTTTTGCACGGAGAACCTTACCAGAAGAGAAAGAGGAAAACGCCCGCCGAATGAATCACTATCGTACCAAAGTAACGCCGAACCACAACGTTGTGCTCGCAGTCGGTGTAAGAGCAGCTCGAAAACTGGCTTCATTTTGTCACCAGCGCCGTCAATCAGCGCCTGCATACTGGGGCGGGGGTGTAAAATAAAGAGCGGAGGCTGTGGGGTTCAGTCAACGGGGGGATGTGGGGGTTGAGTCAATCAGTGGGTAATAGTCGTGACGGTACGTCGATGATGGTGACTTTGAGGACGACGATGATCAAGACACGTCAACCCGTGACAGGTGTCGTGTCTAGCCTCATCTATGGGACACGGCGGAGATCGAGGATTGCAAGAAGACTATCTCGTGTTTTAGGTGAGAAAGCCGGTGGATATATGAGAGAGAGAGAGAGACGATTGCGTGGATAAACAGGCTATGGATGTCAGGAGTGACGCAGACTTCATTTTGTTGCCCCATTAATCTTTTGGACATCTACCAGTGCCGCTGCTGCTGCTGCCCGACAAGGAATAAGAAGCTCTAACCAGAGACACCGTCTCATCTTCGCCGTCTGCTGCTTCTGCTAGTGCTGAAGCTGGTACTGGGGTTCTGCTTTCGTCCCTTGAAAGTGCCCGCAGGGGTAAAATCTTCAAACAGGAAGTTATGTGCGGTCGGCGACGACGGCGACTGTGGTGGCTCGCAAAGCAGGTGACATCGCGGTGCCTTCTTTGAGGACCTACCTATTCGCCTCTGTCTGCCTCTGAGTTCCGGCCTTCTCGTGTTTCGTTTACTTGTACTCGCTTTCCAGTTATCTGGCTCCTCTCGCTTTTCCTCGCGCTCTCTCTCTCTCTCTCGTGTTCAGACTCAGTGAAATGGCCCTCCGTCAGCCCCTTGTAAGAAAGACATTCGACTTTTTGTTCATTGTCAGTGTTGTTGTTGCTGTTGTTATCGTTGCTGTTGTTGTTGTTGTTGTCTTCGTCATCATCCCTCGGAAGAAAAACAAAGACCCCGGTGGCGGTTGTATGACGACTGCTTATGACAGCTTTTGAGAGCACGATTTCTCATTGAACGGAACGAACTGGTCCTCACTCGGCTGGTCTCGACCGCCGGAGAGAAAGAGGCATAGTGAACGACCGAGAGAGATGTGGAGAGTGCGCGCAGGCCAAGACATATTCCGACATAACGTTGTATATGTATGCGTGGAGTCGTCGACAGCGTCATGGTGAACGGAGCGACCCGAAGGGCACGTCAAAACGGAGCTACCCATGTCGCCAGCAGGGGCAAAATTCAAGTACAACCGAATCGGGTCAAACTTATCACAAATAATGTCAACATAATACAGAATTAAGTCGATGTTCGATGTAACGTTCTCATGTCGACGCCGCGTGTTTCGCTCAGCGTTGCGCCGCGCAGCATAAGCCTACAATCTAGCAACTCTTTCCTTAGGCTAGGTCGGCCTCCTTCTAGGCTAGGTTAGTTCCTTGGAGAATGAGGAATATATATATATATATATATGCATATATGGAAATTGAAAAATTGAGCTAACGCATACGACTTGTGACCACACGAGATCGGTTCGTGTTGAGAAGTGTTGCTTGAATGCACACAGATTAATTTCCAGGCTGGTCAGGAATGGAATTGGCTCGGATTTAGAGAGCAAATCTGTAGTCGAGCTGGAGAATAGGAAAAACTAATAGAGAATAACTAAGCACACACACATATATATATATATATATATATACGTACACATGTGCGTGCAAGAATATATTTTTCCCAATGGAAGGAAGGAGCGGAAACGGCTTGTTTAGCAGTGAGGATGAAAGTTATAAACGTTGTTATTCTGCTTTGTTTCTCTCACATATATTCAGTGCAAAGTCTACGTTTGCGGAAGAACCATAAAGGCAACCTGATCATACCGGCGTGTTCGGCGGAAATTTCTGCATAAGCTGAATGACTTATGCAGATTATTGCAAAATACATATAGCAAGTGTGCAGCCATATCGAAAGCGAAGACATGCATACTTGCTAGCATTTTGGCCTGCTTCAGCAAAGGTGTATGAAAAAGTTAGGTACATGTTTTGAGGTTTGGTAGAACTTGGCAAGAATATATTTTTTCTTAATGGAAAAAAAGAGAGGACAGAAACATCTTAGAAACATTTTACGGTTCTGATCGTGAAAACTATAACGTAAAACATAACAACTACATCCATCAAAAAAAATTAGTTACTTGGCAACAACGTAATGCAGCACCATTACTTTGGTACGAAAATGATGGTCATCCAATCTTTGCATCAGATATGTGGAGTTGCTTCTAATAGAGAAAGTGTGTTAACGCACCTGAATTGAATTGTCGTATTTGTCTTTGAGAAATGAGCCGATATCCTCGAAGTTAGGCAGCAACATCCAGCACGTCTTTACTTCGCATGAACCGGAGATCCCATGACAGCGGCACCGAAGACGCATGTTCTTCCTGAAAAATCACGCACGGTTACAACCGTTTTGCATGGATTCAGATAAATTGCCACAATCGGTCTGCCAACGCAGGAAAGTAGTAGAAGGTAACAAACAAGAAACACGTTGGGAACTGTTTTGATTTAGACATGGCATATGCCTTAAGATTAAAGGGCCGCTGAAGTGCTCAATGAATTGCTTCTATTTTGTGATATTATCTTTAAAAAACAAACCATATTGATAATAATTTCAAATAAACTAACTAACATTTAATGACATTTACTAATATCAGGCAAAAACACAAGATATAGCTTCACACTCTATGCGGTTAGATGGGTGTCTTCTGTAGAATCTAAGTGTTGAGCGAATGTGTAGATTACATGTGTCCCGCTTCGGAAAAACACCCTATATTCTGCCTGTCAACTTTACGCATTATACGTCAAATTGAGTACCTGTATATGTATTACGTTAACGTGGGGCAATTGAAAATCAAAAAGTTAACAAAATCAGACTGGAGTTAAATCGAAGAGCTTTTTCGTGACTCAACGACGCTGCATTTTTTGTCGGTCCGGCGCTGCGTCCGAGCTCGGCAAAAATTTATCTTTATAATATATATATATATATATATATATATTAATGGAAAGTACTTTTTGACGGTCAAGCCGAATAGCGACGTAGGCGTGACCATCCCTGCCAGTAGCCTAACAATGAGTGGTTCAGGTAGACTTCAATTGCAGTTCTTGCTAGCTTTTGAGTTAACCCTTAATCGTGCTAACTTCCTATGAACGAGGCTGTCCGACTTCACGATACGATCAAAAGTTTTCTTACTTGCCTCAATTTCAAAAGCAACGGGAAAGCGTTAAAAGTAACGAGCTAGCGTATCGTATCATTTTCACCGTTTTCATTTTCTCATTTTTTCAGCTCAGTTGTTCCTTTCGCTTGAATCACCGTGCATTATTAGTAAGATATCGCAAATCTATATACAGTTCTATTTAATCGTACGTTATGGTTCTGCTGGCAGACTACACTGTGCACAAAGTGTTCTTTTAGCGGGCATGTAATAATAAAAAATGCCTATAAAAATGAAAAACTAAAAGTAATAAAAACATAACGTAACAAACATGACGAATCAAGGTCATAAAGTGTCAATAACGTTCTGGTGCATAGCTCGAGTTTATGGAGGAAATTAGAAGGGATTTAGAGAGAAGTAATTAGATTTTCATTGGGTTGCCGTTTCAATTGTAGCAGAGAGTTTCTTGAAGGGGAGGGGGGTATGTCAAAATTTATCGAAAGAGAAGTGCAAAGTAAGCTGAGGTATTGTAGTAGAATTAGGACATTAAGTAACGAACGATGGGTAAAAAGATACAGTGGGTAAAAATGGCAATGGGAGTAAAAACAAAATGGGACAGGAGGGTAGAATTTGCGGCAAGACAGATAGGACTCACCAGCAAACAATGGACAGACACTGCTATGTCAAGTGGGCAAATTAAAAGTAGCCCAGAAGTGGCAGACAGCACTTGTGCAGAAAACTAGTTTAAAAGAAGTATACGGGAATATGAAATTGGAAAGGGGGGGAGTAGCATGGTTATATGATAATACAAGAGGCAGCGGGTTGTTAGCGGATACAAGAGCCGGAATGTTAGACACAAGAGTACAGCGAAACAGCTACGAGGAATTAGAAACAACGGTTTGTCGAATATGCAGTAAGAGAGAAGAAACTGTAGATCATCTGGTTAGGGAGTGTGCACAAATGGGAGGAACTAGGGTCTTAGAATTAGGGGAGGCGCTGGGATTAGGCAAGGATGCAGAAAAGGCACAGATAGAGATTACGAAACAGAGGCTATCCCGATGGAAGGTGTTCAACACATAAGGGCAAAATAACTGGAGACCACAATATAGGTAATTAATAGCTGCAGCGTTATGCGCCCCTGATATAAAAAGGGTGATATGTGCACACACACTTATCAAGCAAATAAACCAATCAATCAATCAATCAACGTTTAATAAAGACCCTTAACTAATTATTAATAATATACCAGTAAACAGAACAAACAAAGAGCAAGAACAACTAAACCAGTGAAAGCAGCAACAAAAACCATTGCAGTAAGGGCAACGGGGGGTAATTTTCATCGAAGTAGGCGTAACAATAACAAACTATAGCAAGTAAGATAACCATAACAACAACAATAAGAATCACGGCAACAAGAGTACATAAATCATAAAAGCAGTCGAACAGCCAGTACTAAGCAAACGTCGACAACGAATTTAAGATTAATTATTTGCGGGGCACGCTCGACGAGCCCAGGTAATATATGAGGGGTATGAAGGTAGGACGTGCGAGCGGGGGGCGGAAATTGTGTCAGTTGTTTGTGCAGAAGTTGCCGACACAACATGGCACGTGTTGTTGTTGTTGCTGCCGCTGCTGCTGCTAAATCTATAGTTGTTGTCTTTATTGCTTTGTTGTTGTTGTTTTGCTGTTGCTGCTATATTTGCTGTTAGTGCTTCTGTTTTTTTTTTAATTGAAACACTGCTGCTATTGTTTTTGTTGCTGTTGTTGCTATATTCGCTGCTAGTGCTTCTGCTATTTGTATTAAAATACGAATGCTGTTGTTTTTAGAAATGTTCCAACGTGGCGCTGAACACAGTAGTCTGTACCTGACGGCGACTCGACCCGCCTGGTTGTTGTGTAGGTTCATCAGGGTCCGCAGACTCGTCCGTTCGTGCTGAACCCCTGAAATACCTCCACTTCCGTTTGATGATTGTCCAGAGGAGGCGGGGGCAGGAGCGACGCCCGAGACGACGCCGCCGCCGTTCGCCGCCTGCTGCTGCTGACCGTGAACTCGTTCGGCGACGTCGATGAACTGCTTGGCGAGATCGAGGCCCTGGCCGATGTTGGCACTGCAGCCGCCCCATTTCCAGCCTCGGCCGCTCCGCTGGCCCGTAGGCTTGTCCGGATCACAGCCGCAGTCGCTGAGGTTTCCCGCCGAGCAGGCGCGCGATATCGAGTGCACAACGCCCGCTGAGGTCACCGCAAAAATGAACGCCGCTTCGCGAGACGCTGTCCACGGACACGCACAAATAAACAGACGAAGAACAAAATTATCGTTAAGGTTAATGTCAAAAACAACAACAACAACAACACCAACGACGACGACGACAAAGCACCGACGACAGTATCGGAATCAACGGCACGTTGTTATCATCAAGAGTAATTACTGCAAAAATAATTACAATAGCAGCAATAACAGGAACAACAGCGACGAGAACAACAACTGCTAGAGCAGTTAGTAAGTTAAGGGCAGATATTAATCAGAGCTTGGAAACGTAGGATAGATGTTGATACGCTGAATTTGTTTATACTTGTGTAGATAACTGCGTAGTGAATCATTACAGTTCGATGTAAAATGTGTTGACGACGCACTCAGAGAACTAAACATGCGCTTATCCGTGTGATAGAAACTCCCAGCAGGAGAGTCGGCTCAACTAACTTTGTAGCCGATAACTACAGCGTTAGAGAGACAGGTAATGAATATTTTGGGTCTATGCTCCCTCATGTCAAAGGTCTGCGCGCGGAAGCCATAAATTAAACCATAAACATAAATCATAAGTATAGAACCGTAAATGCCGCCTACGCTGCTTGCAAATCTCTAAACTGCTTCATCTACAATGTTCACTAGTTGCAATAGAAGCCTACAGGCTTGTGGTTTTGCTGCATCACTCGGCAGTGTTCGGGTCCTCAGGAACGAGCTAGCGTGCATCTGAAAACCAAATAGCTTTGCCGTCACTTCGAGTCTACGCGTGCCTACAATCTCTTAGGGCAAACAAGCCCAATGCTTCTTTTAAATTTAGCAAACTACATGAAACACCCCAGAAAGGATTATGGCTATTCAAATTTGCCGTTTCCAAATTATACGCATTGATTAGCTTCAAATGTTAAAGTGACCAAACAGCAGCTACACACATGCATTGATCGCAATACAGCATAGAATAATATATACAGAATAAGAAACATATTAGATGCATACGTCTTGTAGATAGTGCCTCTGATATATAAATGTATTAGTTACGGAACGCTGTTGTTGTTTTGTTAATGCGTATATCGTTGTTATTAAATATTTTCTAGGGTTCATTCTATTTTAGCTGCTTATGTTCCTGTCGCCCTTGTTTTTGTCCCTGGCACTAGTATGTTGTTGTTTTTGTTGTTGTTGATGTTATCAGGACTATGATTATACGTGACGATGCAATCTCAGCTTCACTCGCGATATCTGTGCTATACCTGGAATACCAGTTCCAGATTTCTCTTGTAGGCAACAGTAATAAATCCAACATGTTATCCAATCAAAAGTACTGTCTCGTTTAGCTAGCCGATCGTGTTTTCGCCATAATTTGTCGCGCGTGAATGTCGCATCTAATGCGCTCTCCACCGACAAAATTCTATCAGCCCTGCTAGTAGACTTTCGTCTAAAAACTTGCTAGTTGTCGGTTCTTTCAGCTGAAGCGTTGCACCCCTCCCGGAGCGAAAAAACCAACCCTCACAGAGGTGGAAAAAAGGTGTTCGTTCACCGATAAACGATTGCGATCGATATGTATGTAGACGCCCAGATGGCCACCTACCTCTACTTCCACGGTGGAGACGGTTCAGTTCGTCTCAGCTGGTCGCCGATACTAGCTCTGGCTATTTATTGGCTGCCGAACAGTTGCGCACGCATTGGCCAACTTTTAAGCAAATTATGAGGATCGTAAATGAGATGGTAGCCAGCGCAGCCAACTGCAGCCAGTTTGCCATACGGCTGGAAATTGGTTGCGGCGCGCATACGTTCTACGCAGTGTGAAGCGCCAAATCGCCCGCTCTTCCTCTCCGTTTCCTGTCTGCGTTCAGTTGTAGTCTTAAGTCCACGTCGTATGGCCAACTGGCAGTCTCAAAAACTCGCCATTTGCACTACCGCAAGCTTACGACCTTGATGCCAGTCCAAACTAAAGCGAGTTTGTAGATATTTTGCCCAACACTGATCAATTCAATGCCCGTATTCAACGCCCAATTCCCTAGTGGTGGTGGTGGTAAACTGGTGGTGGTAGACTGTCGCTTTCAACTTCTGGAAAAACATGTTTCTATAAAGCATAGAAAGTGTTCAATAGAAAGCATCGAAAGTTTGACCAAGCATAGGAAGTGTTCACTAGACAGCATTGAAAGTTTGACCGATACTAAGTGTTCACTAGAAAGCATAGAAAGTTTGACCGATAGCAAGTGTTCACTAGAAAGCATAGAAAGTTTGACCTGCGCCTGAGCTGGCGACCTCAACCCTCCACAACGCAAGACAATTAAAAAAGGGGTGATCAAGATGTGCCCGAACACAACAGCCGTTCAACCGCTTCTTCCGTCCATCCACTGATTAGTCAACTAATGCTTTTGCGGCTGTTGTTGTTGTTGCTGCTGTTGCTGCTGCTCAATTTGATCACCCACGACAAAGAAAACCTTGCATAATCTTTACGAGTCTCGGCCGGCTTTTCCGATGGCTGTGCTGAGTGCAGAGCCGGCTGGCTGTCTGCGCAGCTGGCTCGTTTACTTTTTTCTGCCTCTTCCCTACCGATTCGGTTCCCTCACCGGCCTCGATCGAGCTCTCGTCAAATGAGTTGACAATCTCGAAGGTAGACTTCGTTGGTCGCCGATTACCCACTACTTCGTGGTCGATCTTGGCTAGCCACTTGTACTCAGCTGCGCAAATGGGTGCGCCGCCTTGGGCGTATGTTCTTCTCGTTCCGGATCCCTCGTTTTCTGCCACTGCTAATTCTACTATATGTGCGGCACGACTACTGCTCTCACTACTCTACAACGAGGATTACTACGAAGAGTGCCGTTGTTGTTGCTAAGGCGACTGCTCCTGCTGCTGCGGCTGCCAGAACGACTTCGAGTATCGCTTGCAACAGCGGTAGCGGCAGCGAGACTTTGCAGGCAGCTTGCAAGCAGGCTTGCATATAAGGTAGGTGAGACGACGAACTTCTGAATTCATGATCTCCACCAGTGGTGACCGTGGGACGAGACGAATCGGGACTAGTAGTAGCAGGGGTTTGGGTTGGGGGCGTTAGGTAGGTAGAGTAGGGAGTCAGAGAGAGAGAAAGGTGGGAACTGCGGAAAGCGACTGGAGAAGGGGTTTCAACTTCAAACCAATCCTTCGAAACAAGCAGCACACGAGTGATGCAGACACACACACATACGTACGCATATATATATACTATGCATATATACACCCTACCTACACAATCAGGGTCATACACTGCTATCCCGCCTGCAGTCTGTTCGCCTCCTTGGTGACATGCAATGCAAGTGGCTTTGAAAAATTAGCTGCTCGACCTCGTTCTCTAGCTCAAACCAGACTAAGCGGGCCACCCCAGACTGGACCGGCCGACCGTCAAATCGACCCATTCGCCAACAACAACATCTTTCATTCTACTTGTCTCTTTCTACTCGAACCCCCACTGCTGTAAATTCGACTCCGCATCACTACCGCCGTTTTTCCCTCCCCTTTCCACCTCATAGACCCCCCCCCCGCATCCACCCTCCACCCCACACACCACATACACCTGGCTTGCTGTGCCATCACTTACCCATTGGAATGAGCTGAAGCTTTGCCAGCACTCAGCCAGTGAGCGCAAGACAAGGGCACCAACCACCAGCTCTGACCCTGCGACCATCGCCGACCGCCTCCGACTCCTAGCGGAGTCGTCCACCCGAGTCGTCTACGGGACGACAGTCTACGGGAGCTACGGGAATGTTCGTCTGTTCGCTGCCCGCCTCTCTCTTTCTCTCCCATTTCTCCCCATCTCTTCATCTCCTCTCTACCCCCTCTGTCCCTCTACCCCTCTCTCCCTATATCCCCTCTGTTTCTCTACCCCCTCTCGCCTTATATTCTCTCATTTCCTCTACCCCCGCTTTCTCTTTATCTCTACCCCATCACTTTTCTCTGTCGCGTCTATCGTTTCTTCTTCGCGCTTCAACTCCCCGTCCTCGATGGGTTTGGGGGTGGTTACGCCGCAGTTCGGTTGTGGGGCCGTCCGTCGCCTGCCTCTAGTAGCTCCTTTAAAGTAGGCCTTTAAAGCTCGCTTGCGCAGTAGTCAGCACAGAGCAGCTGCTGCTGCTACCACTACTACTACTACTACAACTACTATGACTACTTCTGCTGCTGGTGCTACTAATACTGCTATTGCTGCTGCTGCTGCTACTACTACAGCAGCAGTTGGAGCAGGTGGTGGTCGTCGTTGTGCCGAGTGGAAGAGAGAGAGAGGACTTGTTGTTAGCTGGCCAAGCATAGCTGGTATGAATGCTAAGCCGTCGGCGCACCTTCTCCCGTAGCCGTGGTAGTGGTGGCGGCGGCCGCCGTCCCACCAGAGGTGCCCGGCCCTCTTCGCGAGAACGCACGGAGTACGATAGAGGAAGCACGAAAGAGGGGGAAGAGCGAGAAGCGGCGCGCACGCCTCCTGGCTGTTTGCTGGCAAACGCCGTCGGCCTTTTTCGCCGCTTTGAATTGGACGGCAACGCGGTCGTCGGCGAGCGACCCCACACACACTCCTGCCTCGCTGGCGTTGCTTAGTCAAGAGCAGAGCAGCACAGAGTCACCACAAATCCGCATAACAATAACATTGCCACAACCTCAGCCACTCGTGCCGCTGCTGCCGCTACTGGGGTTCTTCTCCGACTCCGCCGCCAAAGCCAACGCTACTAGCGGCTTAAATCTTTCAATCCGCTATATTTATTCCCCCCCCCCCCCCCTTTCCTCCTGCATCTAGCACAGCGCGCGGGGCTGAACAGCAAAATCACTCTGACGAAGTCAACAGCAACCGTATCATCATCATCATCGACATCACGATAATCTTCATCATTTTCATCATTGTCATCATCAACCAGTACCTCAGCCATCACCTCGACCATCATCTCAACCACCATGTTTGATCGTGTCGTTCTTGTCTTTGTTGTTGTCGTTGTCTCCGCTGCCTCCTTCGCCACCAGCGTGACTACGTCAGGTTTATAATGTCACGTTAAACACGCAGCCCGCCGCCCTAGCAAAAGATCAGGGCTTTGCAGTCCATAGATAGTGTAGAAAAGCGAGTTGACGAAATTAACGGCGAAATCAACGATTGTGGCGTCATCATGACGTCGAAATCAACGACGCCATGATGATGACGCCACGGCCGCCGCTATTGATGAGGCTGGCTTTTGTGATGAGCTAATACATATGAAGGAGATTATAGTGCTGGCAATCAAGGCGACAGCCTACATATTGAAGATCGGAGTAGGGTAGCAGGGGAACGGGCAGGGGACGGGATTGGCATGATGAATTATGTCAATTGCGGCCTATTCACCAAGTGATACGATATCGTGCGACTCGGCGTCGTGTAACGTCGTGTACAGATAGCGCCGACGCGTTCCACCAAGAAATACGAGAGATAAAGAGGCAGTAGAAAGAGAGAGAGAGAGAGACAATACTTCGGCGTCCAACATTCTCGTCGTTGGTGTTGGCGACAATCAACGATGACAGATGATGATGATGAAGACACGCGCCGAAGTGATGCGTGAAATCTAGCGCTCTATGTTACCAGTAGTTTCACTGTAGCTACAGGTATGTAGGGTACAGCTGTAGCGCGCTGCATAATACTCTACCGCGCTCTCTAACATGAGAATGAGGTGATGAAGGCGAGATGCCGATGGAATTGGGATTGCCTCGCTTGGCCTCTTTCCTCTTGCCAGCGCTTAGCCCAAGACCACCACAATCACCCATGTGAGGTAGTTTTTGTCGCTTTTTTTGCTTCATGCTCTCTTTCTATCCCCTCGTGTATAGGCGGCATGCTGCTGCTGCTTCTGCGCGCGATGCAGCACGATGCGCTAATACCGGAGTCGGCGCCGGTACTCGTGTGCTTATGCTTGCGCTGGGAACAGCGATAGTATGAGTAGCCTGTTGTAGCGGTAGTAGAGCATGATGATAAAAAGAGAAAGAGCACGTACGTTTACTACTACTTCTACTATATGTACTTTTCGGGCTGACCTTCCTCAGCCAATATTTAACGTCCACGGGACTGCTTTTTGCATTCCTGTTCATAGACGGACCCCCAAAAATACAAATGGGGAGCAACGGTGGGGCTCGAACCCGCGCCTAACCTATGTGTTCCCTCCGGTCGCGAAGCGCAGGAAAATGCACCACGCCACCGGGCTCGACACTATTGCTTCTACTTCTACTTATACTACTACAACTACGACTACAGTTTTACTGCTCAATCCGCGGCTTAAACAACCCAAGAAACAAGTATCACAAAACTAACGGCAGCAGCAGCGGGTACATATTCTGCTCGTCGCCAGGGCAGATTATTTGTGTCCTGTGGGATTAAAAATGGGGCCCGGCTCCCCCGGTGTGTTTCATCACGGTGCATTTGTCGCAAGCATCGCCTCGGAAATCAAGCCGAAACGGGAGTGCCGAAGAGGAGCTTTCGAAGCCCTGAGTAGCGGATGTGGGCGGCACGACGGCCGCTCTGCCAACAGCCGCATTTACGGCGGCTAGGGCAGAAGCAACAGCAAGAACATCACCACCACCATACATAGGAATTGAAGCGAATTTTTTGCCCATTATCATTATTATCATGTGGCAAGCAGAGTGAGGCGCATTCAAAACCCCCTTCAAGCAGCAGAAATGGGAAAACAGGAGAATTATTCTGAGAGGTAGGACGGAAATAGGAGTCGGGAAAAAGGTTTAGAGGGGAAAAGAGAAAATTATTTAGAGACAAAACAATGTCTTGCTGCGTGCTACTCGAGCGAACGGCACCTGCTCTCGTCGCCATTGTCGTCGTGGCTATTGGGCGCGTTGACGTCGCCACTCTCGCCGTGGCTATTGGGTGCGCCTGCAAAGCACTAGGGCCCCACTTCTTTGACGGGGGTAGTAGTCGAAGACAGCAGCTGGAAGTCATTGGGATCGCGCGGCCGCGGCCAAATTGCATCAGCGTACCTAGGTGGGCGGTTACGAACGCCATCAGCTGCGTCAGGCAGGCAAATCTACTTACAAACAAATAAACATTCTGCTTTGCACTCGCGAGCTGCAAGGCGGTACAGCGGCTCGGATCAAGTAACCTGTTGAGCCATACGTGTACGTGCATACACACATGCACGCATTTTACGTTAAAATGTATCAAAATTATACAAGATTGTATTCGAGAGTCATATCTTCGACATACAAAAGAAGGAAACAAGGTGTGGAAACGGTGAAAGACGTATTTGCATAGAAGTGTTGGTTTCCACCCTCCCACGCCATACACATGTGCTTGAGTGGCGTCTCGTCTTACTGCCATATATATATATATATATATATATATATATATATATATATAGCTGGAGGACCTCATATCTGACGGAATACCATTCAGTGCAGATGTGCTGGACCGATACCTAGGGTTTAGAGAAGAAAGAAACATTAATTTTGTAATGCAGAACTATACAGAAGGATCAGCGTTTACCACAGATAAGTGGAAAAAGGCTCTACAAATAAATCGGATTACGGTGCTACAACGGTGCAGATACGTTGTAACTACCAATGATATGGTGAATAAACTGAAGGATATAGCTGTGACACATTGTTTATTACAAATACTAAGTATTCTGAACAGCGCACAGCTCTAGTGGCAATCTAGCCTCCTGTTCGACCTGTCCTGCTATTTTACACCTAGCACAGCCGTTAAATTATTGAACTGGATGTGTAGACTCTCTACCATGGGTTCTAAATATAAATTATTCATGTGGATGCGTACTTATTGAATATTCCTTCCAAATAAATGGCAACAGAAACAATACTCATGACAGATTCAGGTTGCGCTGATGCTAGGTATCTGCCATGTTGCTCTAAACGGCGTTCGTTGCAGCCTTAACAAGCTATAGGATGGAGCAACCATAAATGGCCGAACAATGGTTACCCTCAACGCAATTATCATATGAAGGCTACCGCAACCTTGTCGAGCTTTCCCAATAAGAAACGATTCCAAAATCTTTACGAGCCGGCACGTAATTCACAGGGCCTGCCTCGGTCCTTTTTAAAGCTTAGAGTGTCTTTGCCGGGCTTCTAATTTATTTAGACTTTCGTGGTGCCCGAAAATAAGCTAAGGAACTGCCGTGTGTTTCTGTCGATTGCGAGGAAAACAAGTGGCTGCAGCGATACATATAGGGAATAACGCTGCGCTTAGCAACTTAGCATCTTAATAAGTGTTTCAACGGCCCTACGTGGAAAGCCGTTTGAATGGAACCACTGCGACCTGAATAATGTACGTACGTGTAATTCCAAGAAGATTAAGTATTATTATTATTATTACACCAGCAAAAAATGAACCATTCGTATGCTCAGATATGCGATCTCGACTAAGTCACTTCCCTCCTCTTCGCAAGTCGACTGAGTCACTTCCCTTCTATTCGCTGTCTCATATAAAACGCATACCAATTGTCTAGTTAAATGTTTCTTGTCAGATTCACCCGCTTTCAGAGGCGACCAGGTGTATCAACCCACAGGCAGCTTCCTCCGTTCTTAAATTGAATGCTTTGCGAAATTACCGACTCACTGTTGTCCAGTTAAGCCAACAATTCCGTTGTGCTCTTCGCTTAGTTGGTTGCGCACGTACGGTGATGCAAAGATTGCATAATATGAGTATGAGGCCTTAAAGGCTCGTTGCACGAAGCCGGTTTAAGCAAGATCACGAAAGTGTAACCGTCGACCATGGGCAAATTGTGCTGTATGCGGGCGTAACAATACCGGGAAATACAGGCAGAAACTGTACCGGTGACGAGGAGAGCCGTTTGCGCAACCACTGTAGGGCGTGTCGTTACGATCGTGGCGATTTAAGCATGGCTTAGAATGCAGTATCCTTACGTAGGGAAACTGAACCCCACGTGTCACACACAAAATTCCTTAATATAGCGATTCTCATGGAAAAATAATATTTAACTGCTTAAGGATACATTGGTGAGTTTCTGACATATCACAACTTGTGTCTTGTGTAAGGGTGTTGGTAATAACCTTATCTTCACAACAACGCTAGACCGTACACCGCTATACCGACGTGTTCGCGGGTTCCCCGCAGATGCTTAAATTAGCTTAATGAAGTGACCAGCAAGTTCTCCTGACCTGAATCCCATTGAATATATGTGTGAGATGTTGAAACGACAAG
Organism: Dermanyssus gallinae; assembly: GCA_003439945.1. NCBI lineage: Eukaryota > Metazoa > Arthropoda > Arachnida > Mesostigmata > Dermanyssidae > Dermanyssus > Dermanyssus gallinae. Next base: position 134,105 of record QVRM01000041.1, read on the forward strand.
TTAGAGCTTAGACTTTAGCCTTCCTTAGGTATGCTATACGCAGGGAGTGGAATACATTGAATTTGGATTGGATCAATCCTAAATCTCATGACGGCTGTTAGTAGGGTACACGGGGGCAATACACACTATTATATTACATTAAATTTACATAACAAATAAACAGTTCAGCCATACATTTGCCTTAAAACAATAATTGCTATTTTATGATCTAGCATTTGTTGTGTACTTATGCTACTTAAATTTAGAAACAACACACATTATAACGCAATATTTGAATCAAGATTGAAAGCCGATCTAATTGTACTTCTTGGAATGTTTTTTTTTTAAATATGGTTCGACTATTGTGGGTACAGTTATACTTGAAGGTAAATCTGATGGGTGATGCAATTTTCGTACTCTCGACGTTTATCATGATTAATTAGCATACGTCTACTTTCGACTCGGGATTCGCGCAGGCGGATGTTAGACGCATATAGAAATGCCGGTAGGTATATTAGCGATGCACAAGGAAATCTAAGCTAATTTAGCACGCTATCCCCGCTACTGCTCCAATTATAGACTGCCTTGAAGCGTACCATAGCAACGAGTTATTACTGCAATGCGGCCAAAATTAATACTTTAACTAATGCTAATATTAGCAAGATCGATGCCGCTTAAAGGTGTATATCTTCTGGCGGCAGTCGCTTCGGCTCTGTCCCCTAGAGAGTTCTCCGAGCTGTTTCGATTAGCGACGATAGCAGATTACGGGCTAGCTTCATTCCTAAAGCAATGCCGGGTGCCGGGGCCGCGTAAGTGCCTGGTCGGAAACGAATTATCTGTGCGGTCCCCAGCTCCCCAGACGAAGATCTTGTTTGCACCTTTAAATTCGAACTTGGAAATCTCAAGATTAAACAACGCATCCGACGTCCGCCAATCGGGGGGGGGGGTGCGTAGAGGCGCACATATATATATGCTAATGTTTCAACGCGATCTAACTTGTTTCACATCAACATAATACAAATGACAATGCTATAATTATATATATATATATACATATATGTATACATATATATATATATATATATATATATATATATATATATATAATTTTTTTTTATTATATGCAGGTAAAAAAGTTTATTTTCCGTATAATACATTAGGTATATGTTACACACATCAACTAGCTAAGCCAATGCGCATTGTGACTGTCACGGGTCCGTTTCGATGAGGCCAGGGCGAGACCACTTCAGGAGTGTGCCCCGAACGGAGGCAGCGTTTCCACGTGGTATGTCAAGATCCAGGCGTTGTTTAAAAAAGACGATGACCTGTTATCACCGGATGACAGGTTTAACAAGGTCCCAACTTTGCGGATCAGCTGCTTGGTCCGTACGCCAGGGGCACCTAGGGTTTCAAACGCGAGAGCGCAAAATTCATGGGGATAGTTGATTGATGAGTATTTTCTCAACTTGTTAGTCTCCGCAAGGTGTATATATATATATATATATATATATATATATATATATATATATATATACATATATGTATGTATAAATATGTATATATATATATATATATATATATATCAGGCGACTGCGACAGCATCGCTCACCAGAAAAGCATGACCGAGAACGCGCCAAAAAGCACGGCGCATACAAATAATGTATGCTCGTATTTTTTCATTTACGACCTAATTCGATTAGCTCAATGCCACAACAACGAGCGTGCGCAACACATTGGCGGGAGTCATCGGAACGTGTTAGGGTTTAGAACCTTCCCGACCGGCATGTATCCCCAGCAGAAGCCGCAACAACAAAACAACAACAACAACAAAACAAAACAACAACAAACAATAACAACAACTACAACGACAAGCGTAAGCGTAGAGGACGATACCAGAGCGCGCGTTGTACTCGTGGTGGTAGCTCGTACAGCAGCGACAGCATGGCTTCGGCCATAACGAATTGTACGAATTGTCAGAAGATGCGTGGGGTGTGAGTTGGTCTGGCGGGAGGCGTCGCCGGTCGACAAGCCGGCTCGACAAATGTCCCCCTCGCTTTGTACCCCTCGCGTGAGTTGTATGGCTCATGACATGGTCTTTGACAAGCATTAGCTGCAGAGAGACAACCCCCCCCCCCTTAGCGACGAGATGACAACCTCGTATGCAAGCTCGTCGATGATGGCCTCGTGTGAGACGTCAGTCAGACGCCAAGAGCAGCAAGATGTCCGTTCTTTCTTGGCAGTCTTCCCTGACACCGCTCTTTCTCTCTCTCTCTCTCTATCTCTCCTACTCTTGCTCTCTTTGATGACTTGCAGCCTCGAGGTGAGATGCTGCCCACACAATTATCACCACAGTTACTGCTAATATTAATAATATAAAGTGCTGAGAGGTAAATAAGAAAACGTTTGACATGTCCGGCGTTCACAGTTGTTATCATTTAAATGAATAATGATAATGCAAATAATGATAATACTAGTCAATCAGTCATATTTGTTTCACTCAAATATATTGATGTTTGTTTATTCACCATTATTGGTAGATTTCACTTAAATATAGTATGTACAATAATAATAATAATAATAATAATAATAATAATAATAATAATAATAAGAAGAAGAAGAAGAAGAAGAAAAGAAGAAGAACAACAACAACAACAACAAAACCAAGTCCTATGTCCAATGACGGTACGCACGCATATTATTGTCCTCAGTGTTGCTGTCATTGATGTTGTTAAAAGGTGCTTCCACTGCTGGAGTTCTCGTTGCCTAAGTAAAGGTACTCTCAAGATAAGCCATGGCCTATTTGACGCGATTTAACGACACCAAAGAGGTTAGGACGGCGTGAGTCGGAACAGAGCTTACTCAAAACGATGACAAACAGACGCGGGCGAACAGTGCAGAGTACACTGCAGAGTATAAGATTTAGTGAAGATTCCAAACTAACTAGGATATACGAGGTGTGTTCAAAAAGTATCGCGACTTTTGTGTTTTTTCAAAAATTATTTATTTATTCATGAATATCTATTTTGTCCCCTTCAAAGTAATCCCCATGAGATATTATACACGTGTGCCAACGGTTTTTCCAATCTTCGAAGCACTTCAAAAAACCATTTTTTTTTATCTTGTTCAGCTCCTCCTTCGATGCCGTCTTTATCTCGTCAAGCGTAGCGTAACGTCGTCCTTTCATGGGCCTCTTCAGTTTAGGGAACAAGAAAAAGTCACAGGGGGCCAGATCTGGGGAATACGGTGGCTGCGGCATCATTAGTGTGTTGTTTTTGGCCAAAAACTCGCGCACAAGCAACGATGTGTGAGCAGGGGCGTTATCGTGGTGCAAAAGCCAATTTTTGTTCTTCCACAAATCCGGGCGTTTCTGGCGGATTGCTTCGCGCAAATTGCGCATAACTTGCAGGATAATATTCCTTATTGACCGTTCTACCCTGTGGCAAGAACTCATGATGCACCACGCCCCTGCAATCGAAGAAAACTGTCAGCAAAACTTTCACATTCGACCGAACTTGGCGCGCTTTTTTCGGTCTTGGTTCGTGCGGCAGCTTCCATTGAGATGATTGAGCTTTGGTTTCCACGTCATAACCATAAACCCACGATTCGTCACCAGTTATGACCCTCTGGAGCAAATTTGGGTCGTCGCGGACAGAGTCCAACATCTCATTAGCAATGTTCATGCGATGCTGTTTTTGGTCGCAATTGAGCAATTTTGGTACGAATTTCGCGGCGACCCGTCTCATGCCCAAATCATTGATAAAAATCGAATGGCACGAGCCAATCGATATGTTTAGGTCCTCAGCAACTTCTCTAACGGTGATTCGACGAATTGGCCAATACCATTTTCTCCACTTCATTAATTTTTTCGTCTGTTGTTGAAGTGCTCGGGCGTCCGGCACGCTCTTCGTCGTTCACATCTTCTCGGCCTTCTGAGAACATTTTGTACCACCGATAAACGTTGCTTCGGTCCAAGGTAGCTTCTCCGTATGCCACAGTCAACATTCGGAATGCATCCGCGCACTTAATTTCGTTTTTCACACAAAATTTGATACAGGTTCTTTGATCCATTTTTTTGAATAGGTAAAAATCGAAGACGATCCAAAACACGTGCAAGCAAAGCAGCTGTCAACAATTAAGTGAACATTCAAAATGGCCGAGCTTGTCGGCATAAGTGAGAGACATGAGTACCAACATAACGCCACAAAAAATCGAAATTCGAATATACGTAACCCGCGAAAATTCAAGTTCAAGTCGCGATACTTTTTGAACACACCTCGTATGTTTTTGTACCCATCGCAATTGAGACCCTGGCACCCATCAGTAAGCAAACAGATCTGTTTCTCCCCGAAAACTTGTCTAAATGAGTTTAAGAGCATCCTAAACATACTCTCGTTCACATGCACATACAAGCAATTGTTACTAATGGAACTAACTACATCATGGTGGTAACCGTAATGTTGACATTGATGATGATGGTGTGAATCGTGATGATGATGTTGGCATTATTTCAAGACAACTGTAGTATCTCGCTTTGTCTAGAGGCAATTACGCTTCCATAAATAGCGCTATGCAATTAAAAGGCACGATGTTGTTACTACTAAAGCCTTCTATTTTTTGTTTAAACACACCCAAACTGCCAAGCGGTGCTACGTATCACGCGTAAGCACATAGAGATAGATGATGACTCGCTACATGTGCCAACCCTACGTGTCCGTCTGACCAAAAAACCAGTTTCGATTGGGAGTCGACAAAAATGTCGAATGTCGACCGCTACACAAGGAGAGCCTATTCGCAGTTCATTTGGTGATTAACGGATCCGAAACTGCTGGCCGGGGCCGATTGGGGAATGGGGTACTCTTAATGGTTCTCGTTTCGCTTGGATTTCCGTTCTTCACAGCGTTCCTGCCGAACCACTCCCTGTACACGGGTTGCTGCGTGAACGCCGTTCTGTATTCGCCGCAGGGTTGGAATCTCCATGCAGTCTCATTATTAGAGACTTCTTCCGCAGACGTAGCAGACGATTAAGCCTCATCACTGCCATTTCACGGCGCTGCGTGCGCGTATTTGCCAATATTCTGGATTTTTCATGTTATTCACTGTTATTGCAGCACAGCAACGTGGATAAACGAAGTCCAAGTGTGCCAAATTGCGTTAGTGTCTACCAGCATTACTTAAAATTTGTACGTGTCGTGTTTGGAACGGCTTTACCTATGTGTTTGCCAACTTTGCCAGTCAGCGCTTGAGCTGTCGTTGAATAAATTACACATACATAAAAAAATAAGACGATTTTTTATGTATGTGTAATTTATTAATATGGGATACCTTCTCCCTTCTACCCTCTTGATTTAGTAATATCAAATACCTGCGGTATTCCATATAACAAGGGATTGTTATATGGAATACCTTCTACCCAGAAGGTATCCCATATAGCAAGCGAGCTTTAAAGGGACAGCTCTTCGCAGAGGCTCACAAATGCGCCGATTTTGTCTTGAGACAACGCACTACTTCAGCAGAGTTGTTAGCCCAATCTTTATATTCTGCAATAGCTGTGTGCTTTATGGGCAGCACCTCTCTCTCTCTCTCTCTATTCGTGTTCAACTACTCAGAACGTCACTATGTTGTTGTTATTGCCGCTGTTGTCGTCTGCCGGCTTCCAATGAAGGTGCAGCATATCCTTCGTCCTCTTTGCGTCTCTCCTCAACAGTTCTACCACTGTATGTGCCAATGTTTAAGTGAACGCATATATATATATATATATATATATATAGCAGACGCACATGCATATAGACGGACAGATTACATATGTAATAATAGACAAATAAACGTATCTACAGGCATACATATTTACATATGTACAGGCATACATACCGACATGTGTACGTTCAACTGCACATACATACTCGAGAGGCATGGCGCGAGAAACAGGTTATTCAGGAGCAGACAGGCACACAAACAAAAGTTAGCCATGCCCTCACGCTGACTCGGTGCAACGCCACCCTGCCCTCGAAGGGAATGGGAATGTCGGGGGTCGGGGGGGGGGGGGGGGGGCGGGCTTGGTGGGTGCTGTGTAGTGTTCTGCATAGGGGTAGTCGACTGTTGTCGTCGTCGTCGTCCTCGTCGACGACGAACGCCAGGACGGCCGAATGGCCGACGCGAAGACAGAGAACATGACGCAGAGAGGTAGAGATACAGAGAGAAAGACTTAAGACTTGCTTGAAAGAACACGAGCTTGCTTCGAGCTTGCGTCGATGCAGTCAGTGCATATACATACACGTTCGCCGCCGCTGGCCATCGCCAAGCTGTGTGTGTTCAACAGCTTCGCTGCTGCTGCTGCTGCGCGCGCCGCTCCTTGAGCTGTTTGTATTGTTGGCGGTTGTTTTGAGCGACTTCGAGCGTCGACCCTCGTATTTCTGTGTCTTCTGCGTCTGCTGAGTCTTGAAGCGGGTTGGAGGATAGCTGCATTGCCAGTGAATTTGCCAGCCACGGCGACGCGACGACGGCGACGACAACGACGACGACGACGTCGGATAAAGAAGCAAGCCTAAAGGGTACACTTGTAATCTTCCGACCCCGAGTTTTCGGAAGTTTACTCTCTGTCGCTGTTATTTATTTTCGCTTCCACACGCAGTCGTCGCCGTCGTCGTCCAGACGCGTTCCTGCTCTTCTTTCCGCTCTCTCTCTCGCGTGCACTCTCTTTTTTTTGCTTTCTCTATCTGACTCTCTTATTTATCTGCATCCTTCTCGTTCTTTTCCTTTTCTTTTCTTCTTGTTCGCCTTCGACGATCTTGTCGCCAGGTCTTGCGGACCTCGCGCGTCCGTCTGCGTCCGTTGTGTCCCGCCGACGCGATGGGCCACTACATGCGTGCCCCGTTACAAGATAGAGACGTCGCTGCTGGTGCCGCTGTTCTTCTGTGTCAGATGTTTCTTTCTGTCCCTTTGTTTGATTTTTCGCACTACTGCCGGGGGCCTGTCGACGACATCAAAACGACCGCGTTCGTCTTGCTCCTAGGTGCGTTGCATGTTTCACTGTTCTGAAACTTGTTCCTCCCTATTCCCCCAACCCCATAGGCGGCGACGACGACAACGATGAAGACAACAACAACAGCAGCAACAGCAACAACAACAGCAACAGCAACAACACAATCACAGCAACAGCAACAGCAACAACAACAACAACAACGCTGACGACCACCATCACTACGTCGCCTTTGCTGTTACCGTTGTCACCTAGGCATGACCCTTCGCGTCTCGTTGAAGTAGTAGTAGTAGCAGTAGTAGTATGGTGCACCTAGACATCTTCAGGGGTCCTCCTCGTCGTGAGACGCCGCCCCTTCAGCCAGTCGCCCAAACAGCGGCCACTAACGCGCGACGTAGCGATACATCGGAAACGCGACTCTCGACTTCGGAGACGCCGTCGTCTCTCGCGCGAAAAAAAGTGACTCGGCTGCCTCCATGGTAGGCGCACATAGCAGCAAAAGTCACAGCAGTATAAGGCAGCAATATAATGATGGTGATTATCATGCAGGCAACGATGATGATGATGATGATGATGGGATGATGACGATGGGGATGATGGCGATGATCATGGTAGGCGTTGGTGTTAGCGGCGATGACGATGTCGTAGCGTGTCGTCGGTCACGCGAACCTCGGCGTGTCGCTGGAACTGTTCCACACCAAGAAGTTGCTGTTGCTGCTGCTGCTGCTGCTGCACCATCTGGTAGAGCATGGAAAGCAGCAGAAGCAGCACTCCACAGCCAGCGCCCGGATGCACTCCTCAGCCAGAGTGGTGAGATGGGAAAAACACGATAAGCGTTTTAAGGCGAGTGCTCACTCTCACACTCGGTCAGACACCCAGACCGGTAGGGAAGCCGGCCGGCCAGAAGACAGGCACGCAGAAAAACGGCGGACACTTGGCCATGTTCGGATAAGACGAAAACGTTCGGCGCCGCGTCTGTCTACCGTTGTTGGCGCGCCTCGACGGCCAGCCGCCCCCGGCTATAGAGGCGGCGGCGCCGGCGGTAGCTTCTGTGTGTCCGCGCGTGCAGAGTGTGCGGCGAGTTGTTCGCCATTCCTACAAGTCGCCAGGTCGCTGTAGACTTGCGAGGCGTTCACGAATCGTTGCTTCTGCTCGCGGTGTTGTCTTTCTTCTTCATGTTGTTGTTGTTGTTGCTATCGTACCTTGTCGAGACGGTCAATGCTAATAGACAAGTTTGAGAAAGTTTTTTTTACGAGAGATCGAGTTTGCTGTGTTCGAAACTGTGGGCTCACATCGTTCAATCGCTGGCGAAGTAAAGCACACCGTTGGAAACTTGCAAGCTGTTGTTGATGTTGCTCTTGTTGTTGTTGTTGTTGCTGCTGTTGTTGTTGCTGTTGTTGTTGCTCTTGTTGTTGTTGATGTTATGTTGCTGCTGCCATTGTGTTGTTGTTGTTGCTACTGCCATTGAGTTGTTGTTGTCGTCGTTGTTATCGTTGCCGTTGATGCTGCTGGTTGTTGTTGCTGGTTCTGTCGTGTCTTTGTTATGCGTGCACTGTTTGCCTCCTATTTGCTGGGTTCCTGCCACTAGCCGCAGTATATAGAACGGCAAAGTTTTACGTCACTTCGCTTATTTGGTATGTGTTGTAGCAGAGATAATCTTACGAGCCGTCGAGCAGGGATGTAAAGTTGCTGACCACCACCTCATCCCTAGCTTGTCCCGCCGCTCTACTGTTGATAGGCGTTTACAACCAAGGGTGGGCTGAAGAGCGACTATCATAGGCAACAGAGTGTCCCGATGTTTGAACGCGTACTTGCCGGCGCTCGAGTGCACAACGAGCCCTAGTCTGTACGCAGTCAACTGGGAAATTGACCGCCGGTGATGCTGCGACGTCACTTCACAATCGTTAACGCCTTGCTGCTCTATGATGATAGCCTAGCTGCGCCTTAACAAAGATTGGGCAGAGGCATTCGTCCGCTCAAACTTCAATACGGCTTCAGCGAATTGCATCCGCTGGTCAATGGTCGAAGAGTAGTAGGCCAATACATAGATCCCTACAAAAGTGACAGATGTCTTGATCTGAGTTTAGCGGCAGGGCCAAGCTTACCGCTTGTGCAGCACATCTACAAATTTGGCAACTATAATAGACGGAAGTCGAAAATGTGCCCTTATCGAGTCTATATCAAGCCCTCCTTCCTGGGGGGTGGGAGGAGCAACAAGCCCCTTGACGCGGCCCTTCTCGAAGGAACGGCAACATGATAAGGAGAAGAGGAGAACATTGGCTTCCTTATTTTTGGTCTGTGTTTGTACAAGTAATAATACCTCAGCTCGTTGGTCAGCGTCACTCTCTTGGCCACATCTAAAGCGGTTCAGTTTGAGGGTTGTCTTACGCCGGCGCTGGCGATCGCGGAGACTAATCTAACGACCTACTACTACTGTCCATGTCATCACGGCGAGTATAGAGGATAGCTTTAATTTGAAAAATCGTTGTCAAATCGATGGTGACGGCCAGAAATCGTGCTGGTCGACTTAACCGACACAACCGACTCCTGGCCGAAGCAACGTTGGTCGGGTTGGGACAAGGCTGCCTTCTGCAAGGTCCTCGGGGACACATTGTCCTTTTGGCAGACCACTACCCAGCGGTGCAAGGGGCATGCTAGTGGCCAGGCGGGCGACCGTGCGTTCCCGCATCCCCGTGCCCACAGGCACTGCTATCCGTCCAACACACACCGGCCACACAATCGCTCGAGACAACATTTATCTACTTGCAGCAGGAAGTCGTCAACCAGCCCGAAAGGAAAACGGGAATAGGGAACGGTGACGTTGGGAACGGTCGTAGTCCCGTCGTCGTCGGAGGTGGCTTCTTCTCGGTCGGCGAATTCGGATTTAGCAGATCCCCTTCGTCCCAATCATCATCTCCCCTTGCGCCTCTTCAGGGCTGCTTCGAGACACGGTGAGCAGGGCACACAGCAGCGACTTCGACAATGCGTCCGGCCAACCAAAAGCAACTTAAACAACGATCTGACCGACCGACTAACCGACACAAGAGGTTTTGTCCGCCGTCAACGCCGACAGACAAGGCGAGGACGAACGAAGAATGGCATCGGAGCTAGAGGGCTCGCAGCTAGGATAGGTAGACAACCATCACAGGTTGGTGGAGAGCAGGGTACGCAGCAATACCACCAACAACAACAACAACAGGAACAGCATGCAGGACAATCCGGCTAGTCACCAACGGTCCACCACCACTGCGGTGACCAAAACATCAACAGCGGCGTCAGCAACAGTGGCTAGTAGTAGTAGGAGTAGCAGTAAAAGTAGAAGTGGCTTTGCTAGTAGCTACTGTAGCAGAGTAGTTGACTCTGCTGAGTCGTCACTTCTCATTCTCTGTGACGCTCGAGCCGCCGCTGTTTAGCAAAGCAGGTTCGCGGCGCGTCGTTAAGCCGTAGAGTCAAAGTCAAAGCGGCAGGAACGGAGAACCTGTCCATCTGAGGCCTCTGAAAAAGGTGAGGTTGAGAAGCTGATGCCGTCACCATTGCTTCAGCCTTCACCAGGTCGACAGAAGATGTCTGCTTGAATGACGACAACAACAACAACAAAGCAATAACAAAACAACAACAATGACAAAAACAACAAGACGGGGGTGAACGATTCGCGTCGAAAAGCGGGCAGCAAACGCAGATACAAGTATCCCAGACGCCTCTCTTCCCCACTACGAGAATGAAAGCAAATTTGGTGGCGAACCCGTAGAGCACGGCTGATTGTGTCAACCGGTGAGTCTAACCAACGAGCCGACTAACTGACATGACAAGACCCACCGGCAGATGGTAGAGCTGCCGCCTTCTGCTGCTGACGCCTGAGCTTTCGCTGACAAACGCACAACTAACCCTACATACCCTACCTCACCGGTCTTTCTTTCTGTGCCCATCTCTCTTACTCGCCATCGGTCGAAATCGGTCACGGGTTTGACTAGATTAAGAGAGGCTGGCTTAGTAGAGAGGTGCAAGGTTGAAACGCGGACGTCTAGAAAAGACGTCAAGAATTACAGCGACAACAACAACAGCAGCAAAAATAACAACACCACCATCACCACCAACAACAACAGCAACAACAACAACAGCGACAGCAATAGCGGCAACAGCAACAACGCCACAATGCCGCGCTGCCACCCCCTGATGGTGAACCACGAGGGTCAACAATTAGCTGCTGCTTTGCCTTCATTCCTCCTGCGCTCCCGCACCTAACGTGCACCACACAACCAGACAACTGGCAGGAGGGGCGGCGCGCTTGCCTTGAACAATTTAGTAAAAACCACCACCGTCACTCGGATAAACAGAACGGCGACGATAGGTGGTACAGAGACGCCGAGGCGTACGGCGTCGACGTAACGTCACAGGAGGCTCATCTCATCTTCTCGGAAGGCGGAAGGGCCGCCGCTGTTTCCTGAAGAAGCCGATGGTGTCGGCTGTCATGGAGGAGGTAGTGACACATACGCGTAATGGTGTTGATGGCGCTGTTGACGGCTGAAATGCGTTGAGCAGAGTCAGACCCATTGGTAGAGCAGCAGAACCAGCGCACTGCCTTCAGCACAAGCCCCCGGGGGGGGGGGGGGGGCACGACAAGAGCAAACCTGTCGTTGGATCGGCGGATGACAGTAGCGGCGGGATGTCCGACGTTGTCTCAGTGCAACAGAGGATAAGAGACAGCGAACGAAGTAAGAGAGAAATAGAGATAGCGGAGAGACAAGGATATCACGTCACTCGAGAAAGTGTTGTTGCTGCTGCTGCTGCTAGTGAGTAGATGTCACTATAGAATAGGCAATTGTATATTGGCTAATTTGAAGAAAAATCGAGTGCTTGCACGCATCCGCATAAATAGTAATACGATACAATTAAAAGCATAGTTTGTTGAACTATATTTCCGGACGACGCAAGGCATATATTGCACCGCCACGATTCGTACGCATTTGTGTCAATAGCGTCATGCTGGATCGCAACTCGACTACAAGGATAGATTCTCCTATCTGCGAATCTTTTCCCTGTACATCGGGTGGCGCACCGGTTGGTCGCAATGACCTACACATATTGAGTTGTCTCAAAAGTCCGGGCAGAGTGACAAGTCACGTAGAAATGATTTGCATCGTCAGAAGAGCCTTACAATGAGGCCGACAATATTTTCCACTATTAAACCAAAAGGTCTTTCTGAGGGTGGCGACATGAAACCTAATAGGATCACTATTCCCTTATAGTCACGCAATAAGAACCTAGTCTGGGTCACTGCGATCCTATATATCGCGCCGTTCAGTTGAGTTTGGATGAGAACATGCAGGCTCGGAAAAGAGACGAGAATATCACAAGCTGTCGACAAATTACTGGTTTGTCGAAGGACAAAATTGGTCGAAGACAGGTTATGTCTATGGCTGTCTGCAGGAGGAAAACATTTCTAAAAACCAAAGTATTTGCCATAGTGAAAAATACAGTTAAGTTTCGTGTGGCAATGTTGGGGAATAATAAACAATTCAGTGATTCTCGTTTGTACCTGCATGATAAGCTCACCTCGTAAATTTTGTTTTATAAACAAGTATATAATAGTTATATTATATATGTAAAAGTTAAGATAACTTTGTAGCGCAGTAACTGGATGCTCTTCCCGCTGGAGGATCTTCCCAGGTAATCAATCTTGTGCAGTCACATGTCTCAGCTCGTATTCTCGTAGAGTGGGTCTCTCATAACGTCTTATTTAAAAAAAACTATGCATCCAAGACCTTCGTTCTCGAGTTTCTGTAGCATGATCTTAGATATTGCCTAAACCTGTACGACGTTATGGAAGGATTGCAATTGTTTGCGAGCGTCTAAGAGGCACAGTCAGAAACACTATCGAACGGGATCGGAATATTTCTTAGTTAAAGATATACTGTTTTTGTAGTATTCGATTGGGATTAGAGGAAGGTAGCTCCTCTCCGTCAGATTGCCGCTGTGGCGGAACTTTTTTAAGTTGCTTTAGACATCTGCAAGGCAGCTGCAGCATATATCAGTACCTGTACGAATGATTGCAATTGAAGTCTACTAAATGCAATGTAGGACAAGGTAGTGTGTTGACCAAGTTAACACAACAATTAGAACTTCATACTTTAGGTTTAAGCGCCCAAGGTATGCTATAATACAGATACAAACGTGAACAACTGCTAGGATGTATATATATATATATATACGTGCTCTCTTTAGAGCTCTGCACACTTAGTCCAACAGAATTTGCCTTAAAAAGTAGAAAGTCTCGAGGTGAAATGGAACTTCGCCAAGTAATCCACGTAGGTTTCTGGGAATTCTTCATGTTTATATCTACATTCCCTGTTAAACAGTTATAAAAGAGTATGTACAATACACACATTAAAAGAATACGTTTTTTTGCGGCAGAAAAAAAACGACTTGCTACTTTAACGCAATGTGGAGCAAGGTAGTGTTTCGACCAAAAATTGGAAAATTATTATTTCTGTACGTGCTTCCTTTAGAACTCTGCACACTTAGTCCAGCAGAATTTAAACTTATTATTGCTTCAAAAAATATACAGTTTTGAGGCGAAATGATACCTCGCCGAGTAATCTACGTAGGTTTCTGGAAACTTCCGTGTTAAACATATATCGGACATAAAAAGTATGTACAATATACACACCCTAAAATAAATATTTTTTTGCGATTAAAAAATATTATATATATATATATATATATATATATTGAAGGCACGCACAAACTCACCTAATTATTCGAGTGAAACAAATCTCCCTGCTCTAATAATTCACAATGCTGAGTTATTCGACCACTGTACCACACATCAATTTATGTAATAAAGGTGACCATATATATATATATATATATATATATATATATATTATATATATATATATATATATATATATATATATATATATTATATATATGTATATATACATATATACACACGTTATCTATCCATTCAACTGCCTTCTACTTATATCCCCCGCTTCGATCCTAACCTATTAGCTGCTCGTGCGTCACGGGGAATTGCCTGCGCTTTCGAATTCGGCAGGAGGTGCGACCGGGGGCAGACACCTCCCACACAGCACCTCACAGTTTCGCCGCATATGTGCGCTCTCCGCCCGGAAAGTCAACGCAGACGGCGAAAGGAGACGAGGACAACGACGACGACGGCCATCACCTCCTGTCAGGAGCGGTGAAGAAGGGTGTTTGCGAATACTCGCGCTACTATGCAACGCGCGCCCCTCCCCCCCCCCCACGCTAAACCCATCGCGAAAGTCGTGTGAGACTCTGAACAGCCCGTCAGTAGTCCGAAGGATAACAGCGTCAGCCGATGTGTGCAGCCGAACCGTATGAAGGCGGATTGGAGCAGGGAGACGGCGGGCTTGTATTACTCCAATGTGACTTGTCATATCCGTCGCAATGTTGTGTATCCGACTGTGTCAAGTTTCATATATATATATATATATATATATATATAGACATTTTGCAGGCATATATGTATATTTATACAGACCTCTGCGTATGGGAATATGGGTGTGCGGGCGGCGCGGGGTTTTTGTGTGCGAGTGTGTATATCTCGCACATAAATATATATATTCGCTCTTGGAGGGGTGCGCAGGTGTAAACCAAATTAATTAGTCTAAATCATACACATACGCACACGCAGGCACACACATATATATATATATATATATATATATACATATATCCAAACAGATACTCAAACACGAATTAGCCCCATATGCGCCGACGAGGTGATTTCCTGAGGGATTTGGATTCGACACGGTGACGCTGAGGCCTGGCTCTTTGCTCACCGGCCGGCAGAATGGAATTTCCCAATGAGCCAGCGATTGTCGAATAGAGGGGCTTTAACTGAATATCGGCCCCTGTACAGGCGGTGGGCAGACGACGTTCGGCCTAGACGTAGAAGCTAGCCAGGCTTGTGTGCTCGAGGGGCTATGCTCGACAAAAACGGGGGCTTCCGGCCCCCGGAGGTGCCATCTTGCCGACGGAACCCATATCGGAACCACAATGCCGTTTTCTCTATATACATATGTATATGCCTGGCCAAGTCACTCTCTCTCAGTCCTCTATTGCAATCTTATTCCGCCTTGCTTTCTTTCTCTCTCTCTACCTCTCGGCCTCTCTTGGTTCTCTCGGATTCGGGTCGGAACGGCAAACGCGATGCCGTTGCTGCTCTATGCCTACGTTGTTGATTAACGGGTAATGAAAAAAAGATAAGACGAATGCTGTCCAGCTGAATCCACTGACAGGGATAGATTGAGTACAAAGTGCTTCATATATATATATATATATATATATATATATATATATATATATATATATATATATATATATATGTATATATATATATATATATATATATATATATATATATATATATATATATTATATATATATATGTATATATATATATACACACACATCAGACATTGCGCGCAGAGAGCAATTTATGAAAATATAAGCTTGACGTAAGATGAAACGGTTTTATTAGAATCTTTTCCGTCGGTTTTACATGTAGCTTCATGTGTTTCATTTTTCTTTTCCCATTAAAAAGGAGGTCATATATATATATATATATATATATATATATACAGGGTCTTCCATAACCGTATGTACTTGTTTTAAGATTTGGTAGAACTCGGCAAGATAATAAATAATTGTTCTCATTGGAGGGAGGGGGCGAAAACCTCTTGGTTAGGAGTGAGTATTAAATTTATAAAAGTAGTTATTCTGTCTGTTTGTCTCCTACATAGTTGTGCAGAGTTTACGTTTACGGGAGAACCAGTTAACGCAAGAAGAAACCGATCATTCCGACGTGTTCTGCGGAAAATTCGCAGACGCAGGCTAGCAAAAAACGAATAACCAGATTAAGGAAAGTCATAAAGTCGATAGGTTCTTATGTCAAAGCTTTTACGTACAGAATCGTACAAACTTACCATTTAGACCAAATATTTACGGTCAAAGACATTCTCAGGCAGTGGCAAATTCGATGTCCATAATTTTCGTACTAATGTGATGGTGCTGCGGTACGTAGTTGCCGAGTAACTAAGCGTTTTCGACAGCCATACATGTTATGTTCAGAACCGCAAAATTTTGCCAAGATGTTTCTGCCCTTTCCTTCCATTGGGGCTGTCGAAAAAGCTTAGTTACTCGGCAACTACCTACCGTAGCACAATCACTTTGATACGAAAATGATAAACACTAAGTTTGCTATTTTTTGCCTGAGAATGTTTTTTGGCCGTGATATTTTGGTTGTACTGGCAACATTTTTCGGTTCTGAACGTAAAAGCTTCAGCGTAAGACATAAAAACATATTGACTTTTTGTGACTTTTATTATTCTGGCTATTCGCGTTTCGCTAGCTTGCAGTCTGGTCCTCTCGCAAACGTAGATTTTTCTCAACCATGCGGGAGAAGAAAAAGGCAAAATGATTACTTTTATAAATTTCATTTTCACTCCTAAACAAGACGCTTGCGCCCCTTCTTCAATTAGACAAAAACAAATATATTTTCTTGCCGAGCTCTACAAACCTTAAATTAAGTACATACGTTATGGAAGCCCCCTATAAATAAATAAATATATATATATATATATAATATATATAATACCATATAGAATATATAAGAGTATGATAGTATAATAGATGATATAGATGATATTATAATATATAAATGATAGTACTATATATAGAGATTATATATAATATATATATATATATTATATATATATATAATATCTATATATAAATATATATATAATTATACATATATATATATATATATATAATAAAAATAACTCTATAAGACCAATTTTGAGCGGCATACTGGCGCCCACGGGCCTGGGGGCCAGAGTGGTTTCTTGTGTGGCCCGGCCAGAAGGGTGTGCGCTGGGTTGCGCATGCGCGCGACAACCAACCGCCCGGGTGCTGCCGGCAGCGACGGCTCCGCGATGATCGCCAGAGCAGCAGCAGCAGCAGCCGACACCGCCGACGACGACGACGACGAAACCCAAACACAACAACACAAGACGAAACACAGTTGCCACCGCGCGGATAGAAGTGTTCGATTTTGGCTGTACAGCAGTGCAGCAGCAGCAGCAACAACACCGCCCCTCCCCCAACAGTTGTTGTTGTTCGATTCACCGTGTGACCGACCGTGCAGACCTATGAGTGAACCACAGCAAGTACCGGCCGGTGTTTGTTCTACATAGTGGATGAGCTGCGGTGTGATGTGAGGTATCATGGATGGTGTCCGCGCATTGTTCGCGCATACAACAATGCATTGTTTTGTGTTAATAAACTAGTCCCCACATACATGTGCCCCACATACATCTAACGAAGTAAACAGAAATAAATTGTATAGACTAGTCCGAGGCGGATTGTATTGTATCATTCTCATCGTCGTCGTTGTCGTTGTCGTCGTCGTCATCGTCGTCAACCAACCTCTGTTGATCAATCGGTTGGCCTTCATACTTGTTGAAGTTCTTCCGTCTCTGCACAGTAGTGCGACAGGTGCAGTTGTGTGACAAAGCGGCTGTAAGTGGGCGTGAGCACTACACTTTGGTACACCACCATCAATCACCATCACCCTTATCACCATTATATCACTAATTCCTGCCAGCTTCAAAGCTGCGCCAAAGTCCGAGCTATGATGCTACGAGTGGCAATCCGAGCGAGTCGCCGACTTCCGCGGCGGCAGCATCAGCAGCAGCAGCATCAGCATCAACATCCACAGTGTCTCGGTGTTCGGTGTTCGTTCTCCACCGAGTCGGTACCCGAACCGGTGAAGCCAAAGCGAAAGTTCGACCCGACCCACCCGGAGCTGCGCGTAGCCGACTTCCTCGAGCGTAAGTCGCCGCTGCTCGTGCTGTCCGAGGGCAAAGTGGATCGGCAGCCGTTTCTGCGCGGCATATTCGCCGGCCAGTTCGACGAGCAGTTCCTCACCTACCCCGAGGTGCTCGAGCCCAGCCAGGTGCACAGCATCAACGAGCTCTACGAGCGCGTCAAAGCCTACGTCGACAGCCTCGCTCCGGACGTGGCCGTGGCCGCCACCGCTGCCGCCGGCGACGCGCCGTCGCCGCCGCCGGTCGTCGTCGACACGCTGCGCTCGCTGGGCGTCTATGGCGCGTCGCTGCCGAAAGACGCCGGCGGCCTGGGTCTGACCACGACCGAACTCATGAGGCTGCTCGAGGCGTTCGGCCGACAGCCGTCGCTCGGCGCCGCCGTCCTCGCGCACCACTGCACGGCGCTGTCGGCGTTGCGCGCGTTCGGCACGCCCGAACAGCAGGCGCACTACGTGCCGAAGTTGGCCAGCCGCGAGTGGACGTCGGCGTTCGCCTCGCTCGAGGAGCGGTGCGGCGTCGACGCGCAAGCCGTCCAGACCACGATTCGGAGGGCGGTCGACGACTCGTTTGTGCTGAACGGCACCAAGACGTTCGTGGTGAACGGCCAGCACGCCGACGTGTTCGTCGTCATCTGCCAGCTGGACACGGTCGGCGAGGTGAGCGCCGACGATCGGGTGAGCGCCGTCATCGTCGACCGACGCGCGCCCGGCGTCCACGTGTCGCGGGGGGCCGACCCCACGCTCGGCCTCGCCGGGTGCGGCCTCGCCACCGTGACGTTCCGCGAGGTGGCCGTGCCCCGCGCCAGCATACTGGGCCGGCCCGGCGACGGCTCCAAGGTGTGCCGGCACGTGCTGAGCGACGTCCGGCTGCCGGTGGCGGCCCTGACGCTGGGCACGGCGCGCGAGGCGCTCAACGCCACGATCCGGCACGTTCATCGCGACGCAGCGCTACAAGAAGAGCCTGCACGAGCTGCAGGTCGTCCGCAAGCGGATCGCCGAAATGACGGCCGACATCTACGCGATGGAGAGCGCCATCTACCTGACGACGGCGATCGTCGACGTCGTCAACAATCCCGACTACGAGCTCGAGGCGGTGGCGACGCGGCTGTTCTGCGCGGCGGCCGGCCGCCGCGTCTTGGACACGTGCATCGACCTTCACGAAGCCGCCGGACTCGCCGAATACGCGAACAACGAAAGTAGCGTCGTCAGTGGCGGCGGCGTCAGTGGCGGCGTCAGTGGCGGCGGCAGCGGCGGCGGCAGCGGCGGCGGCAACGGCGACCTCAGCCGCTGGCTGAGAGACGTACGCACGCTCGACGTATTCGACATCCCGGCGGACATGAGCCGTCTGCTGTTGTCGATGCGCGGCGTCCAGTACACCGGGCAGAGCTACAGCGTGACGATTCAAGCGATGCGCGACCCGCTCGTGTTGCCGCTGCAGTTCGCGGCCAAGGTGTTCAGCCGCTACCGACAGAGCAAGGAGCGTCCCAAGCTGTCGGGCCTACTCGAGCAGTTTGTGCATCCGTCGCTGAAGACGCAGTGCGACCTGCTCGAACAGTGCGTCAAGCAGACACAGCTGGCGTCCGAACGCTGCCTCGAACTGTTCGGCGCCGAGATCACGGAACAGCACGCCGTGCTGTGTCGGCTGGCCGATATGGGCGTCGACACGTACACGCTGTCGGCGGTGCTGGGCCGCGCGTCGAGGTCGTACTGCATTGGCCTGCAGAACTCCGACGACGAGATGCTGATCGGCGGCGTGTTCGCCCGCGAAGTGCTGGACCGCGTCAACCACAATGCGTCGCAGATCGAGGGTAGCCTGAATGCCAGCTCGCTCCGGCCGTCACTCGAGCTCGCGAAAAGCGTCGTCAACAGCAAGCGATACTGTCTCGAGCATCCGCTAACGAGAAACTGGGACTGAGAGGCTGGCTGGAGGGACGGCGAACGAGTGGTAACGACCGAGTGAGGACGAGACAGCCAACCACTGTATAGCTGCGATATTCTAGTAGTAGTAATGTACAATTAACTGATAGGCCATCCGACGTGTCCCTGGGGTCATTCATGCTCCTCACGCCCGTTCCTCCCAGATCTGATCTGCAGAACTGCTGTTCTTGACCAACTTCGTCGGCGGCGGCAGCAGCAGCAGGTAACGACTAACGATGGAACAGTGCAAATCGAGGTGTGGCCGTTTCCCGCGTAGGAAACGCAGTCACCCGTACCCCAACACTGTACATGTAACAACTCGGACACAGACTGCGGCATAGTTTTACTAAAGAAAATAAATACCTCAGCTCTACGGAGTGGCAAATGTTTTCCTTACTGATAGCTCATACACAGGTCAATAGCTCAACAGTGAATCTTGAAAAATTTTCTTCACAAATCTTGAGGATCGAGGTTGTAGACGATTCGAGCCAAACCATAGTGGTTACATTATAATTGAGTTAGAATATTTCGCCCAGTGATCGTACACTCAGAAGGCTGCTTTCAAGCGGGGCTTTTTCATTAATTACATTAGCATTTATAGGTACCATTCATTCGAGCGTAGCGTCTTGAGATTGAAAATCGAGCTGAATTGAAACCGTCGCTTCGACTCTGCAGGGCGTGTAAAATTAACACCAAAAACAGCCACAACAACAGCAGTAGTGCAAAGATAACATGCAATATTTCTCAGCAAGGTTTTTAACCTGACGTTTGTGTTTCTCACACCCAGACCTAATAAAATCAGACAAACTGGTTTATCATTCATTCTCTGTTAGTATTTCGCCTAAGACCTATATGATCTAGATGATCCCACAGACGTCGATGAATGTACCAAATTATTGCGGGGAGATAAAAAATACAATACAATAAATACGTATATATATATATATATATATATATGCTTGAATATAATACACCACTACAACCGCTATAGTTGTTGTTACAGCTGCTTCTGCTATTGCCTTCGAAAGGCAGTAGGCAGATTCTTGAGGGCTTTGCTGTCTGACTCCGGGGGCTGGTTTCGTACGCTTTGGTTGAACGGCGGGGCTTCGATGTAATGCCAAAGTAATACCGAGCCTGGGGGGGGTGGGGAGGAATCCGGGTTTAGTGGGTGCGAGTCTCACACTAGTCACGCAGGTTGCTAGTGGCGCATGTGCATCATGCATTCCCGAAACCTCCCAGAACAAAAAAAAAACGGCGGGGCAACCGAAGATGGTCTTCAGTCTGCTACCGACAACAATGGCAACCGTGTTTAGGCGTAGGGAGAGAGGGGGGGGTGCGTGTCCATTTTGCCTTGAAGCGGTTCTGACGAAAACTACAGCCGAGAACGCTGTTGGTGTCGTCGTTGTCGTCGTCGCTAGCGTCATCTGCTGGAATAGATTTAATTTAGATGCAAATCGACGACGGAAACGCAGACGTAACGGGTTGACTGACGACGATCGAAGCCCCCCCGCCCGTTTGGTTGGGGGGCATTGCTACCACTGCCACGGGGGGGCATCCGTCCGGCGACCCCACGGCGTTCGGTCGACTGTTACGGTGACCCCCGACGACTGGCAGCCGAACACGCCAAACACACCCACCACACACAACGCGCTTAAGCGTTGTATAGGGTGAACCCTAATATATATGTATATGTGTATACACATATGTGTGCATTTTTGTATGTATATGTATATATATATATATATACGTGCGCTTACGTAGGTTATTCGGGTTGCTGAAATTAAACATTGTTCTTAATTTCTTCTCGCCTGGAAACTCCTTTGTTTATCGAAGGTATAAACAAATTAAAACGCCGCTGGATAAAGTGTGTAGCGTTCCAGGCAAGAGACATCTTTATTGCTGTTTTTTGTTTGTTTACGCTTTCCCTGTCTTGCCTAAGTATGTATGTATATAGGATAAATTCGATATTAAAAAAATCAAGAAAACAAAAATCGTTTTTTTTGAAGCCCCTCCGCCACGAAAATGTAAAGAGCGTTACAACGTATTTTACACTAATGCGTTTTGTAGTTGCAGTATATATATATATATATATATATATATAAACCGCAGATTTCTTGAGACTACGCCTCCTATTAGACGTCCAGAACGAACATTCCGCGGCTGTCATAGGAAAAGTGTCAATTTCACTACCTGATGCAAGGACAGCTCGATAATCTTCCCTTTTTGGGATGGCTGGACCTCAAGACGGCTTGTTTGGTACATCGCTAAGTCACCCGCGTAGAATAGGACCTCCACATAAACCGACTTGTTTGTAACCCGCCTAACTTATATGCAAATCGTTTATGCGTAATTAAACAGGCGTATCAAGATATGTTCAGTATGATAGGTCTTGGTTAGTTGTTTTGAATGATATTTGCTGCTGTGGTTGTCTCTGCCTTTTGTTGTTTTTATGTTGGCATTGTGCTATCATCTACGGTTGTACGTGACCGGATGTTGGGCGTCGCATATCGTAGAACAGCTAGATGCCATGCTGTTGAAAACAACTCGTTGAAACATATAGTTTACCCTATTACATTTACTCAAAATAAAGACCTCGACATTAGCAGGGGTTAAAATACGTCCTGCGGCATACCAGTTAAAATCGTCAATCCCTAGCATTTTAATTCTAGTCCGTTCTCCACTACCTACGGACTCGGAATCTCCGTGTGGCATACATTCAATGCACCGAGGGTCGCACACGTTGAGATATCTAGGGTTCCTCCAACAGTTCTTGTGAGAGCATGACCGCTGACTCTCGGAGATATGGTTTATATCATCTATTCTTAATGAGCATCGCGTAAAGAAAATTCGAGCAACAACGGGAATCGAACCGGCTACAACTCGGTAGATGACAGCTTTGACTAGCGCACTAGGCTCCACCTTAACCCACGCCGCCATATATATTAATTCACTAACTGCCCGAACTGTTCTGAGAAGAAGTGTGAACAGAGCACGCGTTCGTGGCCAGACCGCCGAAAGCGGTGTCGTGGCGCTCACCGGGTTTGTCTCCGGCCTGGAAGAAAAATGCGTGATCGCTTGAAAAAAACCCGTTTAATCGACACCACTCTCAAACGAGTCTGTAGCAGTTATCGTCCAAAAACCCAAAGATTTTGTAATAGAGAAATAAATAATACTGGGTTATTTTTTTTTCTAAAAAAGCACGACCCATTTGCGTTAACTGCTACAACTGCTACTAAAATTGCCCATTATTGTTACTATATAATCTGCATGCAATCATACACGTGATGCTCTTACCATTACCACCCGTAAACAGGTGCTCTTTGTTTCCTCACATATGTGCAGACGGACGACTGGCTAGGTACTGGAGTAAGTAAGTACGAAGCATCGATTCCATATATGTAAATGAGGTATGAATCTAATAAAACACCTGGCGATCGAAGTAGGGGAGGCGGGGCGACTCGGACGTTAGGAGAAGCAGGTGCGATCACGGCGCCTCAACCAAAGCGATCTGTCGTAAAACGTACACTTTTTCTATGTAAAAACGGATATATATATATATATATATATATATATATATATATATATATATATTCGTGTGATGAATAACGCGTTCGCATGGAGAGTTTCACGACGTACCCATGAGTGTAATAACTAGAATTTGATTTCAACAACCCTTTTCTAACTAACGAGACTTTGTATTGTATATATATTCACTGCAGGGCCGCTAGGTATTTGGGACGCGTGCCTGGGCGTATCTGCGACCTAAGTAATGATCATTTATTGACAGTAGGACAATAGCTTTTCGGCAACTGTACGGTGTTGAATAAAATAAAATAAATATACGAAATGCATATGCAGCCGTTTTGACCATGGATCTATCAAGCAATACAATATGTCTATTCTCGTAATATTGTTATTTGTAGAGATTATTTTGAATGCCTGGACAGCGCGTACACATAAGGGCGCGTTTCGTCTCCCACTTTTTTGCTTTGTTAAACTGTTCATTTAATGTTTGTTTGTAAAGTGCGTCTAACAACACAATCAAATATTGCAATGCATGTATATGCATACAAAAGTCTAGTGCCACCACAAATCCATTCTGCTGTCGTCACACCAGTTTCTCTTTCTCGCTTGTCCTTCGACGTTCCGGTGGCGATAGAACAAACAAATTGTACAAAAAATCTGGAAAAGTCTTTACGATTGCCCTTTACCATTGTTCTACTTGCTATAATTCACTTTCGGTTAGATTCCACATTGCTTGGTTGGCTGCCTGCTTTCCTTCTGTCGGCTAACCAGTTAAGGAGGAACGCTCTCTTGCTACGCTCGCGAATTCACCACGCCACCGGGCTCTACCACTACTTCTATTACAACTCCTACTACGACGACGACGACGACAATTACTATGATAGCCTAACTACAACGTCTCCAGCACAAGTGCGGCCCACTCACCTCTCTGCAGAGTCATGTCGAACACGTTAATGCCGCCCTCGAGCGTGCAGTTCCAGCGTTCGTGACGGAACTGCTCCTGGCACTCGACGATGCCCCGTCGGGCTCCCTCCGAGATGGCAAGCAACGCGTGCGGGTTGCTGTGGCAGAGGTCCAGCTGCGAGGCGACGAGACCCGGAACTGCGCTGCATAGTTCCGATAGGCGAACGGCAAGCGGATCAACCGCGGGTAACAGAGGTGATCCGTCGGAGCTAAGCGGCTGATCGCCGGCCAGCCGATCCGATGAGCGAATCGACTGATAATCGACCAGACCCAGATACCTGCATATGACACAACAAGCAACCGATACATGCGTGTCACGTCTAAATCACCACCGTCCACATATATATATATATATATATATATATATATATGTCATACGCACACGAAAGCTCATATACATTGGTACGATATGCCGAGTTAGTAAAGCTCCTAATTCATCAGCATCATCTAGGCAAAAATATAAATGCTTTTTTTTCGTCACGAACAAAGGGACACGTCATTATCAATAGTATTTCTAAATTTTACACTTTTTATTCAAACTGTAGGTAATCGAAATGTTAATGGCTTCTATCTTTGGGGTGATTCGAGCCTTGCAGTTTAGCATTTATTTGCGCGTACTAAAGGACTAGCGAAGTCCGGTCCACTCGAGCGCTTAGCAAGTTTTCTATAGAAAGAGGGTTTTCCTTTTGATGCAGCTATGGCTCAGGCGCCCACCCATCGATGGTTAAATTCGTCCTGGCAATCAATATCCTTTCCGACAGCGCTGTAGCTGCTTGAACTGGGTCATATACGGCAAGTTGTATGCCTTAGTAGGTGAGCCCACTAAGGGTTAATATTGTTCTGATACTGATCCATATTGTAATGCCCTCTCGGACGGTTGTATGTTATGCTGGTGATATTAGTGCGGCCATTTAAAAAGAGGCTTTGTGGAGCACACTCGTCTCTCTCGTCTCTCGCTCTGACCATGTTGGCAACACTTTGCTGATTTCGGTTTAGTTTGCCAGGTCAAAGGCAGACATTTAGAGCTTCTCGAATTGACTATTCATGGTGGCATGTTGGTAGTGGAAACACCACAGGACAAAACATACATTTCGCAGGCAGCGCTTGTCGACGTGTAGACGAAATTCACACGAATTTTAGCATCAATTCGTCACCGTGGACAGGACTTTGATTCGTCAGTATACACCCGAGTCGAAATAGCAGTCAACAGAGCAGACAACGCCTATGTGATACGCATATATAAGTATGGCAAAGACTGCTTCGTTAACTGGAAATGTAATGTCTGGA
Organism: Dermanyssus gallinae; assembly: GCA_003439945.1. Classification (NCBI taxonomy): domain Eukaryota; kingdom Metazoa; phylum Arthropoda; class Arachnida; order Mesostigmata; family Dermanyssidae; genus Dermanyssus; species Dermanyssus gallinae. The sequence continues at coordinate 159,628 of QVRM01000041.1, forward strand.
ACTGCTAATAAATCATCTTCATTGGCAACCTCCGGAACAGTCAAGCGGTCACAGGATCATATTATTCATATTTTAGAACAGTTTGTAGCTGCCAACGAAACGGCTGAGATTGGCAAGCCAAACGTCATCTTTCGTCATGATAGCGTTCCGGCTTACACCTTTACAGTCGCAGTGGCAAACTTGTGCCTAATTGGGATCGAATTGCTTCCTCATCTATCGAGACTTTCCATTTTTTTCGAAAGGATTAAAAAGTTGGAACACCGTGAAGTACATAGCTCCATAGAGACTATGTCAAGCAAAGAAAAACGTAACTATATGCACACATGAATACATACATTTATTGATATCAATTTATATGGATATATATATATATATATATATATATAGAGAGAGAGAGAGAGGAGAGAGAGGGAGAGAGAGAGAGATAGAGAGTAGACGACAAACATATTGCACAAAAATTATGTCCTATTAATTGAGGTACTGGCGTGACCTCTAGCCTAACGGATCACTCCTGTTGTAAATAAATATAATATAAACAAATAAACTTACAAAATCAGGGTGTTTCTAAACCTTATATATAAATGCTTGAAAACTAACACCATGGTGGATCAGTAACGTCAGCTGCAAAAATTCAATTAAGTCCATTGGTCCTGCGGTCTTTGTGGGGACAGCGATTGAGGAAAACTCTAACATTATATATGCCTCACTAGAGGAGACATTAGATCTGGATGCACAATATTGCATTGGATTTCATATGAGTACCTTGGATTCAGTGAAAAAAACGATTTCCTGGGCGCTTCGAGACTTTAAACAGATTAAAAACAACATCGTGTAACTTCAGAAGAATTTCTGAAGAATGTTGCCATGATCCTCATTCTTCCAGGAAACGTTGCAAAACTGATCAGACTTGACCACATTATTATGACTCACTCACATACTCACATGGCCGAGAGAGGTTTTGACGATAGTAAAATTTCAAAAAGTCAAAATAATAATTTAAATGATAGTTTTTGCCCTACGAGCTCCGGTGGCACAATTAAAGCGGTTTTACGTCCAAGTGTGTCGTTAAAAAGCCACGAACTGTCCATCATCTTAAACGCGACTAGTGAAAAGTGCTGGTTCTCAATCAAAGGGCTCGAGCATTTTCGTACTATAGCTTGCTTTTGCCTGAACAGCGGCAACGCCCGGTCGAAAGCAGTCCGGGATTGTTAAGAAATTTAGAAAGTTCGTCGTTTCAAACAACGCCAGGACCTACGGCGTTTCATACCTACGTCTTCGGGACCAAGTCGCTTGAGAATGCACGGAACGGTCGGAGACCGGTTAATGCGGTTGCTATTTTGTTGTTGACAGCCGATTGTCTGGGGCCGCGGCCTGCGGTCCGGGGGCAACCGGCTGTCCCTTAAGTACCCAGAGCCTTGAACGGGTGGCCCCAAGTACAGATGCACGCCTACGCTACCGAGGCCCCCAGACACAGCCCAACGCATATTCATGTGCAAGTTTCATCGAGGAGGGTGCCCAGATTATGTAGTAGTAGGTGACTACCGAGTCGAGCACCAGGCATGGTTCATTTGCTGCCGCCTCGCGGCCGGAGGAGACACATAGGTGCACGAGTTCGAACCCCGTCGTTGCACATTTGTATCTATGGAATCCATATACGAAGCAATGCAAAAGCAAACGCGTGGACGTTAAATGGAAGCCTGAAAAAGTGTTTTTTCAGGGGAATACCTTAACCGTCCTGTTTCTACAAATCAACGAATTAGTCAACAAGTTGCATTTATTGACTTTGTCACTACGGTTTGTTTGTACGGTCCCGATACGCGCGCCTGCGAGCCGTTTCAAAAGACCGGTGGGCTACAACAACAACAAAGGCCTGGGGAGGTTTCTCCTTAGAATTGCTTTAAATTCTTTTTCCTGAGATAGCTAGCACGTACATTTGCGTGTACCGCATTTCTATAATTTTCTATTAGCCTACATTAGCAACTCTTAATAAGAATTGCACCGCATATGAGCATGTATCGCGCAACTCCTTATATAAAAGCCGGCCACCTCCAGTTTGACTTTCACCGCCGACGGTTGTTGTTGTTGTCAGATTGAATTGAATAGAGTAGAGGTGCGTGGGCAGGTGCAGTCCGAAAACGTGGCGCGAGAATTGTGGCAATGGCGGTGGCCGCCGTGTCGTAAAGATTAGTTGCTGAGCCCGTAGCCACTAGTGGGGCGCCTGTGCCGTTTCCGACTTGTCGGAGTCCAGACACCCGGAACGCACTCGGCCACGTCCGGTAGCCGAGCTAAATCCCAGTTAGAATCCGACGTTCGGCTTGAGCACCGCTCTCAAGTCTCCCGTAGCAGCAGCAGCAGCAGTAGCAGGTAGAGTGGAAGTTGCAATGGCGTAGTGATGGTAGTAAGCGTAGTATTGGTAACAGCAGGAAGACTAGTAAAGGGCTACAACTTCACTCTTTTACACTCTCTGATCCCTTGGCCTTTTCTTTGCTTCCCTTCGCCTCGTCTCGTGGTCTTGTCTTTGCTTTTATCTCTCTCTCTCTCTCTCTTTCTCTCACTAACCTTCTATTTCTCTTCTTCGCTGGCTCCCTAAACCCAGCACATACGAGTCCATGTATCTATGCCTTTTGTTACCTAGAGCGCTTCCTCCTCTGGTGTGTGCTCGACCTTAGCCGGGCGGGCGCGTGCTGACCCTAATCCAAAAGGATTCCGATGCGCCAGCACCAATGGGTATTTCGTTTCGCCTTTTTCCTCAAGTTTCCCTGGTCTCGCTTTCGCCCCACCTCTCTCCCACATGCACACTAGTTTGCTTCCTGTATATATCCTCGTTGAGGGCGGGAGTGCTTCCAATCGATCTGTTTGCATTTAACCGGTCACACTACACATACAACATATATCCAGAGAGATTCAGAAACGGGGGAGGGGGCCTCTCCTTTTGTTGTTCACCTGCCCTATTACCTTCCAATGTTCTGCCAGATAGCAAGAGAACACAAATAAAGACATTTGGAAAAAGTCGAGAAGGTGAACAACCAACAACACCGAATCCACCAACACCCAGATCGAGAGAGACAGAGAACGACGCCGAATTTCGTCGCAAGCGTCGTCTACCAGCTAGCCACCAGCTAATACCAGCGGCCAATTCCGCCAGAACAAAATCAGCTGAATAAAGCAAAGCGGCAGGCAAACCAATGTATGGCCGCACGCAGAGAAAAACAGAGAAATAGCTTGCGGGGTAAAGATCGAAAAAAAAGGAAATGTGAGAGACGGAAAAAGAGAAGGAAACAGACCTATTGAGTTTAGTTGAGCTCACTGTGGAGTACGGCTGGGCGGTCCAAGCCCGGCGGCGGCGTAACGGCGCCAACTGCGCTGTCCTTGTTAGGTTTGACTCTGCGTTTTTTCTCTCTCCTTTCCGGTCTATGCCTCTCTTGAGATGAAAAGTTTGACTATGTATGTACGTATATATATATATATATATATATATATATCGATGCACTGTCTTTGTCATTCTCGGCCTACCGTGTACATCTCGTTCGTTTCCGTCTCTTTCTCCTATCTCATCCACTCACTTACTCTTTGCCTGTCTTTCTCTAGAGGCCCATCAGGCCGCTCTGTCAGAAGGAAGCGAACCTACGCTGTCGTCTTCTTGGCTGCGCACGCAATACCAGACCAAGAACGGAGAGATTGAAGATATGTGCAGTAGTTACGACGAAGGCAGCTGGGCTTCTGTTTGCCTGTCTGGATGGTTGGCTGTGTTACGCCTACCTTCGCTTAGACTCAAAGCTGGCCTACGTCGCCAGTTGACGCGGTTAAACCGTGGCACCGTTTCCAGGAGCTATAGCCTCCTTGGCAGCAGCAGCAGCGGTAGCAGCGGCACTGACAGAAGGACTGTCACCACTTCTACCCGATATTCCTCCCCCTTCTCAGCCTTTAGGCCACTGCCAGCGTGTCGCTCTTTGCTCGCTACGCCCTGTCTCTCATCTCCGTTTCGGCGATCGTCGTGTACCGATCTTGCCTGCTCGGTTAGGTGCTCGGGAGGTGGAACCCGTTCAAAATTACGATTCCCCTCCTGGCTCGATTAAGATAAAAACGGCCCCGGCGTCCGTCCACTGACGACTGACCATCGTTCTGCTTTACCGATGCAAAACCACGACGACGACGACAATGACATTTTCCATTTTTAGCGTCTGTTCCAGTGCGCATAAGTCCTGCTGCATCTTTTGATAATGCTGACGCTAGTGCATTCAGATGTCAAGACGAGAAAACGTTGCTGTGCCGCCTTCGCTGTAATGAAGCGCCTACGGAACACACTGGCTCAGAGAGAACACCTACCTCGCCGAGTAGGTCTGGCTGCAAATGAAAGCGTATATTATTACAAATGAAAACTATAGCGTTTAGTTCTTGTCGTATCTGCTATTTAAGCGGAAACACTAATATTATTTTGGTATGAAACATGTGCGTCTGACAACCAGAACAATGCACAGTAATTAGCGGAACGTGCACGCTAGCCATTATTATTTACTGTGATGAGAGGCTGAAGATATTAGGCACGCTACGTATAAAGACGGCGATAATCATATAAGGGGCACGCCAAGAACCTGAACAAAGCATCATTTTGTTTTTCTTTTAGAGTGTACATTGTCGTAATAGTGGTCTGCTGATGACTTGTTGCGTTGCACGATTACGATACAATGCGTTTTTAGTCTGACCTGAGTGGTGGTTTAAAAGCAAATTATATTAATGGTACAGAACGGATACCCAAATAGATAATCTTGGTCATTTATGTGTCCTCCGCTTCCGTGGTGCCATCCAGCAAAAAGTCATGACCAGTCTCTGCTGGATGACTGCGTGAAGGAGCAACCAGGAACAACTGAAGCCACGGCCGCAGTGTATTTCGTGTGGCTTCGCTGTGCAACCAGCGACCTCCACGTTAGTGTTCTTATTTGGTGGTGGTGGGGTGTGGGGAGACAAGTCAACAAACTGAACTTGTTGGTGGGGTAGTGATTATTGTTGTACTGATGTTGTTTGTATTTCAATTACTGCTGCTCTTGATTCAGTTGTTCTTAATGCTACGGTTGGTGCACTGGTGGTGTTGTCGTAGCTGACGTCTTTGTACGTTTTTTGGCATGAGAGTTTGAATTTTGCTCGCTCGTTCACTCGGATGCTCTGTGAGGCTTGGTCCGTTGTGCGCAATGAAGTGAGGGCGATGCCCCCTCCGACGCAGAGAGCAGTCGGACAACAACGAAGAAGACAACAGCCAAGAAACAAGGCTGCACAGATAGAGTTGCACGCACACTCACGCATATGCAATTGCAGCCGATACGTAAACGTGTACGAAAAAACGTGCAAGAAACAGGTGAATGAGAAAACGAATAAGTAGAGAAACTGAAGCAAAAGCAGAAGGAGAAGAAGAAGAAGAAGAAAAAGGCAGAAGCAGAAGAAGCAGAAAAAGAAGGGATACAGGAGAAAAACGGAGAACGTGGCCGACAGCAACGAACATGAAGACAGAACGCAGCCCAATATATTGGAGGTAGGTGCTCCGTCTTTTCAGCGTCTCCGAGGGCGGTTAGTGACGGCTTTGTGCCAACCTGAGTGGCAGCGCGTTCCTGTTTATGGGGACTGGTTCCATCGGAGAGGCGTTCCAGGGTAACAGCGGCAACAGAAGCAGCATTAGAACGGGCAGCAGCAGCAACAATAACAACAACAACATCCACGGCAGCAACAACAGTACAACAACAACATCCACGGCAGCAACAACAACAACATTCACGGCAGCAGCAACAACAACAACAACATCACGACAGCAGCAACAACAACAATCACGACAGCAGCAGCAACAACAACAATACAACAACAGCACCATCTGCAACAACAACAATCGCAGACGTCGCAGTTGCGATAGTTGAGGAAACGACCAGCTAGCTGTATGCGTTAACATAGTGACGCTGCTAACTATGATGGTAACAGATGATTATGATGATGATGCTGATGGTGATGGTGGTAGTGGTGGTGGTGGTGGCAATAGTGACGATACTCAAAGTGAAGATGAAAATAATGATCACAGCGGTGATGATGATACGCTGACACCCACTGTCATAATGGGACCGTCATCATTGGGACCGCCATCAGTAAACTTCAGCTTGATGGAGTTGCTGGCCCGATTACGGCCTGATAGACGTTGTCGTCATCACCATCCTCTTCGTCATCATCATCATCATCATCATCATTACCATTCCAACCGTTTTTCTTGTCGGTCGTCGGTCGTCACGTTACGTTCGCTCTTTTGTTCGTCCGCGTTGCTGCAGCAGCTTCTATTGCTGGGCTTGCTGTTGCTGCTGCTGCTGCTACTGCTACTGTTGCTACCGCGCTATTGAGTTTCTGCTATTGAGGTTCAGATCGAGACAGATGATCAAAATTGAGGGGTAGCTTGTTGCGTTGAAGCTGGGGGGAGCAGCTCCCATTGCTCCCCCCCCCCACTGCCTACCCTTTCGCTGGTGGCTAGCAGCATCTGCTGCCGCTGCTGCTGTCGTCGAAGGCGGCCCGGCTATTGATGGTCCAAACGTGCTGCAAGCGTGCACGTCATCCATTTTGCCAGAGCTGCCGTACACGTGGGCCGACCATGACCCAAGGACCGGCCCTACTGCTCGCCAGCCCGTTGGTTGACTCGACTGAGGATGCATTGAGGGAATTTCTCCCCCCCCCATCTCTCCCTCTCATCCCATCCACTCCCTCCCCCCTCCTATCTCTCTCTCACCCCCTCCCGTCTCTCTCACTCCCTGTCTGTCTCTCTACCCCCTGTCTGTCTCTCTACCCCCCTCTCTTTCTTCATTGCAATCTGATTCTGTCTCGTCCTTCGATGGGCCTGCCTTCGTATGTCCGACTTTCGTTGTCTCTCGCTGGCCCTCCACTACTACATATACAAGTCGCACAAGTAGTGCTGGCTGTGATGGCAGGCTGGTAGTAAGTAAGTAGGTGGTTCTCAATAGTGTGCTAGTGTGTGTGTGATGTGGCATCTTCCGCTACGTTCAGCTGTAAGTCTTCTCCCTTCTGCTTCCCTTTTGCTGCTCCTCTGTACGAATTGCCGGTAGTATCGAGTCGTAGTAAAACTGAAAATTGTGGTGGTTGTAGCAGCAGCAGCAGTAGTATTAGTAGTAGTAGTAGTAGTAGTAGTAGCAGCGGCTGCTTGTTATAAGTCTAGCAGTAGAGGGGATAGTCGACCTGAATGATGTTGCGCGAGAAGGACAGATTGGAGAGACACGGTTTACTGTGCCGGCTGCGAGACTTAGTGGTCTGTCCATCAGGCCTGTCTGTATGTCTGTCGGCGCACACCCGTTCATCACCTAAATAGCTGGGTGACCTGATGGTACAGTTTAGGTAAAGGAGAACCAAGAGAGGCAGAGAGCGGAAGTAACGGAAGGCAGTGGGGTGATGAAGTGCAAAATCCATTCGTCGGTGGGTAGGTAGGTAGCGTTTCTAACAGCAGCGCTTCAATAGAAGAAGCAGCAGCAGCTCCAGGGTAGGTATTCTTCTCTACACGACTTGATCATCATCATCGACGGACATAGTATATCATCTATCTCGTCCTTCACTCCCCCCGATCTACTTTTCGTAGTGTCTGCGTTCCTTTGTTAAAGCATCCACTTATCTCGCTAGCAATATCACTATCTATATATGTGAATCTATCTTTGTGTAGACAATTTGTATAACACTACAATTATCACCACCTCCACTACTACTCTTTTCTACTACTACTACTACTACTACTACTGCTACGAAGACGTCTAACATTATGAAGACGAATCTACTTCAGCCCTAGTGATTTCATCGGCAGAATCGCCTTCGCTTGCACAAGGCTGGCCGTTTTCTTTCCCCATCTGCTCCACGCTGACGCCGCCCACCGCCGCCTCCGAGAACGGATCTCAGGGGCCATAGTTGCTCTGCCACAGTGAGAAATTGTTGTCACTTGTGCATGCGATTCGTACGCTGGCCATTCGTATGTGCTTGCTCATCTACTTTCGTATGTACTCTGATGTGTAGGCGGACCCGTGGAAATAACGGGTTGCGTATGCCGGCGTGTAGCCGACAAATAACACAGCTCTGTATGACCCCTCCCCCCCCCCCGCGCCGCCGCCATGCCATTCAGTGGTTCCGGTCGAAGAAGCCGGTGGAGCTGCTTCGTGCCTTTCAATCATAGCTGATGACGATAATATACCAGAGCACCGAGAGTGTAGCATTTCAAGGGAAGGAAGCGAGGAGCTGACACGTGTTAACGACGCGCATTCACACGACTTACTGGCCTTAGCGACCGAGATGAACGGGTAACCATGGTGTTCGTACGGCGGAGCGGTTGCGGCTAGTACATACTAGAAGCTACTATTACTACTACTACTACATACTAGTACTACATACTTGAAAGTCACCGACCGTTATAGGTAGAGTAGAGCAATCCGGTGCCATACAGCACGCATCCAGCACGCGGCTCAATACAACGCAGGCAGACACCGCCACCTTAGCGACGATTCGGCTGGTAGCAGTGAACAGAGTGCACCAGACGCGGACGGAAAACTCCACCAGGAAAGTGCATCTGATTGAGAAATCCTTGGTGGTTTTGACAGCTTTTTTTTGTCTGTGCAAATGGAGATTCGACAGAGCAAACGCTGTGCTCAAAGCCCGATAAATTCGGCTGTCGTGCGCACGCTGGCTCGGATTCTCTATATTTGATTCGAAGTGCACTTCAACGAATTGTTTATAGCGACAAGTCCTTTAGCTGCATCAACATCAAGACAAAAAATGTTTATATATATATATATATATATATATATATATGTATTCGCTTGAGATCTTTACCTAAATACACATGTCACCCTTTTATATTAGGGCAATTGGAGTAGCAGTATATATACTCCATACATAGGCATCCATATCATCAATGCATATTCCAATACCGAATATTTGCCTTTAATTGGGTCAACATCTTCCTTGTAATACCGACCTGGTCATTTCTAACATTTTGTTTAAAAACTAGGGCCTCCGACATTTTGTACATCCGCCTCCCTATATTTAGCTTTTTGTATCCTTGTATCCAACATCCCTGCCATGGCATCTGCCAGTAGCCCACGCGCTCTTAAATTATTGTATACCAATTCTATCCCGCGCTTTGCTTGCTTTTCATTCTCATATATACCTGCCAAACTCGATCTTAGACCCATCGCCAATTTCCATTTGCCCGTATATGACACTTTTATATTTAATCTAACCATTTTCTTCCGTACCCTTGGCCTTGCCCATTGCTAGGTTTTGTACCCAATCTTCCAAGCTGTGAACTCTACTCAGCGATCCCATATCGTTTTGATCCTTAGTGCTATCTTCACTAGCTGTATCTGTTTAATCCATCTTTTATTTGTGACATTCTTAATCCTAGTACTAAATCTTAGCTTACTTCGTACTTCCCTTTATATACATTGTGACATTCCTCCCCTCCCCCTCAAGAAACTCCCAGGCGCAATTAAAACGGCAACCCAACGCAAATTGTATCACTTCCTTTCATATTGTTTCATATCACTTCTTTCCCAACCCCGCACTGTGGGTCAGAGGGGCAATTGGCAAAAAGCTAATTTTGTTGTTACCATATATTTATTTTAAAAAAAAATGTATTATATTTATTAAGTAGATATTCTAACTTCCTTTTCTGTAATAGAAGCTTCTTCTCCCCTAACTTTATTGAATACTAAAATTGTGCTCTCTTTTTCAAGAAACACTACGTCCAGTTCCTCCGCTGCTTCCCCACATGCATTCAACGTTTGTCGAACTTTGCTAGTGCCCCGCCCTAACACTACTACTTCAGCAAACAGCAGCACTGATAGGTGGCTTTATGCCATATATATATATATATATATATATATATATATATAGGGCTACAAAAAAGTTTTTTCGGTTTTGTCCGTAGAGAGTCATTAAAAAACCAAAAAACTTTTTTGTAGACCCAATATATATATATATATATATATATGCAGGGTCTCCCAGAAATATTTATACAGCGATATAGAGAATCGTAGAGCTCTTTAAAGTAAATATTTTGTTCAATGGAACATGGCCTCTGAGAAGTCTAAGAAGAAGTAGAAGTGATTTTTCGGCTGGCATGTCGAGATTGAGTGCATGCATATATATATAAGAGCTTTATTTTTTGCGAATTCTCTTATATACGACGTTGCACTTTCTGATCGGCGTTATATGTTCTTCAGAAGAACCACAAGTTTTTCACAGATACGATGATATGCTTAGTTTCAGTATGGGAGGACCAGTTGTCTGGCATGTGCACATTTTGTGGTTCTTTGTCGGTAGTAATATCACTCTTACACAAAAACAAGACTTCTCAGAGACCCATGTTCCATTGGAAAAAAATATTTACTATAACGAGCTCTACAATTGCCTATATCACTGTTCAAATCTTTCTAGGAGACGCTATATATATATATATATATATGATATAAAGCCGTTCGTGTCCATACACATACAAAGTAGGACCGACCAAGTGAAGAAAGAGCAAAAAATATGTGGAGAAATAATAGGGAATAAGCTAAGAGTGTATTTTGCCCGCGGCAAGAAATGTCTCTGTTTCATTGTGGGTTGGTGGTGCTTAGAGAAGGAAGTGTCCAAAGATTGACGCGTCTGTGGGAAGGCCTGAAAAGCCTGTCAGAAGTCGATGTGATCCCGCCGGTGTCAATGTTTTGTCAATGGCCGCCAAGGCCAAAATAACTATGACAATAGCATGTACAAAAATGTATTGCACGTGGTCGCGTAATACTGCGTTGACTCTGCCTAAGTGATGGCGCCTAAGTGCACGTGGTCACCCACACCATTATACCACCCTTGCAATATGAATAACTACTATTGGTAGCATAGTTAGCGGTATCGGTTGTCGGAACCTGCGAAAGCAGCAAGCAAAAAGTAAGCCGGGTGACCTGTCACAAACAAAGAAGCGCGCCTTTTCCCTTTGACAACAATATCATTATTATTAATTCTTACAAATGTGACGAAAGTTGCGTATTTCTTAGAATTGAGATAAATTAGCGTCTTTGCTGTGTTATCAGGGAATTTCGTGTTAGCCCATGCCACCTATAATCAATCGCCGCGCTTCCTCTAAAACTGGCCAATGACATCGTCTGCCGTCTGATTGATATCGGTCGCCCGTAATATTCTCCATACATTTTGCGATGTCCGTTGGGCTATAATTATTCTATCAAGCTTTGCTTCGGCGTTAGTTACCAAGCGTCTTGTTTCTCATATGGATATACCAAGCCATATATATATATATATATATATATATATACTGTACACCAGCCTTTCTGAGAGCTCTTCGGATTACGCGTAGTCTGCGTGCCTGTGAAGCCTACCGAGGCTTTTAAGACCTCTCTACATAGTTTGCATACGAATGGCTCGAAATCCGGTACCAGCCCAGATGCCGGGCTGAGACAAGGGCAGAGGTTTGAGCCAACCACCGCCGAAGGGATCTTGGGACGCTAAAAACACGCGCAGTCTCCTGGTTGTTTGAGAATTTTTAGAACTTCGCTGGGCGATTTTCTGTCTTATGCTGAGCCCGAGCATCACTGGAGCAGCGCGGGTATCGCGACCAACCAGTGACACGGGCCCGAGTGAGGGCGAAAGTGGAAATTGCGCCAATGCGAACTCGCGGTGGCAGTTGCTGCACGGAAAGCTGCAGAGGGCGGGGGATGAAGATGCGGAGCTGCCTGCAGGTCTCAGCCCGTACCAAAATAGACCTTCGTCTGGCGACAACAGCAGATCAGACATTGGGTCTGACGTGACACCAGCGAAACTAGGTGACACCTAAGTAATACCCATCCAACCGACCGGCGCTGGGACACAGCTAATCGGCGCCCAGGTGTTTCAGGCGCAGTTAAGCGGATATGCTGGTCCACGGATGGGGTGTAAACAATGTCAGAGGCCATTCTATCAGTAGTGCAGAACAACTGACGAACAGCAAACGAGCGCAGTATGAAACTATCTAGTGTGCACACAGTTAAAGCTGGGACGGCTCAATGTAGCAACGCATATATATATATATATATATATATATATATATATACGCTGACGCTAACGTGTGCAATATAGTGTAGTGGCTACTAAAAAAAGTGGCGTCTAAGACCCGGCATTAAGATGGTGAACACAGACAAGTTGAGCAAGTTAGAAGCCAAGCAACACAGACCCTCTAGCGCCAAAGACAAAAACTACACGGCCAAGCAAAGTGCGTACTTTTTGTCGGAGACCAATGCTTGAAAACGGTGATAAGAGGGTGGACTGGCTTCCTCAGAAAACAGTAGTAGGTGTGCGTACAGCCGAAAAAACGATATTTGGTTTGTGCTGAACGAAGCCGACAATTTTTTGCAAGATTGTATTTTTCGTATTTGTTCCAAGGCAAAATTAAGTTTTCAGCAGAGTAAAAGTAAGTTGTCAGTAAACAAAGCAAGTAAAATTCTTAGTAAAGTTCAAGGTAAGTTAAGTTCTCAGAAAAGTTAGGGTTAAATAAGCTCATCGTCATGTGGGTTAAGCGATAGAGAATACGCTCGAGCTTATAGAAAAACTGACGAGATGTATTAATAAATTAGGTCAAAGCAGCTGCTCCCCCTACTCATTAGCCCCTTCGATGGTCGGTGCAAGGTGCGGACCGAGCAGGTCATGCTTCCAGGTTAGCTGAGGCTAACAAATGCAGAAAATATTCCAGTGTGGATTATTCGTACGAATTTTGTCCGTTGGCGTTCGAGACTATGGGAACTGCAGGGCCCCCTTTCACGCTCAAACTGATTCAGCGCGTAGGTAGAAGCCTTAAGCTTTAGACAGGAGACTCGAGAGCATACGAATTCTTGCGTCAGAGGCTGTCGCTCGACATTCAACGAGGAACTGCAGCGTCTGTTCGGGGATCATTGTTGAACTGGGCTAACCCTGGGTTAGAGAACCCGTAATCACACGTTCGCGCGGAGACAATTGTCCACTCCAAAGAGCTAACATAGCGAAGTTATATAAATAAATCAGCACCGTATTCCGCATGCAATGAGACCGCTCTATGTAGCATCGAGATCCTCTCTAGACAAACGCAATGAGAAGCGGCGTGGCAGAACGAGCATTTAGAGGAGACACGACTACTTCAGAAGTGTAGCGCAGCAGAAACCGTATTTATGACTTAGCAATACCTCACAAGTGAGGTCGCCATGTCGAGTACACAGCGAGCGATTCTATACCAATTTCGAACCTCAGTACATATAACACGATCCCAAGGACTCTGCCGACAGCCACAATGGGCAGGTTGGAGGAGCCCATGCAGTGAAGAGCCAACTCGGAGAGATATTTCACCTTGCGTAAAGTGGCGGCAACCACTCGACGATTTTTGAGAAACAAAGCGCCTGAGTAGCATTTGTAACGAACATGTGCAGCAGTCAACAACAGCCGCAGTGGCACATCACTGAACAGCCCTCTTCAGTAAAGAGAGATGTTCTAAAACTCACCAAAGGCAGGATAGCAGAGCATTTATGTTTGCGCTCGCAGAGACCGCGGCGTTCAGCCCCAGTTTATTGAGCAGAAAACTATGGCTGGCATTGATCTGGAGTTTTATAATATATAAGCTTCCTCGAGACACATGATGCAGACGTTTGTAAATATTGTGATAGGTTGTGTGGATGATATTATGGTACTGAGGATCACGCAGTCATCTCACTAATACAGTAGGACTGCCACGGAAATCTTAACAGGTGCATATTATACTGCATGTTTGTAATTATTACTTTCAAACATTGGGTGATATATATATATATATATATATAAAATCATAAATCGTATGTGCAGAGTATACAGTACAAGGCTGTGCCTGCACAGCCCTCAGAACCGTTTGTGCAGCTATTCTTGCTCTTTTTGCAGGTGTAGCGGAATCAACGGTGTGAATAAGCGAGGTGACGAGTTAACTCTATTAGTTTCATCCTAAGCCCAGTGTCCGAAGTTGCACAGCCTATTCGCCAGCTCGTATATCCCGTTTACAAAAAAAAAACTAGAGAGCAGCAAATAGAGTTGTGAGAGGAACGAAGCTTCGTACAGGCCTGCTCCCACTTTTGCGATGTGGCGATCACTCCGAGCCCATTTTGGATCAAATCGACCAAGAACAGAGACTGGCAAATGTAATCGCCAGAGGGATTAATAGTGATGCTGATTTTGATAGTGGTATGACCATGAACAAATTGATTGTCTGTCTGTACGGCCTACTCTCACCCAAGAAAAGACCCGTCAGGGTCGCAATCCAAGCAATACTCGCCGAGACCCACGTCCGAGGGCGCAAATGATATATCTACCGCTAATGCTACTCGTGGTAGCACTATCCCTGGTACAACGCCAAGCAACGACGTGTACATTCAGAGCTCATGTCAGAAGTGCCAAGATGTCACGAACTGCATCATTCCTTTCTGCTATGATCTCTACCCCCATACGTACTCCCCTTAATGCTACTTGTACTGCAATCAACGCCTTTAGGATTGGCAAGGTGCACAGTGGAGCGAAATGATCACGAATCGTTGAAACGACAGGAATAACGAGAAAAGGGTAACGGACTCTAGATGAGGTGCGTACTTGCAGTGAGGAACTTTCGCAGTGACTACGACGATTTTTACAAAGATTACGGATCAAGCTGATCACTCAGTTGAACAGTGGTTTTATTTGATGCGTCGACGCTCTGGCGCATTGCCGATGATTGCTCACGGTTATACAGTGCAACAGTGAATCACACTATGAAAACGCCGGACTCGGGATTCATGACGGCTGCTCTAAAGGAAGCTAAAATATGTTCACGACAGGTACATCGTCTTAAAGAGGAGAAGCACCGTCGTCAGAAAGCATTTGGATCACGGAATAGATCATCATTGCTGGATCTACCGCATGCGGCGAATAAACAACAACAACTAAGCAGAAATCATGTGGCTTGAACGCTCGCTGTAGCTAATTTAATAATTAGTTTGCCACTGTGCTTAAAGAAATAAGTATCCTTATCCTGTTGTGGCCATTTCTTCTCAAAATTTTCATTTGATTCTAATAGACAACCGGCCGAAACATTACCACATAAGTACTGATTTGATGTTGATGTTGGTAGTTTGTTGGTCTTAACATCTCCACAAGCTGTGCAGGCACATTATATATAATAGCTTTATTAACCGATGGTTGGTTTACAATATTGCGCGTACAGAGAAACCACACATTTACATATACATAGTATATTCATGTGTGCAAGCATATTTGCAACGCATTTAGTATGTCTGTTCCGTGGCCGAGTCTCCACGTTCAAGCTGTACTGAGTAAAGCCAAAATGTTTCTTTGTTTGACTTGTTGAGCTGAGACTAGGCTGTTGCTTCATTAGCGTGTTGCCCAAAGACGTAAGCTAAAGTGCGTTGCAAAAAATTAGCAACACATGTTTTTTGGTGATAATTTCGGTTTGATTTGTTTGAACGTTTTGTACGAAATTGTACGAATTGTACGAACATTTTTACGAACGAATTGTACGAAAATTTTAAGGGCATGATGTACATGACGAAACACGAGTATGGTGTTAATTTCGTTGCAATCACACAATCGCTTCATACAAAAAATAAAAAAGTGTGAAAAAACAATGTTGCAAAATATCAGCAATAATAACATGCTAACAACACAGCTCTTATTTGTAAAGGATATTCGATGCTACAGCTGATATTCGATCCCGGGGATCAAATGTCAGGAATATTGTCTAGCTAAATCAATCATTCTATAGCTGCAAAATATTCTACAGCTCAGTCGTTGTGCCGAACTAACAGCGAAGTGTATGTTTAAACCATGGGTCGTACAAAGGATCTCTCGGATAACGAAAAGACGAGAATTGAGGCATATGCTAAGCTCGGTCATACAGTAACTGCTATAGCAACCAGATTAGGACGGCATAAGAGCATCATCAGCAGGTTCTTACACCCTGGAGTGAACCAAAGGTGCAGATCTAACAGTGGGCGTAAGCCAGTTTTGACTATTTGAGATCGGCGTAGGATCATACAGTTGGCTACTCATGACCAAATATCTTCTTTCAGGATCAGGACTACTTTGGGAGTGCCAGTGCACCGATCCACAGTGTACCGAGTGTTAAGTTCTGACAAAAACGTGCGATACGCGAAAAGGAAGCTTATGCCGCGACTGCAACCGAAGCACATTGTCGCACGGCGTGAATTTCCGCATAGATACCAAACTTGGAATAACGAGTGGAAAAACATCGTCTTCTCAGATGAAAATAAATTTAATCTCGATGGCCCTGACGGCTGTCAGTACTATTGGCACGACTTACGGAAGGAACCTAAATGGTTCTCGAAACGTGTGGCCGGTGGTGGCTCTGTGAAATATTGAGGCGCGTTTGGATATAATGGGATGTCTGATCTAGTCGCGATTGTGGGCCTAAACAATTCCGACAGGTACCAGCGTATCGTCGGTTCCCAGTTAGAAGCCCATTTCAGAAGAATTGGGGGACTTGACGCAGTTTTTCAACAAGATGCTACGTTTCATACCTCGGCTAGCACTATAGCCTTTTTTCAAGAACAAGGAGTGCCATTTTTTGACTGGCCGGCATTGAGTCCAGACCTGAATCCCATCAAACATCTTTGGGGACATTTGGTAAAGCAGATTTACGCAAATAGTCGACAATATGATAATTTGTCGGACCTCAAAGAAGCTGTCCAGCAAGCATGGACTAATATTCCTCTTTCGCACTTACAACAGCTCATTAACTCCATAAAAGACCGAGTTTACGATTTGATTCAGAAGAAGGGACGAAAAACCCGTTTCTAAAAGAGAATATGTAGTATCAAATAAGTCATACAGCCCTGCTAAGAATCGAATACGCCGTAAGGCGTTATTGTTGCTAATATTTTGCAAAACTGTTTTTTCACACTTTTTTATTTTGTGATTGCAACGAAATTAACACCATACTCGTGTTTCGTCATGTACATCATGCCCTTAAAATGTCAAAACGTTCAAATAAATCAAACCGAAATTATCACCAAAAAACATGTGTTGCTAATTTTTTGCAACGCACTTTACAATCACAAGGCGAAAATCAAATCGCTTTTACTTCCATATCTATCGAATTTAGCAACGGAGTGCTGACTATCTTATGTACATACAATTTTTACCTATCCGATCCGCGTCTGTTTCCCATAACTTTCCATCGCGCACCAGTATTCGGAGCAAAGGGCGCCCCTCGAAATGGTCACCCACTCCTCCCCACACAATGGTCACCGCCGTCTCAAGTTTCCAAAGACGCCCGAGGAACTCCTAGGGT
The DNA here is from genome assembly GCA_003439945.1 of Dermanyssus gallinae. Classification (NCBI taxonomy): domain Eukaryota; kingdom Metazoa; phylum Arthropoda; class Arachnida; order Mesostigmata; family Dermanyssidae; genus Dermanyssus; species Dermanyssus gallinae. The sequence continues at coordinate 176,963 of QVRM01000041.1, forward strand.
CAATTAATCGCAGAGCGTTATGCTCCACGCGTGTCTCCCACACTCGGGTGTCTGCCAATAACAGCTGCGGATGACGCGCCTCATCCAAACAACGGCGGCCGGTTGACGTCGTTTAGTGCTAGGTTTGCGCCGGCACTGCCTGCGGTATCATGTGACGAGGCGTGCGCTTCTTGAGTGCCCCCGGAGTTCTTCGAAACGGAACGGCTCGAGCAGACGATGACACTGCAGATCGGTGACCTTCTGCCGTCCTTCAGAACGACTGTAGGACGTTTTTGTAATAAGTAACGCAGGCGACAGTCACACAAACGCCTCTACTCGTTGATGATGATAGGCGAAAAGAGGCCTTTTACTGGTCTTCATTTCGTCTACTTTGTTAGCGCGCAAAACAGCGTGAGGCATATTAGACGCTAGCTCGGTATGGAAGCCCCTTTCCGATCGCACTTGCAATGCCAGCTAAGGAGAAACGCTGCCAGACAACATTGAGAGAGAGAGAGATTCCTCAATTGAGCGAGATTCCTTTTGATCACAACAACCTTTCTACTGGCCTGAAACGTGTGCGTCAGCTATCCGCTAGGAAGCTCGCTTTGTTTGTACGCTTTGCGTTTGATAAACCGATGATGCCTTTTCTGCAAAAAGAAATAACGGCACATAACTGGGACGTGTGAATATGTCAATAGATTTGAACCACAGTTAGTGAATCAGAAAAGCGAAAGGATGTGAAAGCGCCTATTTCGAACTTCTGGAAAATAAGTCGATTTCACTTTCGTCGCTCATATGAGGCGTGTAAATAAAAGACGCCGCTCTCAAGTGCCCAATACGGTGACTAGAAATAGGCTGCGCTGCACGGCGGTTGACTGATGTTCGACATGCAATGGAATCAAATTCTCTGGCCTGACAGGCTAGCGGCTGCTGTAGTAAAATAATGACGCTATAATAAGTAAGCGCTGGCGCCAGTTGACTGTGTCGCATTGCCACAGCCAATCTTCTAGTCACACATTGTCGGGATCTATGTATGATCTTTCCTTGTTTTTTTTTCAAAGTTGGATATAGTGACTTATTTTTTGACAGACCGTGTTGTGCTTGTATTCTCAGCACTAGAGGCCTGGTTTCGCATTCTACGAATTATACCGAAATAACTATCAGAATAAGCCGGCCTTTGTTAAGCGATCGGCGACCGTAACTAACGCTTTACGAGATTATTGGCTTGTTCAAGTGTGCACACTGGTTTTGTTCCTTCAATCCTAAAGAGCTGCTATCAGTTCGCATATTCTGCGGGGGTTGTACTTCATAGATTACGTTTAAGGGATCTAAGAAAGTTAGGAAAAGGGACACTTCCCTGATAGCGCACGCATGTATTGTCTAGCCATAACATGCCGGACATATCCTGTGGGTATATACACCTATATCACATCCATCGTGTATATATATATATATATATCGTGAGCACAGGTTTGACCTTTGTTCGCCGTAGAGGAATATGAGTGTTCTGTACCACATCACCTCGGGCTAACTAAGCGCGTGCAGCTGATGCTGGGTAGCAGCTGCACTGGCAAACGGAGTATGAATTGAAACAGCGGCAGCAGCACCAATATCATCCCCCAGTGATCGCTAATAGCATAGGAAAGGCTGAACGGAAGTGAAGGACAGTCGACTCCTCAAGAGCTCGAAAGATAAAGCCCCGAGGCGATCGACATCGGAGGTTGGCTGGCCAACAGAGGCCAGAAGGCGGATAGCGGGCCCGTTGTCCTAGTAGCGAGTGAGAACAATGTCGAACGGCTCGCGTCGACGCTTCGAGTGCGCTTATCTTGTCAGTCGATAAATAGTCATATGGCCAGTAGATTCCGTCCGTATGTGCGTCCGTCCGTCTGTCTGCCTCCCTGACGAGATCTGTCGCTTTTTCTCTGTCTGAACCGCACACAATGGCTGACTTGAATGAATTAATGAATGAATGCGGCTGCTAATGGACATCTCGGCAAGCAGCTGTTTGCCAGCCCGGTGTCATCAGCAATCGCGCAACAATAGCGACGTTGCGATTGTCGTCGTGTTGTTGTTGTTTCTGCTGTTGTAGTTGTTGTTGTTGTTGTTTCTGCTGTTGTAGTTGTTGTGGTTGTTGTTGCTGCTGCTGTTGTTGTTGTCGTTGCTGTTGTAGTTAGTGTTGTTGTCGTTGTTATTGTAGCTGTTGTAGTTAGTATTGTTGTCGTTGTTATTGTTGCTGTTGTTGTTGTTGCTATTGCTTTTTAGTGTTTACTCGTTCGATAGCATACGAAAGCATCGATTCGCCGCTTTGTTATGCGTAAACAGCGGTAGTGGGTGAATGACGAAAGCTCACAGCTTAGTAAGACACGGACCCCACGGTCCCTTGACGGGCACCACGTATGTAAACCATTTGTGCCACAGCCGTCTACAGCTGCCGCGCTGAAGGCAACAGCGGCGCCCATGCCCCACAGCGCTTGCCTTATTGCCAGCCTATATGTTTGTCTCATCGCCTCATCGGCTGCTTATACGGGAAATTCTTGGGATCTTGATGCCCTCCGGGCTTTACCTAGCTTCAACTCCCAGCCCCTCTACCCCCTAATCTAGACAGAGGAATAGTTCACGCGTTTAAAGGACAAATATCTTTGCCCAATGTGTGGGGCAAGTGTGTAGCTTGTTACACATGTACATACATGCATATAATATTTATAAAAATGTTTATACATATATACTTATGTATACATATAGGGAAATTGCGTGTACATAGAATATCTGTGAAATGCAGAATATACATATTTATAGGATTTTTTGCATTGCCCTTATATAGAAAAATGTACTAGCTCGGTCGAGCCCGGTAGCGTGGTGCATCAGTCTGCGCCCCGCAAACGGAGGAGACACACAGATGCGCGGTTTCGAGCCCCACCGTTGCACACTTGTATTTATGGGGGTCCGTCTATGAAGCAATGCGAAAAGCAGTCCCGTGGACATTAAATCTTGGCTGAGGGTCAGCCCGAAAACTTTACTGTTACTAGCTCGAATACAACTGTCGAGGATCTAGTGTGATGTGTGGGTCTGAGCTCGTACGCACTGAAGCCTGACAAGGTATTGTAGACACACTTAGATCGTCGAGCCCGGTGGCGTGGTGCATTCGCGTGCGCCTTGCGACGGTTGTAGGAGACACATAGGTTTACGAGTTCAAGCCTCACAGTTGCACATTTGTATTTATAGGGCCCGTCTTACAAAGCAATGCAAAAGCATACCGTGGGCGTTAAACGTTGACTGAGGGTCAGCCCAAAAAAAAAGAAAAATATTATATACTTAGATCACATAACGCCTATTCTTGCTTTAGACTTGCGACCACTTGGCCGAGAAAGTGCAGGTTCGCCAAGGAAGAGTCATTTTAACATTGACCAAATTCAGGTGTATATAAAAACGCGTATACAGCATGTATAGTATGTTGAGTGAGAGAGAGAAAACCAGTCGGAACACGGCGTATGCGAGGTTTAGAAGGCTTATTGAAGACTTACACGAAGGGAGTAAGTCTTCAATAGTCTTCAATATGACCAGTCGACACATGGATCGAGTTGTTTAGCTGGCAGACCGCGAAGCACTCGTAGCTGAGATAGATCGATCGATGTTAAGCCATGATAGAGAATGCATGGAACGGTCATCGCAGAGCTTGAGGGCGTCAAGGTCGACAGGCAAACACTCAACAGAGGTTAGGTTCAGCAAGGTTGACCAGGTTGACAACGGTAAGATATCATTTGATTGATTTCGTTGTTCATGCTTTCCAGTAACTTATTAACCAATATTCGAACGACGCGAACAACCTCCCCGAGATGACGTCCTTTAAATCTATTTGGCGCAAATTGTTTTATGAACCCTTCCTTCCGCTTTCTTTGTTGGTCGCTCCGCATCTTCCTTATGAGGATTGAAAAGTATTTTGTTATATGCTCAACTTATTTGCCTTCTGAGGGAATTGAGCTATTTAGCTAGAGATCGCGCAACACAAAGGGATGCGCTGGTATGTACGTCTAACTACATGTCGGTATTTTTACCTGTGCCTTCCCCAGTGTATATACGAATGTATCGTTCTTGCTCTAAAACACGACTAAGAAGTTTGATCATAATTGCCAGTATAACAGCTGAGTGCTACAAGACTGGAATTAACAGGTGTATACGCATGCATGTATATCATATATAGATATATATATATGAGAATATATATATTATAATCATATGATAGATAGATATATATATCATTATCATATCATTCTATCTCATCCTCGACATGTCTCTATCGAGATACTATATATATATCTACTATAATCTATATATATCCCTGTCTATATATATATATATATATACCCGCAACTTATACATGCACGTGCACAGTATATGGCTCTATTGTAGTATGTCGTATGCTTCCCTCATTGTGCAAGTTGAGTGAGTGCTCACAGGTAAACACCGAAACAGCCGACAGGTGTACTCAATCAAATGTGCGCACGGTCCGTATTCGATCTTCTACGTTTCATGGAACACCCCCTCGGAAGAGTTGCCCGAAGGGTGACGTTGTATAGTATAGCGGCTGGTAGCCGTCGTCAACGTATTACACACAGTGCTCCGTCACTTCAACTAGATAAAGCTTCAGCGCTAACCCGGCACTGGAGCAATAGCGGGGAGAAGTTGCTCCGGCGTCATTGTTAGGTTTTACAGGTACTGCCTAGAAATGCGAGTGGAGTCGGAACAAATGTTGATTGATATGGTTGCACGTACACAGAAGCCAAATCAGTAAGCGGTACTTATCACGCACTATTTCTACTATTGCGAAATCTTGCTAGTCGAAAAGAGAGAGGGGTAGAGAAGGGTAAGTACTGTGTGTGCCGAGAACACTCGATCAATTTGACGTTACGAGGAAGCTACACCTAGCCTACTACCTGGCTTAAGTAAGCAACCGCCGCTTTGCAGAAAGAAGAAAAATAAGTCGTTTTCACTCACACAGGCCATTCACGAGTTTCAGTATCGCTTGCAGTGCGTAACTCAATTAATAAATGACCTATGCTTATTGAGGATTAACTAAACTAATACATGACTGCGCAAGGAAACGGAGATTAGATTCCAACAATAATCAGTGACGTGAAGATAAGTTTTTTTTTTTAATTCGTCGAGTTCATTTTAGAGTTTATTTTATTAGATAAGAGATCGTTGTCATCTTCGAACAGCTGCACACGCATATAGGGGGGGGGGGATACACAGACAGGAATACATAGAGTTTATCGTTTCTTTGCCATATGCATGTATAAGCGAGGGGCTCTTCTCAACGTCGTTTTTCGCAAAACGTTACGTGAGCTTTGACTTTGTCGGAAGTCCCGAGAGGTTTTCCGAAATTCTAAGCGTGTACTCCTACCTCATTTAGCATTCGGCCTCAATGACGACCGGCAGCGCACTAATTAGAAAAGCAAATGTTTGACATTTCCGTTCGATCACTCGTCGCTGAACTTCTATCTGTTATTGGGCCATCCCAGGTGATATATATATATATATATATATATATATATATGTACATATAATAGTGGAGATATAGCGCCTCTGTTCATTTTTCAACCAGATATACATTTATTTTTGGGCTGTGGTTTTTCTGGCCTTTTATAGACTATAGCCCGCTACTGCAAATGTCACTCTTGTTGCATACCTACATTTGTTAGCTTGATAATTTAGCTGTTTTCGGGTGTTTCACTTGGTTCGCCCTGCTGCTTGTTAATACGATTCACAGGTGAAAAACATCAGGTAAGACTATATAGGCACAGCAACGGGTGCGCCCATTATCGTGCTCGTTTGTTGTTACTGCGTAAACATGTAGTCTGCAAAATTGTAATGTTATCTAGAGCCTCTGCAACTAACAATAAAACGTTTGGCTTATATATATATATATATATATATATATATATATATATATATATATATATATATATAAACCTCAATGTACTTGTTGTTACTGTTCTAGCTGGCATCCACAACTGTCGGTCTCCGTTCGTGGCCAATTCGAATATGGTCGCTAGCCTATATAGAAGTGGCGGCATCCAACAGAGTGTTGCCGGTTCGATCCCTGGCATAATTAAATTTTCTTTGAGAGACGCTTGTTGCAAATAAATGACAAAGCTTACTACTTCTAAGAACCAGCGACCATACTGCTGCCACAAGGACTGCTGGGCAAGCACGTCAGATATCTCAACATGTCCACTTATGCTGCCGCTATAAACGCCCCTAATAAGAAGGACCACATGTGTATTTATGTATATGCTGAGCGTATAAGAAATTCATTCATCGTTCATTCGTGCATCCATCCAGGACAACGAAAATCCTACTACTACTACTACTACGATAACTACTACGACGAATCATTTCCTTTACAACGCTGAACTTGTGAGCAAACACACAGTCGTTTTAGCTAATGTCGGTTGTCGCCATTTACCTAGCGGCGGTCATAATGGTCATATGCGTTCTTGCGTCGCGTTGCCGTACTTAACACACGCGGATATTGTTGGGGCCTCTGCACTCTATAGTGTCAATAGTGCTTTCCGAATATCGTACCCCTACTTTTTCCGTAAGGCTAATGCTCATGTACGTTTTTTTTCTCAAGTAATGGGTGATTTTTGATCCACTCCGGCATGCACCTTGTCTAAATTGGATACCATGAAAGCCCATTTAAGAGTGGCCGGTCTGGGTCTCGAACCCAGGCCTCCCGAATGAATGCAAGGCAAAGGCTTTGCCACTAAGTCATCTTGCTCGGTACTGCTGCTGCTATAGAATCGTCGCAATATATGCTTCTAGAATAATTATCACTATCACCCGCATCACCGTCACATCATCGTCGAAGTCGAAACGATTGGTAGCGGTATCGTATACAGCGTTAACAGTTGAGGGGGTGTAGTTTGCCGTCATAGTTATACTAGGACTACAACAGGAACGGTAACATGTAGCTGTATTGCTAGCGTCTTCCGCTACTCCGGCATCTACGGCGACTGTTTCTTTCTCTCCTATTTATATTCTCCTATTCTCTCTTCTTCCGCTTTGTTGTCGGTAGCCTGTCGTGCTAGTGCTTCTACTATGAGCGCTTCTGCTTACAGCTGTTACGGCCCACTTGTAGCCACTTCGTGGTGGCTGAAGCCACTCAAGCGTCCTTCTGTCTCCGCAAACTACTCTATCGTCGTGTGCGTGTGTGTGTACATGCCTGCCTCTCGGGGGGAAGGGAGCCCTTGGCTATATTGGAGAGATCGCATTGGACAACAGTCGACAGCATGAAGCATTGGCCCATCGCGGTTTGTTGTTGTTGTTGTTGTTGTTGTTGCTGTCGTTGTCCTTCGCTGCAACAGGCAGCGGGTGCTGTTTTCGTCTCCACGTTGTTGTACCGGTCGGCGACTTTAACGTGTGGCCTTCAACGTGGCCTCGCGTCGTCTTAGAGACCGCTGCTGCTGCTGCTAGCAGATCTGATCTGATAGGCAGCCCTTTCACCACGTCACCACTGTGTCGGTCTGTCATGACGACGACGGGGGTTTACCGTAATCGTTTTGTTACCATTGTTGTCGTGTCCATGGCGAAGGTCTCGTCGAACCACGGCGAACGTCCAGCCACCGACCCGTGTTACGAAGTAAGGACATGTAGTTGTCGGTCCGAAATAAGACCCTGCAAAGCCTCGCCACGAAAACATTGGCCTACCCCCGCAGTCAGCCCCATCTCCCCGCCGCTTTCCAACTGTTCGATCTCGTCCCGGTCGTGTATTGTCGTGTATTCTGTCTCGCAATCCGTTGTTTCCTATGTCTTAGCAGCCTTGTCGGCTGTCGTCGGCGTCAACGAGGCGTTCGCTGTTGTCACGACCTTCTGCTTGTTGTGGGGGTCAGGCGACCAGAGAGCGCCTCAAGAACACCCCAAGGCAAGGGGGCGTCTTTGATCGCGTGTGCGTGTGTGTGTGTGTAAAGTCATCGCCGACGTCATTACCGTTAGTAATAGCATCAATAGCACTGTAACGGCAGCTTGTAGACAGAAGACTTCTTCGACTAAATGTTGCTGACCGTGACCGTCAACGAACGGTGGGTGACGCGTTATTCCCTTCCATGCTTAGTGGTTGTCTGTTGCAGTATTTTTCACTGTTTGCTAATGATCTCACCTCTAAAGTGCGAGCGGCAATACGAGCAGTGGCAGCTGTAGCAGCGTTCGTAGAACAAGTGGTTAAACTCGTAGAAACAGTGAAAACACACGAAAATAATTGAACTAGTCGAATGGAGGTAGTCGAGAAGTAGTGAAGGTAGTTGTCGCGGTGTCGCGAACGTGACCACCATCAGTAGAAGCTCAGCGAAACGCATCTTCTTTGCCGGAGCTTTCCCTATCTGTCCTTAAAGCTATTCCCAATTGCCCCTCCGTAGCAGCGTTGACGACGACGCAGAACGTCGAACAATGCAACAACCAACACAAACCCCAGAGCAGATCGACCAACAAGCCGCCTTTGAAACAGGCAGCAGCCTATCCTCAGCTGGCGGTATTAGAGTGGAGCACAGACGATGAGATGGACGAAAAAGTGGAGTGATGAAGGCGAGCCAAACAAAGCGTAATAGCAGTAGAGGAATCAGATACGGCAGAGAGCATACAAAGCAGCGTAGAAGAGAAAGATGAGGAGAATATATATATATATATATATATATATATATGGGTTGCGAGAGATAGAGAACGAAAACGCCGCCGGGGGAGACAGAGCGTACGGACATTCTGTCCGCGTCGGCTATATTCGGCCTTAATTTCGCTGCCTCTGCTATTCTGCCGGTTGCGTCGTTAGTCGTTCATGTGGGCACATACGTATGTGCGTCTAGTTGTGTCGCTGCTCTGGTTCTCGATATCTGTTTGCCAGTTTGTTTGCTGTGATGTCGACGTGTGTCCCAGGTACCGAGGTCCCGAGGCCAGACGGGTGCCCCTCAGCGCCTCAGCTAGGGCTCTTCTGTTAGAGAAAAGGGAAGGGGTGCGTGGAAAAGCCAAGGAGAGGGAAAACCTGTCTATTCGACTACTGCTGCTGCCGCTGGGCTGGAAAACCAGCCAAGCCACAACGCAGTCATAACGGACCACAACGACCTGCTCGAAGGCAGTGCGACGTTCGTGTGATGATGAGCGGCGGGGGCAGCGGCGTTAGCATTGGCGGTCAATGCGACGGGGTCGTGCTGACGGCCACGGCTGATCGGAACAAATACAAAAGTGAGAAGCAGGCAGGGAACAGCTAGGTGGAAATAACGAGCAGAGGGAGTTCGAATGGGAAAGCAGAGGAGAAAAGTGGAGGAGTATAAGGATAATAAGATAGAGAAATAAAGCCACGGCAGTATTAACAGTATGAAGGAAAAATAGATGGAGAGAGAGAGAGGAATACGGTGGTTGCCCTGAAGCGATGACAAACAAGGAATAACGAGACGGTCGGTAGGTTGGGCGCAGGTATCTCTCTGGTTTGACTCGATTCCGTGGTCGTGTTCATACCCCGTCGAGGACGTCTACGCAGATATGATGATGATTATTTGATGAGGAGGCCGCAGAAGAGAAGACACAACCCGCAATTCTAGGTCAGGACCCTGGGAGCCAGACTAGGTTTCGTAGCACAATTCACGGCCGGATTGGCGCACCGTCATGGCGGGGGATAGTGGAATATCCGCACAAGCGCACCTAATGCCAGTGCAGGTAAGGTTGCATCCAACGCGTTTAAAACGTCCAACGCGTGTAATGGACTAAACCGGATCTCTCGAGCTCATTTAACTGTTTGTTTTTTTCGTTTGCGCAAAGAAAACTACTTTTTTAGTATTTCACGAGAATGGACTATTTAGTTTACAGTCGTTTTAGCAGTTTTGTATATGATTGTATTTTGAGCAGCATATGTTATCTTTAAACATTAAAATTGCAAGCTACACACAGTATATGAACAATTTCTGCATCCGTGAGCTTGTCGTGGAAGTAGCAGTACATAAAAAGGAATTTTGCTCAGCCCTTTATAACTTAAGCAGCTAAATATGCTTTCCGATGAACGCAGTCACGATTGGAGTGCTTCTCCTCCCCCCTGGCATTACATATCAGGTAACAATTTCAGAGATTCTGCTTTTTTGTTCAATTTTTAAAGCGCTTCGCATTCATTCGATTTCATCAATAAGATGAATACTTGTTTTTTTTTACTTTTTGCAGCACTTCAACAATCGTTCGCGGGGTTTAGATCTATTCAATTTCATACGTCATCAGCAACAAAAGCAAGGCAGTTAAACCAATGTTAGTTTGCAATGCAAGTATAGGCGTCAATAGAACAACATCTACTGTCGTATTTTAGCACATTAATTTGTCCCAGTTTCCGTAGTACAGAGCTAAACAACAGAGGGCATCTATACATCATGATAATAAATAGATAAAGTATCATAAATGAATAGATTCTGTTAAGATTATACAAGTTAATGGCGTGCGATTTTAGCCTACATATTAAATGTTTCTTCTACGATTCGAAATGCTGTTGGACGTTTAACATTTTCTTAATGCCAAACGTCACACACACGAATAAGTGTAAGAACGCGTGAAACTCTTCTCCCTTACAAATCATAATAACGCGTTCCATGTTTCCCGAAATCCTGGTTTCAATTTGTTCTAGTATTTCAATATATTTCAAAAGGGTCATCTGCATTTTTCTAGTTTGTGATTTGTGATATGAGCCTAATGAGCTGCTTGACTGACAAATATGAATAAGCTTGCTCTGTTTGACGAATAGAAGAATAACTGTCGGTAAATAGTAAAGTTTCGTACTTATGCAATAGAGAACCGCATAAGAACCGTCGTTGGTCTGCCCGAGCGTCCTGACAGGCCGGGGCTGTGTTGTCGGAATAAGACTCAGAAGTCCCCTCTCCTGGTCTGGAGGGTGATGGTTCACAATATCGAACCAGGAAAGGGTGGGAGATGTGGTTTTTAGTGGGCTATACGCGCGGAGTGGATCGAGTCATATAATCTCCCCCGACGTTAAGTTCTACACTACCCTTTTAAAGCATTTCTCACCTTTTAAAAAAATGAGGATTCGGAAGGACTGATCTTATAGTCCATCTGCCAAACCATGCTAGCTAGGAGATCATATTGAAATTCAGGCCAAGACAAGATTAGGCCGTTGAAAAGTGGACGTCGTACAATTTCCGTATGTACAACGAAGCCAACAGCTAATACTTACTTGACAGGGCTGAACAACGTCACGGCGCCACTTGCGTGTATTGTTGTTTTACTGTCACTAATCTTTATTAGTTAGCTCATCTAAATATGCCGATATTATCTAGATACAAATAACATCTGTTGAAGCAAATCATCAGAAACCATATATCAATCATATTTATTTCAGGCAAATAGACTATGTACAAAATAGTTCATGTTATTATTAAACATAAACTACTTGTTGTCCGTGTTGAAGCAGATCATCGGTCGTTGTCAATTACGTCTACTGATCAGTGGTAAAATCTACTTCGCAAGGCTTAAGCAGCGCATCTTGAAATTGTTGGCACCATCTGCATTTCCTATACTGTAAGTACACAACTACGCTCGTGAACTTGTAGTGGTAACATTATAAATATGTACAGCAATTCCACTTAGCTCCGGGTCATATCCGTCACTACACTCCGTTATTGTATATATATATATATATATATATATATATATATATATATATATATATATATATATGTTGAAGAAGTATAAACAGAAAAGCGCACAATTTCAGTGAATAGGAACGTGTAGACATCTTGCAAAACCTCACATATGCAAGGTACTGCTACTTTTGGTTTAACAATGACCTATTGTTATTTTGATACCCCACCTGGCTGCGCTTAGCCATCCAGCAGTGAGGGCGTTGTGGTCTGCCGGCCAAAAGCTGCTGAAAAGTGTGCACCACATCAAGACTCTCTTTTGCTAATCGCAATAAAGGTGTGCGGGTGCTGCCGGCTGCAGCTCAAACGCCGATGGTCGATGATGTTAGTGACGTACCAACAGTGGCTACTGAGGTTTAAGAACGTGAAGATCAAACCGACGATGATGGTTTCCAAATGCTGACAGCGCACCAAAGGACGCGCCTGAGTCAAAGGCGGTACTAGCCGAGCAGGTGGCTCTAACATTTGTAACTAAACACAACGCGTTAAAGACGCACTTTAATGTGTGTCACTTCATTGTGCAACATGAAAGATAAAGTCGAAGAACTTCGATTTACTAAAAACGGGGAACACATTATTGTAGTGGAAGACGAGTTTGACAGAGGGACAGGCGCGATCGCTGCAAGAGTTGGCGGGAGTTGTAAAAATATCTGCGAGTTGGGTAAGCAGAGACCGCTCCTCGATAAAAAGATAAGATTACTGATACATATCAGAAGCTACCATATTAGCTTCTCTAAAATCTTAGAACGTTTCTGAAGCAGTTTAAATCAAAATATCAATGGTGCAACAAAGAGTCAAAATATCAATGGTGTAATGGCAACGGAGCATGCTATTTTGACAGTTGCGCGTAGTAACTGTCCAGCAGAGATCCGCTTGGAACTTAAACAACACGGAGTCATGTTGTACCGCAAGCCGATGTAATGCTTAAGATGCTACAGCATGGATCACTTAGTCACGAATTGCAAGATGACGAAACCAAGGACAAATTTTAACAACACAGGAGTCAATAAGGAGAAACTGGAAGCCTGTTGCTCCTTATGCAATGGTGGGCGCAAAGCAGCCTGGGGCTCCTGCATACATAAATTGCACTGCATAGACATGCCAAATAGGACGTCACAGAGCATAATACAAATTCCCAAGTATTCCACTCTGCGTGCCCGTAGCCCAAGTGCACGTGTCCGAAAACTTTTTGAAATGAGGTTAGTTGCCTGCAGTAATAAACGCAATTAAAGCGCCGGCCAAAAAGCCATATGTGGTAAAACATATAGTTATGACACTATGACACTAATCGTAAGTGGATAAAATTATCCCTTATATCGTGGAAGCAGTACAAGCGACAATTACCAGTGCAATTGGCAACAGTATGCCATCTCTCTCTTCCCGCAGGTGCTTGAGGCCAATGGACAGACAAGAAGCATTTTGAAAACAATGAAATTGAAGATACGTTTAGGCGCTCAATCGAATCACCCTCCTACAAATGTGCGCGCTTTGTATCTCTGCGAATTGAGACGATTCTAGATCCGGCGGAAAAGTAAGAGTCAAGGGCACTTGTGGCCGAACCGCTCGCTTGCGCATAGTGTCATGGCGGAAAATCAATCAGGATACAAGCCAGGAAACAACACAATCAATTCACCTTGTTTCAATGGAATTGCGAGAATATAGAATGATGTTTAGCTTTCCTTCCTCTGACTACGACTTCACAGTACAACGTACTGATGCTCACTGAGACCTGAGCTACGAAACCAGCAATAGTTTCTGATTAGTATCTGATAGAATGTTTTGGGACAACAGACTGCAACTCCTGGAAGAGCAAGCGGTAGCTTTGCTGTACTATATAAGAATAAGTCCAGTGGAATAGAAGTATTATACACAGATGACAACTGCGTTGCACTTGCAGGAAGCTCTAATATTGTCATAATATTATTGTCATGTTCTCCAGTCCCTTGGAAGCTATTCCCGATCTGTTTGAAAGACTGATGTATTGCTTGGATAACAAGACAACTGTACGCGGACTTTAACTGTCCCATAGACAAAACAGACAACGTTAGAACAGGCGCACTTTTTAGAACGTTAGCGTTTTACAGTATGGCTGTACGTGGGCGGTCTTCATCCATCTACGTAGCTCCGCAAGAAAGATCTACGGCAAATATATTCGCCACAAACGCCAAACATTATAGCATCAGGATTCAAAGGTCTGCAAATAAACATTCTAGCTTTTGGTACCAGACGACAGCTTCAATTTACAATGTCGCTCATTGTACATCATCACGCAGCAAGTCAAAGGCGGCAACCGTTAAACGCTAAGATTTACTCCACCCGTTTGCTGGAGCTTTCTCAAGAGGTTCTCCCTGTCCCTAACTCTCTGAATGTCGAAGTCTATGCCAAAAATACAAAATGTTATACTACACAGACTAGGCCCCCAACCAAGCAAACCTCGAAAAACCCGTTGGTATTCCCAATAATACCGGCCTCTGATACACTGTATGGTCCAGACGTATATCCTAGCCAAACTTCGCCCAGAAACTACCTTCACGCATATGATTGCATGTCGGCTTTATAACAAGGCGGTGCGGGAATCTAAACTGAAGCCAGAGATTGCCCACCACGAGCTGGCTTGCCTTATTGGTATCTCGGAGATAGTGGGTGCGAACGGAGAAGGGCCAGGAAAGCCTGCGGCTCCAGCCCTCGTCCGGAACAAACATCTGAGACAGGCGATTTTTCCGGCACCTTGCCTCGCTGCTACCCTCAAAGAAATTAGGAAGACATCCTACTGCCTGAAAAATGACGAGAGAAAGTGCCTGAGCCACCTTAATGTGATACCTGAAGAAAAAGGAAAGCATATAAAATCTCCTCATACCGTTGCATAGCAAGGAAAAGCGTTATTTTACAAAGTTCTATCTGCATTGAGAGCGTCAGCTGGGAGATTTCTTAGAAAGTACCTAGCGCTGGTTAGTTTTAGGCGAAAGTGTTCGACGACGGGGCTTGCACTCTTCTCTACAGCATTCAAAATGCCTTCCGAGGTGAACGAATTCTCACTTCGCTGTCTTCGTAGACTTTAAGGCGGCTTTCGATATTGCGTCACAAAAAATATTTCTCGAGAAGTTAGCGTCATGTGGCGTTTCAACAGTAATACTAAAGTGCTGACGAGCTACAGAAGGGGTCTGTAATCATCGACGACGGGGTAACTGAACACACCACAAATAATTAGAGTACAGGGGGTTACACAAGACCTCAGCCTAGTACTGTTCTCAATATTAGTAAGCGGCCTGCCTGGGCGAAATCCAGTGGCGTCACTCGCCAATGGGCACACGTATGCATGCTGATGATCTTGATTGTAAATCCCGGAGTCGATTTCACCTGTAGCAATCGCCTACATCATTGCAAACGTTTGTTGAGTTTAACTCTCTAGTGATAGATGTATCAAAAACAAAAGCGATTAAATTTCGCCGCAGTGGTAGGCTCGCCAAAAGGGGTTGAGTTCAATACCAGTAGAAATCGTTTAGCGTTTTTGATACCGTGAAGTAGGCTTCTCAATGTAAGGACAACATTTTACCAAACATATTAACGAATGAGCTCGCAAGAACATTCAGTCATTTCAAACGTGTACTCCCGGAGCCTCATCGGTTGTCGCTGGACGTCGCTCATAGCTCTTTCATTTAAAGATTGCACTGACCGCTGCATACGGGATACAGGTCATACGGGCCCCACTTCTCCAGAGCGAATTTGAAAGTATTCGGTAATGTTAAAGCGATTTTTTCTAAAAAGAGTGCTAGTAGTCAAGCGAACTAGTCGCAACCGGCTTGTCTATCTGTTAGCCTCGACACCACCCTTCGTGAAGGACCTCAAAACTGCTTACAGACCTTACAGAGAATAGAGACCTTTGACAATCATCTTCCAGTGTGGGAATATAAGTTTGCGGATGTTAATATGCGTTTCAATGAGACTAGAGCGATGACCACCAACTACCGAAAGGGTTCATGTGATAAAAATAGGTACTGGTTTACCCTGGTTTGCAATTTATGGATTTCAAGGAAATGGGTTTTACAAAGCAATGACCGGATACAAATGCAAGCTATGTAGAGAATAGCGTAATCTGTATCACCTCTAACCTCGTACGAGAGCGATACCGCAAACGAAATTGATGTAGATTAACTTTAAGGCATACTAGGTATAAATTCAGGACCCAGCAAAAGGTTCTGTTGTGTGGAGCCTTGTTATTGCCTTTAGTACATTGCACAGTTACACTACACAATACATTTCAGGCAAGACCCCCGCCCCGTCAATTAAATGTGAAATGACAGCATCGTATGTATAAAATCAGGAAAAACCTTTGATTGACATGAAACAATTAATAAACTAGTCGTACTCTCGTTCTGAGTGCGATTCCATTCAACCCCCGTGTTTCTACTGGAGTCTGCTTTCTCGTTATAACGATTTGATCGAGATTACGGAATAGGATACGTAGCTGCTGCACCTACGCATCGTTAACTTTAGGTGAGAGCACAGATGTGTACCCAATTTATATTAATAATTATATAATAGTTTTAATATATATTATCTTAATATAAAAAACATTATATAAACTAGAGTCATATATATAGTCATTTGTTTAGAATAAGTACGGCAGTTGCAAAAGTTTGCTTATATATATATATATATATATATACACATCAGCAACAGAATACTTACATCCAGCTGCCTGAAGACGCAGTTCCGGTGTCTGTTAGGACAGCGAACGCAATCAGCACGAGGACACAACACTTGATAGCGGAGCTCTGCATTGTTGTCATCCGAGTTGTCATAGCGCGTGGCGGGTTATTTAATATGCGTGTCGGTCTGGTTCGCTTTGGTTTCACGAACGACGAGAAATTTTCCAACTTGCTGTGTTTCTCTCAAAGGGGCAACTGGAGCACTTTCCTCTTCTCGCGACCACGAGTTCACCCGTCTCATCCGGACTTTGTCTTTTCTCTCCTTATCTCACGTTCCCTCTAATTCACTCTCACTCTTTTCGCATTGTTTCGTTTCTCTTAGTCCTTCACCTAGGTTCCTCGTTCTGTCTATGTTTTCCCAGTTGTCCGCACTCATCAATTATGCACGAATGTACGTGATCTTGCAGCAAGCCACCACCTGTCTGTGCTTATGCGGCTTTTATATATATTTGTTGTTGTTGTTGTTCTTGTTGTTGTTGTTATGTGTTTGCTGTTGTTGTTATTGTTGTTGTGTGTTTGTTGTCGTTGTTTTGCTGCTGCTGTTGCAACTATTGTTGTTATTGTTGTTGTTGTTGTTGTAAGATTGTGGTTTGTTGTTATCGTTTGTGTTTCTGTTTCTGATTCGACTGCTGCCGCAGCCGTTATGGTTACGTATCACCTCCACCTCTTCGAAAGAGATATTTGCCGAGTTTTTCTTGTACACTCCGACTCTTGCACTGCTATATTCCCTACAGCTCGACGACTTCACGTCATGCACGACACCACACACGTTCCGGGGGGAGGCTAAGGCGGGGGTTGTTGGTCACACACTACTCGAATCAGAAGGGTGGCAAGGTTCCGTTCTTTTTCGTCGTCGTCGTCGTCGATACCCGCGTTACCAACTCCTGTCTCCTCAGTCTCATGCGGAGAAAGAGCACCTTGTCAACTTCGCGCACGAGCGGCAGCGATTCGACGAGCGCGCAGCGAGGCGCTCCCTGCGAGGTTCGGGCCGCAACTGAGAACAACGAGGTTTCCTTTCCCTCGCTGAGGAGAGGCCCAGGGCGCACACTCGGCCGACCGGCCAGCGAGTCACCCTTCCCTCTTCTCTCCTTGCACAGGTCGGCTTTCCTTGCGACGGTGCGGGTGACGACATATCCCTCGGTCCCGGCTCCCGATTGGTCCGAGCTCTCATGAACACCGAGGACAGCTGAACGCACAGATAAATAGATATATAGATAGATTGATAGGTAGGTAGCTAGACATAGATAGATCCGAGAGATCAATTGAAAGGTGGGCCACTTCGCCACTCAGATTGCCTCAGAAGCCTACCTCGAACTCACCTTTCCCTACTAGCCTTAGCGGCTCCCCATTCGTCTTCAGCATTATGCTTACGACCGTCCTGACACCGATCCGTCCTCATCCATCAGCGAGGACCGAGGATGAGTGCCGTGATGGCCGGCACCAACATCACGGAGCGTATGTATGGCTTGTACTGTATTGCAACTGTAGGCTTTTCACCCGTGTCCACCTAGACCTGTAGATAACTGCTTTTTGCATATTTGCATAGTATCATAGCCTCCTTCTCGCACTTACCCCTTCCTCCCCCCCCCCCCCGCTTTATCTCTCTCTCTCCATCTGTGTCTCACACATAAACACACACTCGCTGTATCTCTATTTTGCCGTCTTTTTTGTCATTGTTGTTGTTGTTGTCTCACAAATGAAAACACTAAAGAGATAGACACGGCGGCGAAAACACAACATCAGGCACACAAATCGAAACCGAAAACGCACCAGCGTTCAATCAGGTGACGCGTGAAAAACGTGTGACTCTCTCATGTTAACAGTTAGCTTAGCTTGTTCTTTTTCCCATTGTAGGCGATAGTAGACAATGCCATAATCTTCAGCGTGAAAATAATAACGGGTTCAGAGTATAGCTCTGCGCGTCCCTCTATTAGAAGGTATTACGCGGCAATTGTGTCGCTATCGCGTACCAACTAGCCTATAATCAATTGCCCTTGAAAGGCTGGGCGACTTCGACGGCAGTCGGAATAGGGAGTAGCGTACGTAACTACAAGGAAGATGGGGATGATAATGATGCACGACGATAAAGATCAATATCACCGCAGCAGCAACGCCATCAAGAGTAGAATCGACAATCAATAAGTCTAGCACGAGAGGCATCAACCACCATAACGGGGTCATGAGGAGCACGAAGGAAACACCGCGGAAAATGATGAACGCCTTATTATCGAGATGGGTGGCAATAGTTGGCAAAGTTCTGTAGGATGCCAACATTCTTGTTGGCTTAACAGTTCTTGATGAGCCTAAACTGTGTGTGTGTGCAGGTTAGGGGTGTTATATAATTACAGGCATCGTAATTACGACACTGTCGACTAATTACTCTTGCATAACGCGTTCGCGCTCGGAACGTTCTTTCGGAAGCAAGGTCTTCTGTAAGCCAGCACGATCTACGGCTAATTAGCTATGTCGCGGTGGAAAAGGAACAAAAAGGAGAACAGGGTAACCTTTTATGCGCCGACGTGAGAAACATGTTTTTGCTGACAGCCGCTGACAGATGCGAAGGGCTTGAAAAGGTCGTGTAGGGTATGCAAAAAATAGGCAAAAAGAACGCCTAGCGTCTTAAGAATTAAATTGTTACAATGCAAGTTCAGTTGCTTTTTTATAATATATATATATATATATATATATATATATATATATATATATATATATATATCGGGTACATATGTGTTAGATTTAGCATCAAAGCAATTATGAGGTACAAATTATGACGCCACATTTCTCGTAATTAGAGGTTGACTGAGGAACCCATGTCTCGGGTGCCCATACTTGTGCTATTGTATGCGGATACAGTGCAATTATATCGCCGATGTTGAAATATCTTGTGCGAATGCAACGAGCATGCGCCAGCCCCTCAAGCACAACACATTGCCAGGCTCCTTGATACTCGAGCACAGCCCCTTTAGTTGGTCACATGCGCCTGATCTACACGTCCGTTCTACAACCTATCATACAGTTGCATTTGCTAGCTGCAAAGACGGCAGCTAAATACGCCGGCTGGTATTGAATGGTCAAATATGTAAACCAACTAGCATTGGAACAGCTGGTCTGAATGTGAGACTTAGACGTATCAGATGTCTTGTCCGGGTCTTGGACGCGTATGTTGTTTCGAGCAGTGTGACCAGCTAGGATCAGCCAATTGCGAATTCTTCACTGTCCATAGTTGTCTGCTGATGCGGATGCGGTGCTGCCATGGCCGACCCAAATTTCATCCGCGTGCAACACTTCGGAGCAAGAACATAGACGCCTGTCTAATCAAGCACCGTCTTCGTAACTGCTGGGGGCGTTTTCTGCCCTCGAAGAAACCCGAAGAGAACATTTGACGCCCGCCTATTAAAACGGTACCAACGGTATCCAAAACGGTACGTACAGTTGAGGCTACAACACCGAGTGCAATAGACACCAGCTACGACAATGACTTAAACGCAGGCGTTACCTGCTATGGCAGCACTCAGAGGGTAGACTTGAGCTATACAAAACTCGAAAACACTCGACCTGTGTTTCGATCAAGTTGAAAAATGTACGGGCTAACGTCAACAATAATAATAATAATAATAATACAATTATGTTTATTTACATTCAAATTGAGTATAATATACATTTCAAATGTATCTTCATGAAGCTCTATCTTCTTCACGCTTCCGACGAGAGAAGTAATGCAACGATTTTTGGTCCAGCGCTGTGCACTCCACTGCATGGTACTTGGCACACCTCTGCAGGCAGAACCGGCAGGTGCACAGCTCGTGCTTCACGTGAAACGTTGCGTTTGAACATACCAGGTAGTGATAACCATGCACTATGTACCTGGTGTATACGTGGCGATTGTCACATGCAGGACCAGACCAAAGGTGCAAGGTATTGAAAGCGTCCAAACCTCCCGTCTGGCCTGCTCGACTTTAGCTTTCCACTCTGAAATAAAACATTCGTAAGGTACTGTACGCGGCGTCTTCAGCCTTAGTCGGATTGTTTCAACAGCCGGTGGACAGCCTGACATGAGATACACAGAGGGGCTCCTTGGTCGGATAGGCAAGCAAAGCACTCGCTTCATATATAATGAAAAACAACTTTCCAGCTGGTTAAAGTTCGCCAGCTTGAGGTGGTTCCATACCCTGTCTAGACCATACATCAGCCCCGGAACAATCTTAAGCATGAAGAGCCTTACTGCTGAGAAAACGGACAGTCTTCGGACATTGCCTACTTCCCCGTAAAGAGAGACAAGTGCCTTCCGTACTGTTTCGTTTATATGCGCTGTGAACGTCGTTCCTGTATAATGAACCCGAAGGACCAAGATACTTGGAAAGAGAATAATAATATTAATAATCAGTGTTAGGGTGAAGCGCTTGTGCTAGAGCAAAATGGCTTCGGCGTGACAACATTTGCGGCTTCTTTTGGTCGGTCACCGACCCCGAACCTGGGGGCTGTTTATTTCGCAACATGTCTATGTCGGCCATTTCCGTTCATGGTGACCTCTTGACCTTAGTTTTATAATTATTGTTTGAAACATTTAATCGACCGAGTGCGAATGCAAGCTACGCGGACAATCGCACACATATGTGCATAAACCAAATATTGATTAATCAACAATACAAGTATTCATGAATTTGTACATTAGGCTACAGAACGAAGAGAGATAATTTCAGCGTTTGGCATTGATACGGTCCATCAGAAGCACTTTTTTGCCACATTCTAGTCGCAACGATAGTAGCACGCTGTTGCATGCTTTTTAAAGAGAAGGAGAGCATGAACTGAAATAGCTTCGGCCAAGCTGAGTTTATGATAAAAGTCTTGCGTAAAGTGAAGACGTCATCCATGCGACCCTGAATGACCATGTACATGTAATAATGAGGCATTGAGCAAGGTGAAGGGTCCAGTCAACCTCGTATGCTGATCGGCTGTGACAAGCGCATAAATCCCAATCGAACCGTTTTTTAGGAACCTTTGTCGAGTTTACCCAGAAATTCAAAACTGCGTAGCCGGATTCAGAAGCTGAGGGTCCTTTCACTGCCTCTGTTCAACACAGTGTGCAAGGCGGCAAACGAGTGCCCAGAACAAACGGAGATTTGTTTCACCTATTTGTCACTGACCAACATCCAGCGAACGCTGATGGAACGTCAAGACTACTCATACAAGAACGACTCTGATGATATGGTCGCTGTCATTCTCGCTCGAAGAGTGAAAACGTTTTAGATGCTTATTCTTCTGAAGAAGCAAACTCGGACAGCAGAGCCGCTTAGTGGTATCCGCAACCTCCCACATCGAGGAGCCACTCGGGCACTTAACTTCAACGTGACCAAGAAGCTACGTCACTAATTTGCTCCGAACTGCAATCTTAAAACTGAAACTCACCTGTTGGTTGCCGGCATGGCAACGAGGGCAACGGACCCCCAGAGTACAACCCCTCCGTTCGTCGTTATCGTCGAAACCCCTCCACTTCCACACAATAAGAATCGTCCAGTGGGCCTGCGAATGGGTCTCCTTTTTTTGGCCTTTTCGCTCCATTTATGTATTGAGGAAACAGATATCTTGGCTCTCGGGAGACTCACGCACTCACTATTTGTATTTCTAAGAAGAATCAACTAATTGGAAATTGCACCTCGGAAATTATCGAGTTCTATGAAGCCCACTTGCTAGAAATAAAGCAAGCTAGCAGAGGCAGACCCCGCGGAGGTGTGTTAAGTCTTCTACACGCAGCAAGGTGGCTTAGTCGATGTAAGGATAGCAGACGAAAACTTTGTCATCCTGCACCGGGTTAGAGTGAACGTCATCCCTGACTATGTCTGCCCAGCGAGCACTAAAAATTCTATACTTATGGTGAAAAATCTAGTGCGCTGTTGCAAAGCCCTAGACAATGATCCAGTGGCGGCGTGGGCTAGGGGACTGCTAGTGCGCTATTCATGGTTGTCATCTACCGGGGTGTCGCCGGTTCGATCCCTGTTGTTGATCGAATTTTCTTTGAGCGATGCTCATTGAGAATAGATGAAAAACCATGAGCCGCTGAGCGTCAGCGGCCATGCTGCCACAAGGACTGTTGGGAAAACCCTAGATGTCTCAACATGTTCGGCCCTCGGTGCATTGAAGATATACCAGACGGTGAGTTCCAAGCCCGTAAGGGGACGGATAATAGTCTAGAATTAAAAACAACCTCCCTTAAAATGTTTTAATTCTAGACAATAATTCAATTTTAGCGCGAAAATTGATAATTCTGACTATGTCCGTTGAGACGTTGGATGCTGTCTGTTAGATTGTCGTGTTTTACAAAGATTGGGAAGCGTTTGATAGCTACATGAGGTCTTCAGCTATCAATGTATCACCGTATTCTTGGAAGCTTGCGCTACCATACTTGAAGAGCGAGCAGCACAGCTTCCGTCGAAGGACATAGGGTCAAGCTAACATGTTTGCCAAGGAAGTGCAGGATACGTTACAAATTGCAAGCACTTAGGCATCACAATGCCAACCATTGGGCGAAGTTTCACACAGCATATTGCAGATCGTGTGAGAAGTGGCCGTTTGTGCTATTCTTCATATACAGACACCACAATTAAATCTTTCTCTTAAAACAGCACTGACACTCTCTGATTGCTCAAACATTGCTCCTGTAGCATTTTATAGCATTCGAGTCATCTGGTCACATCTTACTCGACAGAAGGTAAACTTGCTCGTCAGGATTAAAACGGCGTTCCGGAAAGCTAGGCTCTCACTCCTCATGTAGAAATCGCCTCGGCTATCTTTGACAGGTACAACTTTATTCGTCAAAGACCTGAGACGTCAGTCATAATCAGTTGTATCGAGGCGACTTCATGTTTGTGCACCTTGTAGGCTAGTACCGCTCATTATAAAAATTGGGAAAGCGTAACAACACGGAATAACAAAGTGATGTCGTCCGCATATATGGTTGGGTGACAATCTGCCTATCTCTCGATGTGCCGTAGGATGAAGTAATGTATGTAATAATGAAGATAAATGCGCACATACGAATGTAACAATTGTGAACAAAGCAATTTAGTGCTTACAAGCATTCAATCAGGCGTTATTGACGTGCCCTACAAGTTGACAATCTCTCACCTCTTTTACAAATATACATTGGCACAGCCCATCGAAATGATGAACGCACTGAACACTATAAATACAAATGGTGCGAATAACGGAAAACCGCGAATAGCGTATATATGCATGTATACAAGCAAAACATTAATATTAATAGCAATATCGTAATAAATCACCAAAAGCTCATTAATACAAATATACGTTTTGTATGTTTAAGTAAATAAACTTAAGAGAGTTAACTTCTTATGAAGTGAGCCATAAAACTGCAAAACAGCTAATACAATAAAAATTTTAAACCATTTAACTATTAGACACCTGTTTGCTCGTTCCTTAGCTTCATAAGAAATGTTTGTTTAGAATCAACGACTGAGCTTTAGAACTATAATGGTAGCTCATTCTAAATGTATGCCAAGGAATGCCGAAAAAGGGTGAGTCTGAACCCGGGCACTCTGAGTTGGTTCTCGTAAAGCTGCAATCGTCCGCGTGATTAATGTAAAGTTAAAAGCGTAATCTAAAGCAATTTCATTGTTTTCAACTGTATAGGCTAGCACCGCTAATTTGAAATATGCCAGCTGATCGAGTATAAGAAGCCCGAGGCGGGTGTTTCGCTTCGATAACCGCTGTGGGATATGGTAAAGAACGAGTGTCGCCTTCGTCGAGTTAACGACAAGACAAAATATTTCAACAATTAATGCAATATGGCCTTCCTTATGCTTGTTCTCAATGTGGTAACACGCGTAGCACGCGTATTCCTAGATAATTGGGTAAGTGGCATCACAACATAAAGATATCATCTGTATGGACGATTGGCTGACACTCTACTTATCTCGATGCCCCGCAAGATAAACTTTCGAACGAAGCAATTTATTGGCTGAGGACAGACTAGGAGAAGAAGAATGGTCGAAGTTGATCACGAGTTCCTCGCATCGGGAGCAATGATTGAGAACATTTGGCAAGATTTCAGTCGTTTAGCAACAGATACATCGTGACTCGTCGCGCCCTACACGTTCTATGTTATTTGCGAAACCACGAGTATCGTGAACCCATTGACACCCGCGTGTCTAGCCGTTGGAGGCTTTCTGCTCGAGGTACCAGTTGCACTAAACTGCGCTGATTTTCTCTGCATACGTTATTTATTCAGAATGATTACCACTACACCTGCTTACAAAGGTGGAGTAATTAAGTTAGGAAATACGTTCGGCCAAGCAAATCGGTTGAGTCAGGTGTCGCCAATCGGTGCTATAATAAGGGCGCTGGCAACGAGAGTCTACGACAATGTACAATGTCATTGATGTCTGCTTATGCGGAGCTTGCTGTCATGGCCGGGTGTATTCTGCCGGGCGCGTATATAACTTCAGAGCGGCATAGTTGGCAAGTGAATCGTCGACGCAAACACATGATTGCAAATGAAAGATAAAATTATTGATTTTATTGCGTGGTCAAAAACGGTTTATATATATATATATATATATATATGTCCCAGCGGGTTGTGTTTCTACATCGCAAATGAATACTTTGCTACCCTTAATATATATATATATATATATATATATATTATATATATATATATATATATATATATATATATATCGTTCGTAGCGTTTTAAATTACGCGCGGGCGTTGGTATCTACTGCACAAAACTTCCCTGGCTTCTGACACGCCTGACCGTAGGTTCAATCCGTGAGTGGCTGCTTGATGATACATACATCAATACGCCATATACACGCCACATATGACCACGATCAATGTAGCACTCATTCTTTGCTGTGATAATAATAATAATAATAATAATAATAATAATAATAATAATAATAATAATTGTGATCTTATGTTATGCTCTGCGCACTAATGCATATGTCATATACACCTATATGTGCGTATAAACGCGTACTATAGCGTAATATGACGTACTTGTGCATATAGTATACGTCCTAGACTCGTATATGTGCCTATATAGTATACGCCATATAGACGTATATGCAAACCTACTTTAAATAGACCATCCTTCACACGAGTATGTATCTATATGCTATGTACACGTACGCGTTGCACGTGTCTGTATATACACAACATACACAACATGCGTATATACGCTGCACATATGTCTATGCATATATGTATAGCATACGCCATACACACGTATATTAGTGCATAGACAAATGCATAGCGTATGTATTCAAATACGGGCGTTATACGAATGCATGACGTATACATATATATATATATATATATATATATATATATATATATATATATACACGTATGTATGACGTTTATAATTATATACATACATGCATATACGTGTGCATGGTGTATACAGGTTTCAGTGGCGTACAGATTGACATCTGCTACGACGTATCACGTATAGCTCCATAATCAGATATTCTTAAGAAGGCAAGGCTTGCTAGTACGGTGGGCTACTGCGAGTGCCGAAATCGGAGCGCAGATAAGTGCAGATAAGTAGAAAGAAGAAGAGTGATAGATATGAGTTTGTAAATACATATAATATTCAATCTTTATTGTTTTTACACATATTAGGTTCATTTGGATATATATATATATATATATATATATAGAAAATATTGTGATGATTTATTAATCATTTACAATACGTTTGCACACTCGGCAGTGCTCGCCTTAATAAAAATGGTAGTAAAAAGGTGTCACGTAAAGTTAAGAGTCAGTTGTCCGTGTCCTTGCTTGATGGTAGCCCCCGCTCTTATGGACCCGGTGCGAGCGATATATCCTCAAGGTTCCTTGCAAAGTTAAAACGGTGAGATCCATAAGATTCCTCTTCGTGACGCCGAGCTCCAAGAGCGTCCTCGCAGATTCGGAGTCCCATACATCACTCATAGAGATAGTGATGGATCCGAATCTGCGAGGTTTTTGCGGGTAGGGGAGCGCCGCTCTTAGGAACTCGACGTCATATTCGGCGATCTTGTCTTGCCGTGCTTTTGCCAGGTCCCGGTTCGGGCCGCAAACCTCGGCATCTAAAACCCAGACCTCGGTAGGTGTTGTTATTACGAGGTCGGGCTTTAGACCCGGTGCGCCCGGTCGACGGAATACTCGCTCACGAACCACCTCATGACCCCTTTCGAGGAGAAGACGCGCCACGCGATCACAGACGTCGTCATGTCTCTTTATGGTTTGTTTGTGTGTTATATCGCACATCTGAGCGACATGAGCCAACGTCTCAGGCGCATGACACCCGTGCCTACAACGTTTGTTGTAGCCCGGGCGTCCCCTGGCCAATCTGGCACGCGTTGGTAGTGCGTTGATCCTGAGCTTTAGTAGGTTTAAATACTCCTTACCAGATAGGTAGGGCATACCCTTAATCCAGTAATGTACAAAGGGCGTTTCGTGTGCTTTTTTAAAATGTGCCCCATTCGAACGTGTTGTGTAGTTGTTGAGACCAGTAATCGGTCTCTTGTGTAGCGGTCTCAATGGAGGTTCCCAAGCGCTCGCAAAGAAGTCTTGTTTTCGCAAGATCTTTTTTAAAGTGCTCGGTGGTTAGCATCCATTGGACCCCAAGGTGCGTGGAGTGTTGTAGTGCTGTCAGGCAGGAGAGGCGGATTCTGGGAATGAATGTTTGGAGGCAGGGGATGTCCAGATCGCCGTGTGCTGTGTGCGTGTACAGGTAGGCGTTCGGCACCGAGTTTTCGAGCTTAAGCCATTTCGACTTAACAACCTTTCTGATCTCTTTATCTAGGTCACTAAGGAGTGCGTAAGATGGTCTGGGACCGGAGACCAGTTTATATAGGAGACGGGGAATGAGAAAGTCTTTCAAAATATGAGTCTTTGGTGGGGTTTAAGGGGAGCTATCGTGAGTCTGTTGAGTAAGTTAAGGAGTATATCCTTGGTGGAGTCAACTCTGCCATTGCTGTCAAAGTCGACTCCAAGATATCTCCATCGATCGCTCATACCTTTAGCTGGCAATTGCCGATCTCCAACGTTAAATTCTGATACGGTATTGATAAAACCTTTACCTTCCTTCCTATTAAATAGGTGGGAGATAGTAAAGCTTTTATTAGTATTAATTTCAAGGCCTCGGGATTTTAAAAGTGGGTCCGCAATATTAAGGAGCCGTTGGAGAGTGGATTTCGTGGAGGCTAGGAGGATGAGATCATCCGCAAAGGCTAAGCCCATAAGGCAGAAGTCATCAGTAAGTTGGTACCCGATATTAGTTTTGTCTAATTTTGAAAGAATGTCGTCGAGAACTAGATTAAAAAAGGGGGGACAGAGGATCTCCCTACCTAACACCCTTAGTTGGCCGAAATGTGCGACATTCTTGTCCAAATTCTATGAGAGTTTTAGATGAGAGGTACAAGCGTTCGATATAGTTAATGAATACCTCCGGGTATCCGCGAGTCCGGAGTGACCACAGGACGGAGTCATGACTCACCATGTCGAACGCCTTATGGAGGTTGATTGAGGCGAGTCTGAGCTCACGTCCTGCAGACTTGGCATCGTTAAGGATACCATCCAGAACCGCAAGATTCTCGAAGGCACCATTATAGGGGAGAAACGCTCGCTGGATTGGGAGAAGCTTAATAGAGTTCTGGAGGCGTCTAGAGAGAATTTTGTTAAGCGTTCGTTGTAAGTATGAACTAATAGATAGGGGTCGCAGATCGCTTGGGGATGTGGCATTGTTAATTTTAGGGATGAACGCTAAGCGAGCAGTTTTATGGGCTGAGGCAATATCGCTAATTAATAGTATGTTAAGAATACAACAGACTACTTCTAACGGGAGTTTACGCAGGGACGAAAGACAAATCCCGCCCAAGCCTAGTGCCTTAGAAGGTCCGCGGAGAGCTGCGTGGGTTTCCTTTAGGGAGATATGGAGGGAAACCTCAACGAGATCAGAGTTGGGAGTGTATACGGGGCAAGGGAGTGGTTCAGGGGGTGGTTGTGTCATCGTGTTGGCCCAGTGTTCTACAACTTCGGTGGCCTGCATGTTGTGTATGGTGTGTTTGCCGTCCAGCACCTCATGAGCGCATTTGGATCGGTTTTGGCTAAAAAGTTTTTGAGTGGTTGCGTAGTCTTGACGTCGCTGTTGCCTTTTAGATACTCGCGCTTCAGTGGAAGGTGTTTCTCTAAAGGCACGACGTCGGACAGTGTGTGTAAAATGTTTGTTCAGAAATTCGTTTAAGGCGATAGTGTGGTCCTCACCTGAGCAAATTATATTTGACAGATGAGTAAGGTCTGTTGAAATTATGTTGCGTTTGGGAAATGTGTTTGTGAGGGCTTGTATTTTAGATATAATAATATCTTTTTGGGATGGATTATAGGGGCCATCTGATTCAGAGTATCGAGGCCGACTACGCTCAGGAAGCTCAGATCCGTCAAGGTTGGAATCCAGGAGAGGCCTCTTTTTAAGGAGGTCCTCTACCAGATCCTTATGCGTCTGAGAATTACGTTGGCCTCTAATCGCCCCAGGTGTGCGTGAGTTAAAATTAGTAGCTAAAAGGTGGTCAATTTCTCTAGGAGTTTCGTTATTATTATCTAATATAAAATCTGCTTCTAATGTTGCTAAAAGTTCACGGTCTTGTGGGTTCCATCTGGCCTTCTTAGAGGGGGGGGGGGGCTAAAATGTTCTCATTATATTCGTCCGGATGGGCACGACGACGGTGTAATAACGACGGTGTATAAATGTATATATGTATATATATATATATATATATATATATATATATATATATATATATATATATACCATGGTATCTGTGTGTATATTATCCGACGGCTATCATGATGCACAAGCGTCAACTAGATATGTTCGATGTGAATGATTCTTTCCAACCTACCATGGGGGTGGTGTACGTGGATGCCGCTTTTATCAGCGGCCTCTTAGAGTTTAGTCTAGACACATATACTACGACTGCTACTACTAAGAATGGACCGGTGTACTTGCACAGTGCGGTGTTGGCCACCTGGCGGCGCTCGTTGCTGTGCCGTCGACAGCGTTAGTTGGTATTTCCTTCGTGTTTCCGTATTATTGTGAACCGTATACAAAACTCGATGCTGCACCATCGAACTCTTTCCTGTTCTGTTTCTCTTGCATCTTTGTATAGTGGTGGTAGTAGTAGTAGTAGAAGAAGTCGGTAGGCTCGTACACGTAGACGATAACAATGATCCCACCCCAAAGTCAGTGAGCTCGAGTAGCTCGTGTCGGCAAGCGAAAAGCCTCGTCCTTTTTGATTTAGCTTACGTAACGACAGAGACAACAACAATGACAACAACGACGGCAACAACAACGATAACAACAACAATACAGAAAGAAGAAAAAGAAAGAGGAAAACGAACAATATTAACAACAGCAACAAGCGCCTACACTTAGAGACGAAGTGCGACGAACGGTAGACGTGCAGCGTGCACAGCGTCACAGGTCTGAGGTAGCAGCAGGACGACGTATCATAGCGGGATGTGACTCGAATACTGGCGGCATCAGGGCAGCGGCAGCAGACGCGGCGTGGGGCGCTGGGGTGGCTGTGGATGCGGCGGCGGCGGTGGCAACGGCGTTGGCGGCGACGGAAGTGGCAACACAACGCCAGTCGCACACAGAGTCAGACCGGAAGTGAAAGTTGATGATTTGAGGTGCCGCTGCTGCTGCTGCAGCCGTACCTCAGCACCCCCGCCCACGCACCCCTGCCGGGCCGCCCGCCGGTCCGCGTCTCCCGGAAGCGGAAAAAGCAACGTGAAGCCCAACCAAACCCGAAGTCGTTCGGCAGCAGCGGCAGCAGCAACAGCAGCCTCAGCCGCCGCCGACGACGACGAAGCTGGGGGATTGACAGGGGCCAAGCCTATTCACGCTAGTTTGCCGAGTTCGCACCGGAAGGTGTTGGACGGAACTGCCGACAGAGGAGAGCGGGCAGCGGCGGCGAGTTTGAAGAGTATTATTATTATTATTATTATTATTATCTGTGCGAGCATTTTTATGCCAGCAATTCGCTTACGGCTTTGAGTCTCCACCTGCCGATATACTTCCCCCTTCCGTTGCTGAACGTAGATTGAATTTTTGTAACGCAAAAAAGAAAGTTGTACACGTATGTGTAACACATTAGGATTTGTCCAATTCGAGGCACACAAAGGCTTCCAAATGCTTACACGTAAGCTAACTATGCTATATATTATAGAAGAGGAAACGAAAAGTTAAGTCGCGCACGTAATAAAGTTTTTTTTTAAGAAAATAATGATATTCTACAGGGCCACTTTTTATAGGCATGGATTCGAATTACTCTAGTTGGATTCATTTTAGCTAGAGTTATTCCGCTCTAGTTGCGCAACATTTTTTGTGAGCCTACCTCTTTTTGCAAGCTCGCCGTGTTCATCCACAGAGGAAGCTCAAATAGAACCCCTGATTTCAACAACGCAAAACACATTATTGCGTGCTGTAAGGCTTCCTATGTGCTCTTCGGAACATGTACGAAAGACCTTTGAAGTCACGCCCTTATCGACTATAATCGTAGGTAAGCTAACACAAAACATTCTACAGCAGATACGGAACAAGCTCAAAATTTCATCGTTGTTTAAGCTGAGTATTACTCAACAAAGCCTCTTACACTATAATGCTCTACTACCACATAAATGCCTCTTAACATCGAAAAATTGTTTTTACTACTACTAAATTGGCGCACCTGTTTTAACGAACGCGGTAGGGGTTATATAGGGTAACTCTTGAATAGCACCTGAATTGATAAGAAGTCTCACAGATTGTTAAAGCATGAATACACTAAGGTTTTCACTTCTGATGCACAAGGCCTTGTTGAACCATAAAATTGAAATTGAAAGTACGAAAACTAGAAAGGAAAAAATAAAATTATTTTTTGTGCTTTTCAAATGCACATTTGCCAGCGAGTTCTATTTCGCAAATTCTGGAAACTTTGTAGAAAGTATCAGATATCACACTTTGCGACCCGTGCACCTAGGATGCTCTCTTGACACAATTACGAATACGCTGACATCTCTTGAATCAACATTGGAATAATGTAATATTAATGCACTGCACTAATTAAAAGAAGCAGGTATAGCAAACATTTGAACTGAGCATGACAGCACTTGCTGTAATGTAATGTAACCATGTAAAATGTAAACATGGAGAAACGCAAATTCCGTATGGTAATTAAGCATCTTTATACTGAGAACCATAATCGGACATCAACCAAAAGTGAAAAGCACACCTCAGACGTCCAGCTAAGGTCACTACAGAAATGGTTGAAAACGCACGTTTTATTGTCAGGCGAATCGGCGTCGATTTGTAACCGTGAGCAAGAATTAAATGTGTTATATCTGATTCCAAGCAGTCAACGCAGTGAGGAAGACCTGGTGGAAGGCTAAATCTGATTGGTCGGTCGGGAAGGTGAACGCCACTGTTTCTTAAGATTCTTAATGGATGCTTGCAATTGACTCCTTACAGAAGTGCCAGGCAGTCATACTTGCAAATGAATCCACACTTCTGAACCATTTGCACGCAAACGAAGCGGCCGAGATTGGCGGGTCAAAAATTAACTTTCACTTTGACAATGCTCCGGTTTCTCGCTAGGAAGAGCAAAATTTCACGATTTAGGGCTTCATTGCTACGCAATGCACCCTGTTATTATGCAAAGGCTGATTTGCTTTCTGTGACCTTTCCTATTCCCAAACCGCAAGATATGGTTCGGGTGAGACATATTTTTGTACGGTTAGGAGGTCATCGCCGCTGTGGATGCGTATTTTAAAGGCCCCGCGACATTTCCAAAGAGGTCAAAACGTTAAAAACCGCTGGACAATGTATGCAAAGCTCCAATGACACTAAGCCTATAAATAAAATGAAGAAGTTCAGAATTTAATTCTTGTATTGCTATTCTGTTATTTATCGAACAACATACGATCAGAAGGCGCGAATGTATATAATGGTTTAACTAAGAAGAACTGTAAACAACTAAGCGTGGTTTACATTCTTGATTGTAAACTTTGAACGTTTTTACTAGACTTCAGCTAAAGGCTAATCATCATTGGGGCTAATAAAAGTCACTTTCACTCGCAAGAGTATAATTCATAATATCTGGCCTTGCGCTTTCGGCTAAATGAATTTAACTGCCCCTCCGTAAGGTATTAGACCTCACAGTAAAAGTGGCAACTTTATTGTGGCGCACAAGGCATTTTAAAATTTTAAATCCATCTTTTGTTTAAGCGATCGGTAAGCAACGCTTTAAAAATTACCAACTTAACTTCGCAATAATAAATTGCGGTTGAATTGCGGGTTAAACAGTCCATTCACACAGTCCTAAACAGTTTCCAAAGTTACAAGAAACAAGACTATGGGCGACATTATGGGCCCAACGTGTCTTACATGAGCGTAGGCACCCTTCAAACTATTCCATATTTTATTAAATTATTGTCATGCATCGCCCGCTGACAAAACATCGACATATTAGGCTAGCAAAAGAAACAAAAAATACAACAACAACAGTCGTAAAACATTATATATTGAGTATTGAGTCTAGTATTGCTGTGTACATTAACCGGTTGTTGCGAGTTCCCAATCACTTTATACAACATAGCATAGAAATATACCGTAGTTCATGCACAAAGAATCGTAAAGAAATGTTTTAGAAAAGTAGGCCAGACAGATCTAAGACAAGGCAGGTCGAAATGCCATTAGGGTCAGTTCTTTTAAATAAGCTACGTCATCATGTTAAGCTGCGTTACACGTCATACAAAATGAAATGACTGCGAACATAAGACATTATGTAGTATATAGTATAGTAATATATTTATAGTATAAATAATCTGCATTACAATAAGGGCATTATTCTCAGAACTAGTCCAACGTAAACAGTGCACAATAGTGGGCAGTTCGTTCAATATCAGATATCATGTTTTCCACGGTTTGACACGTTATCTCGTATAGTAGTTCATCACGCAAAACAGCAATCAAAACGCTCTACCTGTTATCGTAATGTACTGAAACTTATCATAAATAACGGATTGCTATCACCGATTGATTGATTGGCAAGTAACAAAGCAACATCGTGTTATTTCGTCATACTGATTTTGTATACTGCCTCGGAAGAGCTAGAAAAGTCTACTGCATGTCTTTCTGATTTTATATTCCCGTATACATCCTTTAAACTAGTTCCCTTCATAAGTGCTGCCCGCCATTTTTGAGTGTATGCTGCCTTTATCCTACTTATAATTCGCCCATTGAATAGAGCAGTGTCTGTCCATCGTTTACTACTGAGTCATATCTGTCTTGCCGCAAATTCCACCTTGTTGCACTATTTCGTTTTTGCTCCCATTGCCTATTTTACCCACTGTCTTCTTAACCCATCGTCTAGTATTTGATGATTTAATTCTGGTACAATACCTCAGCCTACTTCCTACATCTTTTTCAATACATTTTGACTTTCTGCCTTCCCCCTATAAGAAACTCTCAGCTACAATTAAAACGGCGCTTCAGTGAAAATGATTGATTACCGAGTTACGCCTTTCTTAATTCCTTCTAATTTCCTCCATTAACCCGAGCTATGCACTAGAACGGTCTAGTAACCACTATATAAATAAATATATATTTTCTACTCGGTAGGGTGTAGCAGAACGCTCTAAAGCTTGCATGTCTCCGCAAAATCGACGCTCACCGTGGAAACTTAATTGTGGTCTTCTTTGCAGGCGGATGCAAGAATACCACTGCAGAATATAGGGATCTTAGAAATCGTATCTAAGTTTGGACGCAAAGTTTGTTAGAACAAATTTGACATTTATACTTTATTTTAATTACACATGAAGTGGCAACAGCGCCGCAAAGACAACAGGCTGAGTATCGTGAACTTCACAGCTGTGACAAGCATCGTCAATTAGCAATGAGCACGAACACAATTAGGTGGTTAGCCCATCGCGCTATCTATTGATTGCTGACCTAAAGAAATCAGGATGTACCATGCAAAGTTGTGAAGAGGACAGTGTGAGGATAGTAACGCATACATACGTATGCGGAGGATATACAAAGCAGCTAAAAAATCATTTAACATCAACCTTCAAACCTAGACACAGCTGTCTAACAATGCGCTGTGCGCAAAGTGATTCGAGAAGATTGAAGCCTGATAAATAAAGCACCACATTATTTATATTAGATGGAGCAGAAATAGTAGGTGGGACAGTGTTAGTTTGGCGCAAAAAAGTGCGGACGTGTGTCTACGGAGCTCCGAGGGGTCACGCTTGTCTGTGTGAATGAAGGATGGTAAACCCAGAGAGTGACATATCACAGAGATGCGTGAAACTCAGTGATCATTTTGATGGTTTGTGTATGGTCGTGTGACGGAGGGGTAAGGAGCCAGGCCGCTCTGAGCGGTCCGCCGCGTATTCGAATTTGAATTCTAACGGCTTCTCAACTAAAAGTAGTCAATGCAGTATAGCAGTGCACTATATAAAACGTATCTGATATAATATAGACATAGATAGCACATAATTGTACCACGCCGTCTAGATATATAGAGAGCAACATATAGATATGGTGGACGAAGATTCCATGATGGCGGGGAAAATCGCTCTTAAGAAAAGGCCCTAACAAGAGTCCCCGATGCTAGCCAAGTGGGAGTTTGGATGGAAGAGAGTGACGACGGATTGGAGACTGGCTCGATGGCCACGACCACGATCCCCAATGATCAAGAAACGGCAGGAGCTGTGATTGAGCGAATGTTCCAGGACGTTCTTCAGAAGCGCGAGGAGGTGGCCCTAAAAACTGAGAATGGCGACGGAAACAGTGTGTAGATTCGACTGTATAATAAAAGCACTACTAAAAAGTGCCTCCGAATTGGAAGCTCTGTCCCTGAAGCACACCAATATCCAAACTGACATCAAAAGGATATCAGAGAAGCTCAACACGTACTGATACTCGCACTCCTGCGGATACTGCCTTAATGCTTGCCGAAAGACGCTGGTCTAGTTTTTCAACGATAAGCTCTTCCATATCTGGCATTCTCATCGTCCGTGAGTGTCCGGTGTCGTCGCGACAATGAACCGTGAACTGATTTGGTTTCACATAGCTGACGATGTAACATCGTAAACGTATTATGATAAGGAAGGCACCTATTCGGAAAACGCTCCGATCGGCGCGTGGTTCTCGCATTACTGTCTGCTTTAGTGTACATGAAATGCATGTCAGCTTTCTCGACATTTGTGAACTGACCCATCACAATAGATGTAGTAAAGTCTGCCTTTTGTAATAGAACGCTTATCGGATACACAAGTAGGCCCGATCTCTTAGATAGCATAAGGTGCGTACTGCAAACTAAGTGACTATAGTACTTAACCTACATGACAGGACAAACTGAAGAGCCTTGCTTACGCTATCCCTCGCGTGACTCGCGTGAGAAGCTGATCGACATGATAAACGCCGCTTCTAGAGCCGTTAGGGAAATGCCTGGAATATTTGAACCATCCTGCATCCAGCAAAACCTCTGTAACCACTATCGAGTGTGTAGATTGGCATGAGGAGACATTTTCGAGCAAGTTTTTTAATTAAACAGCGGTTTGGTGTGCTGCTAGAAGTCACACGAGTAATTCATTCGAAATGCTAGTGTATGTGAATGCGTTCACTTTGATGGGTATGCCACAAAACCTGTGTTATTTCTCAATCACAGTTCATAGTACTATGTACTTGATACCGGAATTACCTTTATTAGATAAACATCTGTTCCAAGGCAGTAGTTAATATTAGCATGATGTAAAAAATTGTAATTAAGCGTAGACGCCAAAAATATAAGAATTGCAAAGTTTCAGCTCTTGAGAATTATTTTAATACAACACATTTTTGTATTGAGTTAAAGCATAATGCAGTTCAACAAATGTCGAATTTTCTTCCAAACCCACAGGTATGATTGGTTTGTCTATATGATAAGTGGCTCTCGCAATCACAAATTTGGTGATGATATGCCTCGACAAAAAATTCGATACAACTAGTTTTGGTAATTGCTATCACTCCAAAAGAGCCCCTCGTTAGAAAAAATGATTTTTTACTTAGCTCAATATGTTTCTAGATTCCTAATGCCTTCCGTCATACATTATTTTCCAAACTACGCTAAATATATGCTTGTCCTAACCATGATTTCTCCTTTGAAACAAATGTTTATGCATAGAGTCGTTTTTTTTTAGATTCTAGAATACGAAATATTAGCTAAGAGTTGGATTGGGCGAATATAGTGCACGTAGAGTTCCAAACGTAGTTCGTGCATTTGAGAAACTGTAACGTGTGTAGCGTGCACAGAAGTACGCTTCGACGAGTGCGGGAACCTGAGTGGGAAGGCGCGCAGGGACGAGCGCGCGAACGTGCGACCGGCCTATTGCGGCTGCCGCTAAGGTGTTGCTTACGGCAGCTGCTACGTTTTCTACTACAAGGAGTGCACTTGCCTTGAGAGACTAGGGCAGCAATGGCCGACGACCCCTTTAGTGCATCAAGAAAGCTAGGACGAACATCCCCACGAGCACGGCTGGGCTTGGGGCCTGCCGATCACGACAGGACAAGTGATGCCCTGGACGTCGACGGGCACGAGACGCAGGCAAACGAAACAGTAGAGATGGATGCACCGGGAGCAGGGAGCGCAGCCACGGACCACTCCCATGTGGGTTCTGTGCCGCACCGCAAGCGCCCGGCCCAAACATCTCCTGACAAGACGTAGCTAAGCGCGGGGTGGGCGAGGATGAAGAAGTTATCTCAACCTGCGACCGAGCTGTCGAGGTCTTAGACACCCACATCAAGACTGCAGTGGAACTCTGCAAGGCCAAATATACAAAAGCTGAGCTCAAGGTGGTGGCCGAAAAATTCGACCTTGACTTAAGGAAACTCAAGGCTACCGCAGAGGCTCTCAGCGCAGCACTCCGGTCTGCACGTTTGGATGTTAAAGAGGAAGCAGGCGCGCTTCTAGGCGCACTCCGGGCACTGCAGTTAAAACAAAAGGAAAGGGACGAGGTGGACAATGACGCTCCCTCAGTCCCCAATATCTCCAGCCATCTGCGCGCGATGTGCGCCGGGAGATCCGGAGGCCTCCTTGGCCTACCTAAGATCGCGAAGAGCGACGGCCCGCTCTCGGGAGGACTACGAGGTTCTCACGGGTCTCTTTTGGCCGTCGGAGGCTTATCGGCAGGTGCCCTCATCTTCTGAGGAGATAACCGCCCTTAAAGCGGTGAGGGGTCTGCTTATTGCCCTAGAAGCCAGGCCGGCTCGAAGGTAGTAGCAGAGCTGACGAAGCAGTTCCCCTCGCTCCCCCACCTTCTCACTTAGGTCCTCGACACTGCTGCGGTACTTTGCACCAGTGAGGCCTTGGAGGCACTCACTAGATCCATGAGATCGGGTGGCCAAGACCGGACCCAGACGCTCTTATTGACGAGAACACTATTGGTCTCGCCCATACCGTAATTGGCCGCCTGGTGGCTCAAGCGTTCTCAGACGAGATTGTTCAGCTGAGCCGTGCTAAAAAACCAACTGGTGGCAAAGAGTCTCTCTGCGGGAGTTGCGGTCCTGCTAACGCCTGCGCTGGCGTTGGCGGGCAGGCGTTTGCGAGTTAAAACCGAGACCTCAGTCAGAGTTCGGGCGGGGGAGAGCCGCACCTTCGCAGACACTCTAAAGATACTCCGCAAACGTCTTGCCGATGACGACCAGCTAGGCCTCGTCAAAAATAGCGGCGGAGACGTGATGTCAGGGAAACCACCCCTGGCCTCGGGGCCCGCATGGCCCAACTAATCACTGAGACCACTGGCCACCAGGCTGATAGTCGGGTTCACTGAGGTCTTCACGAGGTTGCCACGAGGCTATGGGTCATAAACACCCTAGTTACGGCGACAAAGATTGAGGAAGATCACCGAGGGAGTTCCCCTCACCCTTCATGCTAACAGATCTAACGGTCGACGTCATAGCGAAATTCATCACGGCGAAAGCAAAGAACAACTTCCAAGAGCTAGAGGAACTAACGATTCTGTAGAATAGTTGTTGACGGTAAGTTGGCGGTGATGCTGCACTGTGATTCTGGCTGACATTCCAAAGTGTATTCTAAAAAGAAAATTCTGAAATGTACTATAGTAATACCTACTATAGGCTTAGTGCATACTGTGTACTAAAGTCACATGCACTACACACTATATAAATCATAGCAGCTTCAAGTTTAATCTCGCGAGTTTGCAACATCTGACAGGTATGCTCAGGTATGACAGTTTAAAGAATGCCGCAGTATATTAGGGTGGATTGCTCTGTGAATCGGTAACGGCTGGCTAGCTGGCTGAGGCAAAACTGCGGTTCATTCGTAAGGCACAAGATTACTTCTTGGAAAGTTCCTATAAGTTTTGGGGGCTTGGCTGAGTCAGAACAGTCGTAACAAACGGTATTCCCGAGTGTACACGTGGGCGACGATCGTTATGACAATTGAAAGTAACGTAGGCAATAGCGAGGCGCTTTGAATAATAAATCGGGAGCATTCAAAATAGATACAAATGAAAAATTATATTTTTGCTTAATTTGGACGACGCCTTCATTTTTATTAGATGCCAGTGCTAAGCCAGCCTCGCTGATCCAGCCAGGGCGTCCTTGGCTCTTAGCTCCAGCTGCTGGGGTGGGTGGGCTTGGGCGGCTACTACGAGGTCGTCTGCGTACGCCAGCAGTTCAGTAACTTCCAGTATGTTGTCTAAACGTTAGACGTCGTCGTATGCATGGTTCCACAAAAGTGGTCGTAGAATCGAGCCCTGGGAAAGCCCGGCCATTATGTCAAACTAGGAGCTCTAGCTGGCTATACGCCTCCTGGTCAGTTTTTAAATATACGATCTCATAGCAGATGCTAAAAGTCTACAAGGAACCGTTTGAAGAAACGAGAATATAGATTTTACGTACGAGGGCGGTCCCTTGTCAATGCAATATCTAGCCTACGCCATTTTAGGCGCATTGCTTTGTAGTACTTGTTCAGGTCTTTCTAGCTGGAATCCTGCAACATATTGCCTAGACCGAACTCTAATCTAATTCAGCGGCTCACTTCAGATTAAGGTAAACAGCCTATTATTCGTTTATTCTTGAAACAGTCATACTCAAACTTTTGTTAAGCGGATTGTTGCTCCAATGCCACCTATTAAACTTATGGTGCGGGCGTACTGCAATGACGTATTTGCGTATCTACGTTAAAGTTGCTCATGCAAAGCAAGTAACTTTGAGGCCAAAAATGACTTGGAGGGGGCGGACGGCTGCCCAAGGTCCTACTCTACGCAGAGAATTTGATAATCTACTGCAAACGTCTTGTACGAATTTAGATTCAGTAGGCAAGGGTGGACGGACTCAGAATTGTGATAGGCAAAGCGCAGATGAGCACATGAAGATAGACGTATGCTCTGCGTCTCCGTTACCACACTATGTTATGTGAGCGCTATAGGGCTGAGAGCTAGCTAAATTAGTACTGTTACGGCCGGCGTCCGTGAAGGAGCAGCTGGTTGAGGCTATGAAATTGTCGAACGAGAACTAGTGACTAATCTCAGTCAACTAGCCTATCGGTGTAAAATGAGAACAAAAGAGGCTCTAGAGAGGGCGCGTTGAGATCGCTTGATGGTCTGAAGTGCCGAGATGACATGTGTTGCCCTTAGAATATAATCTAACAAAAACAATCGGTTACGCTTTTACAGCGCTTTCATATATGCCTTTCGGAATGGCGGAAGAGAAGATGACGTTAGGCTTAGTGAGTAGGAACATACAGAACATCGTATGCCAAGTCCTACACGCGAGGAATGGCTTGGACTCTACGTACAACTTTCCCTCCGAATGAGTGCATTACTGCAAACATTCTGCCTCTATAGCTAATCGAAAACAAACTTTGTTAAAACATTTAAAATTCAAATAATATATGAACCTTATAGGAATCGACGCAATGATTTTCGGATGAGAAGGCGAGTAGAGGTCTCTTGTTTGCTAGGCTATTGTCTATGTTAATAGAGTCAGCATCTGGTACTTACATATAGCATTTTATATAAAGGTCATAAGCATAATTCTAGGGTAGAGACAGGCGTTATGCAGCGCTGACACAGACAGCGTCAGTTAGCAGCAGTGGCGAACCGAGGTAATGAAATAGGGCCACACTGAAGATGCCGCCACCCTAGTAACCTACACGCGGGAAGCCACTCGACATGCGTGACGCAGTCTAAGGTATACGGAGAAGTATATGGAGGCATGAGAATTAATAGGGCAATTGTCATTGGAACGGCTCAAGCAGAGGGCGTGTGTTGTTTAAGCCAGAGACTGACGAACTCGTGACGGTCGCCGTCCAATCGTGTGGGTAGTGAATACTGCAGGAATACGGTAGGATCTAAACGTTAAAAGTTTTAAACAACTGGGCCGCGTTTTATGAGGGCAGCGCTGAATGTACATTACCGAGCAAGACTGGTTCGCCAACTTTTTGATTGAGAGACTTTAGCTTACCAAGGGCGTGAAACGGCTGTTTTCGACAGGTGTATTGGGATGTGAAAGTCCAAGCCTTCTGAACATATTTAGTGTCGGTACTGGACACCCTCGCATTTCCAAATCTCTCGTATTCCTGCTTTGATTGGGATAAATTACCTTAAAGAAGATTAGATAACCCTAAGGATAGATTAAATTCTCTGCTGCTGGAATGTCCTTTTGTGAACGCTAGTGCTAGAACATCCTGTACGGAGCTGTGTATGCCAGGTTGTGCATGTCTTTCCCACAGAACGGTCTTTTCGTTTACGAAGTGACAGCGTAATTAGTTAACCCCGCTAAGCATCGCCTCTACACTAGTATACTAAATTTCTGTCCTAGGATTAAATCATTACATGTTATTCAACGAAAAGTGCCTTGCATACTCTAGTGATCTCAAAATGTATTACCTAGTAGAGTTTGAGCCCAATTTAGGGAAATCATAAACGTCCCTGTTTATGGTATAAATATACTACAGATGAGAACGCTTATAAAAATGCGTATAATGATACCATGGTAATAATATATTCGTATACGAAGCCAGCGACACGCTGTGCAACATACTGCACAGCGAGCGCATCTGATTCTACATATATTCAACAAGGAATGGTAATGGTAAAAATAAAACATATATATATATACAGGGTGATCCAAAACGATTTCGAGAGCGATATAAGAAATTATAGAGCTCGTCAAAGCAAACATTTTTTTCCAATGGAACATGGTCTCTGAGAAGTCTTGTCTCGAAGTGAGAGTGAAATGACTACTACTTGTGACACTGATGTTTTTGCGCCGTCGTGTTCGTGAGAAAATTTTGCTTCCCCCAAAAGAACATATAACGCCGGCCAGAAGGTGCGACATGGTTGTTTGGAACAGAATTCGCAAAGATGAAGTTATTTTATTAGCTTTCACACCAAATACCTCAAAATTATTACCCTACGTTTACTTACATCGCTCAAAACCATTTCATTGTGATCATTTCGGTACCAAATCTATGGCAATGCGAGCTGCGGTTGCGGAGTAATTAAGATTTTTCGGCGGCATGTCGAGATTAAGTGCACGCATAAATGACTGTGCGACGACGTTCACTGCCGCCGACGTGTCCCGCGAGAGCCGCAACGTCGCCTCACAGTAATTTATGCATGCACTTAATTTCGAGATCCCGCCGAAAAATCTTAATTACTCCGCAACCACAGCTTGCATTGCTATAAATTTGGTACCAAAATGATAGTCATGAAATGTGCGTTTGTCTAGTTTTGATGTGAAAGCTACTAACATACCTTCATTTTTGCGAATTCTGTTCGAAACGACCATGTCGCACCTTCTGGCCGGCGTTATATGTTCTTCGGAGGAAGCAGAATTTTCTCACGAACACGCTCAGGGACCATGCTCTATTGAAAAAATATTTGTATAATAATATAAAACGAGCTCTACAATTTCTTATATCGCTCTCGAAATAGTTTTGAACTACCCTGTATATATATATTGTGCTCACAAAAGTATACAAATGTGAGGAGGTACTTGCCTCTCTTACTCTCGTTCGATATCATGGAATACATAGACGCTGATGAAGACATTCCCAAAAGCATGCTTCGGCCGGGCTCGTTCCCTGGCCAAAGCTTTCGAGCCCATTGTTGACGTCTCTGAGACTTCGTAAGTGGAACGGCCTGCTTTCAGATGCCCAGAACGAGTTCTGCAAAGGTCACTTAACAATTGCGACTATAAAGCAAATTCAGACAGGCCGAATCCCCGCCTAGAAGATGGGACCTCTACCTCGTCATCATACTTGACTTCCGAAACTCTTTTCACAGCACACAGTGAAGAGCCATCCTGGAGGCTATCTACAGGAAAACGTTTCTTTTTTCCTGCCCCGAGTCAAACGACCTACAGAACCGGATAATACCGACCCACGGAACCAATTTCAACGTGACTGCAGGGGTACCACAGGGCTCCATACTTAGCCCCCTGCTATGGAGCATAACGTATGACGATGTGCCGCGGCAAAGGGACCTCCCCCCTGAGGTCAGCCTCCTAGGATATGCCGACGACCTCGTCCCCACCGTCTAGGCCCGGACACCGGACCTGGTGCACCGGTGCCGTGCGAACGAAGTTCTTGCCGACGCCGCCCGCTAGATGTAGGCAGCGGGAGTCGCCCTCGCCTCCGCTAAAAGCGAAGGACCGGAAGACACCTCAGATCACACTGCTTTGACATGTCCAACATGAGCGGTGTTTTAGAAAGTTAGGTACATATTTTGTGGTTTGGTAGAACCCGACAAGAAAATAAACTACAACAACGTCACGCATTACTATCACTTTGATACGAAAATGATGGACATAAAAATTGCCTTGTACTTTCTGCAGCTGTTTGAGCGTAAATTTTTGGTCGTAATTGCAACATTTTACGGTTCTGCACGTGAAAGCTTCAACGTAAAACATAACAACATAAACTTTTTATGACTTACCTTAATCTGTCTATTCGCTAGCTTGCGTCGCGTGTCATTCAGATTACGCAGAAATTTTCGCCGAACATGCCAGCATGATCGGTTCCCCATGCGTTGACTAGCTCTCCCGATTTTGCAC
The DNA here is from genome assembly GCA_003439945.1 of Dermanyssus gallinae. Lineage (NCBI taxonomy): Eukaryota > Metazoa > Arthropoda > Arachnida > Mesostigmata > Dermanyssidae > Dermanyssus > Dermanyssus gallinae. The sequence continues at coordinate 220,445 of QVRM01000041.1, forward strand.
AACTATGTTTCCCGCACAACTATGTAGGAGAAAAAAGGCAGAATAACTACTTTTAGAAATTTAGTTCTCACTTCTAAACAAGACGGTCCCGCCCCCTCTTTCCATTAGAAAAAAATATTTTCTTGCCGAGTTCTACCAAACCTTAAAATATATAGTACATATTGTTATGAAAGATCCTGTATGCAGCTCGTGCTGCCGTTGACGTCTCTGAGGCTGCTGTCCACAATCTTCCCGGGCCGCAGAGCTATGAGAGGCGCTGAAGACCGCCTGGTGGAATTGTGTGGGCCTTGCCACGTTGACGCTACTCCCTCGTCGGTCACCTGGGATAACGTAGACAACAGTCTAGTACCGACTGAAACCCATTTGAGCTTTTAGGTTTCTACTCCGTCCACCGCCTCGCCCGGAGGGGTCCGGCTACAGAGGCCCACGCGAAGGGCTGTCAGTCACCTATATGCATAGATTCGAACGAGGTTGGGCTCTGGTCTAGGATGAAACTGTCACCGACAAGCTAACTTCCCTTCATGGTAAGGCATATTGCCGCCGCTTCTACCCTCTCGCGCTTGCAACGCTGGTAGGGCCGGGGCCACCAACCTCATAGCTTCGAACGCCCGTTGTCCCATACGAAGAGTCACGTCCAAGCAGAGACTCTTCTGATACGGCGCCTCTTGGTCGACCTCCAGCCCGACAACGTAGTTTTAGAAACAACACGCAAAGTTAACAAGCCAGACCTGCATGCGTTGCAAATCCTAGCGGTTAACAGATGACGGCCGGCGGGAGTAGGGGCTTTAGATACACACGCATAGGGGACAATTGCTAACCCTAAATAACACCTAATAAAGTATATTTAATTAATCCGAAGTTTGAAAGGTACACGCGCATAGAGGGCAATTGCTAACCCTAAAATACACCTAATAAAGTATATTTAATTAATCCGAACTTTGTATGTAACGAACATTTCTAGATTCAAAGATCTAACCACGTATGTTGCCGAAGGCGACGAAATCGCTCTACGTATCGCGTGTCAACCTAGGTTCGACCTGCGTGTGCTATTATGTTGTGTGCTTGAAGCGCATTACTTTAGGAATGATCGTAATGTACGCTGTTGTACATAGACTTCAACTCCAAGCAACTTCACTATCGTTATGATTTTTTTCGCGTTTCCAGCTGCCTTAATTTATTTATATTTTTATTTGCAAAGTGTGGCGGAACCCCACTTGATACGCCGTCTTTTTCACAAACAACATTGAAAGATATATTAGAGACTACCATACCTTTGAACATATATGCGCTATAATAGTATAGAATATATTATAAACAGATTCGTTTGTACGATACTGGAAACTAGTACGATGATTTCTACATTGTCATCTAAGTGTCAGACAGTTGAAAAGGAGAACGTGTGGCCGATCTGCTCAGTACGTACATAGCTTTGGGAGCGACTGAAACGTGACTTCTCAAATCATTTTCGTGAACAAAATCTCTGTATTAGACCAACACATTAAATTAATCATCTTCGTTTATGCATCATAATAACCCAAGCTATCCAACAAAAATGGAGGTTACTTGCAACCTCTATTTAACTAATTTTAGTATATATTCGAGGATGAAACCAGTAAAACATTTGTATGTGTTTCAAAACATGCTACTGGTGACCGACATGACGACATAAGACCATTTGTTTACGTCTGCTTTTGGGACTTTATTATCGCTCGGTGCAATTGTTTGATACCGTCTCAAGCAAGAATATTATGTGAACAATTGACAAGAAATATCATTGACCGAAAGGTCGTTAATTGTTAAGGAACTAGATGTGTCCGCACTACTATACCAAACTTGGTGGGGCTATGTACATATATACTAAGAATACAAATGACGCGAAAATTGTCTCCCAAGAACGTGTGCGATGGAAATATTGCGTTTTCTCGTATAGGGAGGGTTGGGACCACTTCAGCAGTGTGCCGCGGACGGACGCCGCGTTCCCGCGTTGGACAACGAGGTCGGGGCGCTGTCTCAAGAAAGCCGCAGATAACTTGTCTCCGGTTGCGAGTTTCAGCTGCTTACCGACTCTATGTATATATATGTATGGGGTAGTCATACTTTTTATAACGTGGGTGAAATCTCTTTTAAAAAGCAACCCCTGTAGCGCCACTAGACTACAATGCATGTAGTAGCCGAACGACGAATAACAGATACCTTGAGATAACTTTCGACTATTTTGCAACTATGCCACTTAATGGTATTTCAGCCAATCTACATCGTCATCGCATATGCTGTTTCGTGTAACCCGACATGCAATATTTCTCTCGGCTTTACCATCAATCAGAGTTTCCGCCAATCTAAATTCGATCCGGCATTTATGATAAATATCAACTCAAATGCGCGACCCTTCGCCGAATATCTAAACTGATTGTATGTCCGCCTGAAAAATAATCGCATGTGGTATTATGTGAAGCACAAACATTAATTAAACTAGCGCACGCTTTTGAAAACGACATGAGACAAACATTTAGGGGCGGTCTAACTAGAGATAAACTGGAATGACTAAGATAGTTTACAACCAGCCGACGCGTGTGCCGGCTTCTGCCCATTTATTGCAGCTACTGTACCGACAATAAAGTACAAGAACAAAGCAACCAAGAATAGCTTCCATAACTTATTTTAAGGGGTTTGTCGCAGCGCAGCCATGAAGGGTAATTATGAAGAAGGCAGGGAATAACGAAAACCGCAAAACAGCTGACGTCTACCACGATCGATACATGTAGCAAGCGACTTATCCACAGATACAGCATCACGTATGGCGTTGTCAAGGAATTGGGAGATCTCACATTTATTCGCACCTTTTAAACTATAAAATTGCAGCTAACTAATCACGGTGCTCACAGTCCTCCAGGAAGGCCAGGACAAGGCACCTCGTGATATCGTGATGTTTGCATGTGGTGCGTAAGACCACACCTGCTGCTGCTGGGCTGCTACAGTGTCTTGCACTGCAACTTCTTCGACTGTTAAGGTAGGTTATAGCTCTGTCGTCAGGGAATTGGTAGAGAAACATGTTGAGCAGAGCAAGAGAAGGAAGGCGCATACATGTCAATTTCGAAAGCGACTGCAGTTTCGAGTCTATAGGCATGAAAAGTAGAGCGTCGATTCTGTCAGAAGTGACTGGAAAAAGGCCAGCGGCTATACGGGCAATGCCACACCATGGTATGGCCGTGTATGTCTATTCTATCTCTGATAATACGTTGCCGCTTTTTCATATCAGGGGCAAATCCTAATCTGCAGACGATTATGGCAGATATCTGCATCATTAGCGGTATGATCAGAATGAATGTCATAAAAAAGACGCATATAGATCAGGCACGTAGGGTAATACAAATTAAGTTTTGTCAATTTTGAGCAAACGAAACATTTGTTTAAGCCTTGATAGTAAACTCGCACGTGTTAGCTCGTCTATGATAACTGTTAATAAGAAGAACTGTTAACTTCACGAACTGTTCAACGACTCTTCCAACGTCCTTAACCTTACCAGACTCGTGACCCAAGACCTGCGGGGACTACCTCTAAAGTCGAAAAGTTTAGAGCGCACTCTTCAGAAGGACCTATTTGGTTTCAACACAATGTTCTTTAAACATGACGTCTAAATTGACATTGCCGTTCTCGTTGTCAGTTCAGTGAAGGTTCATTCATATATACAGGGTGTTTCTATTTGTGTGTCCAAAACGCTAGGGTATGGTCAAACTCGGTGAGAAAATCATTTTGCCAATGGGTGGAAGCCGGGAAAACTTTTGTTTAGGAGTGAGGATTAAATTTATAAAAGCAGTTATTTTGTCTTTTTTCTCCTACATAGTTGTGCAAAATCTACGTTTGCGGGAGAACCAGTCAGCGCACAAAGGAACCGATCATACCGGCGTGTTTGGAAACTTCTTCGGAAAATTCTGCACAATAAAGTATACATTACTAGCTTGCGTAGGAAAAAGCGAATAGCCAGATTAAGGAAAGTCACAAAAAGTCAAAATGTTACGTTAACGCTTTTTTGTGCAACATCGTAATTTTTTCCATTACGACCAAAAATGCACGTCCAAAAGACTACTCTCAGGCAATAGCAGATTTAATGCCCACTACATTCATACCAAAGTGATGGTGCTGCGTTACGTAGTTGCCAAGTGACTAAGCTTTTTCGACAGTCATAGTTGTTATGTTTCACGTTGAAGTTTTCACGTCCAGAACCGTAGCATTTTGCCAAGACGTTTCCGCCCCCTCTTTCCATTAGAAAAAAATATTCTCTTGCTGAGTTCTACCAAACCTCAAAATATGTACCTAACTTTCTCATACACCCTATGCAAGTATGCATGCCTTCGCTTTCGATATGACTGTCGACAAAGCTTAGTTACTTGGCAACTACGTAACGCAGCACCATCACTTTGGTACGAATGTAGTGGGCATTAAATCTGCTATTGCCTGAGAGTAGTCTTTTGGACGTGCATTTTTGGTCGTAATAGAAAAAATTGCGATGTTGCACAAAAAAGCGTTAACGTAACATTTTGACTTTTTATGACTTTCCTTAATCTGGCTATTCGCTTTTTGCTACGCAAGCTAGTAATGTATACTTTAGTGTGCAGAATTTTCCGTCAAACACGCCGGTATGATCGGTTCCTTTGTGCGCTGACTGGTTCTCCCGCAAACGTAGATTTTGCACAACTATGTAGGAGAAAAAAGACAGAATAACTGCTTTTTTAAATTTCATCCTCACTCCTAAACAAAACGTTTTCCCGGCTTCCACCCATTGACAAAAATGATTTTCTAATCGAGTTTGACCATATCCCTAGCGTTTTGGACACACAAATAGGAACACCCTATATATATATATATATATATATATATGTATATATATATATATAAATGACTCCATATGATCAATCATACCGCATACATTATATACAGGGTATTACAGGAATATTTGATCAACGATATATGGAATTGTAGAGCTCGTTAAGGCAAATATTTTTTCCAATGGAACATAATCTCTAAGAGGCCCTGTTTCGGAATGAGAGTTAAATTACTACAATTTGTGAACATTGGTGTTTTTGCCCGACATAGGAGCATAGAATGTGCTGTTGCGAGACAACCACGTTTCCTAGACAGAAGCTAAACACACCGCCGTGTTCGTGAGAAAATGCTGCTTCTTTCGAAGAACTCATAAGGCCGGTCAGAAGATGCTACATGGTCGCTTAGAAGAGAATTCGCCAAAATGAAGTTATTTTATTAACCTTCACGCCCAATACCTCAAAATCATTACCTTACGACCACTTACAGCGCTCTAAACTAACATATTCAGGCATAATGACGATCATTTTGGTACCAAACTTATGGCAATGCGAGCTGTGGTTGCGGAGTAATTACGATTTTTTGGTGGGATGTCCAGATTAAGTGCATGTAAAATGACGCGCTGCGGCTGTCGCGCGACACGTCGGCGGTAGTGAACGTCGCCACACAGTAGTAATTTAACTCTCATTCCGAAACAGGGCCTCTTAGAGACCTATGTTCCATTGGACAAAATATTTGCCTTAACGAGCTCTACAATTCCATATATCGTTGATCAAATATTCCTGGGTCAAAAAGTATCGCGACTTTTGTGTTTTTTCAAAAATTATTCATTTATTCATGAATATCTATTTTGTCCCCTTCAAAGTAATCCCCATGAGATATTATACACTTGTGCCAACGGTTTTTCCAATCCTCGAAGCACTTCAAAAAACCATTTTTTTTTATCTTGTTCAGCTCCTCCTTCGATGCCGTCTTTATCTCGTCAAGCGTAGCGTAACGTCGTCCTTTCATGGGCCTCTTCAGTTTAGGGAACAAGAAAAAGTCACAGGGGGCCAGATCTGGGGAATACGGTGGCTGCGGCATCATTAGTGTGTTGTTTTTGGCCAAAAACTCGCGCACAAGCAACGATGTGTGAGCAGGGGCGTTATCGTGGTGCAAAAGCCAATTTTTGTTCTTCCACAAATCCGGGCGTTTCTGGCGGATTGCTTCGCGCAAATTGCGCATAACTTGCAGGTAATATTCCTTATTGACCGTTCTACCCTGTGGCAAGAACTCATGATGCACCACGCCCCTGCAATCGAAGAAAACTGTCAGCAAAACTTTCACATTCGACCGAACTTGGCGCGCTTTTTTCGGTCTTGGTTCGTGCGGCAGCTTCCATTGAGATGATTGAGCTTTGGTTTCCACGTCATAACCATAAACCCACGATTCGTCACCAGTTATGACCCTCTGGAGCAAATTTGGGTCGTCGCGGACAGAGTCCAACATCTCATTAGCAATGTTCATGCGATGCTGTTTTTGGTCGCAATTGAGCAATTTTGGTACGAATTTCGCGGCGACCCGTCTCATGCCCAAATCATTGATAAAAATCGAATGGCACGAGCCAATCGATATGTTTAGGTCCTTAGCAACTTCTCTAACGGTGATTCGACGAATTGGCCAATACCATTTTCTCCACTTCATTAATTTTTTCGTCTGTTGTTGAAGTGCTCGGGCGTCCGGCACGCTCTTCGTCGTTCACATCTTCTCGGCCTTCTGAGAACATTTTGTACCACCGATAAACGTTGCTTCGGTCCAAGGTAGCTTCTCCGTATGCCACAGTCAACATTCGGAATGCATCCGCGCACTTAATTTCGTTTTTCACACAAAATTTGATACAGGTTCTTTGATCAATTTTTTGAATAGGTAAAAATCGAAGACGATCCAAAACACGTGCAAGCAAAGCAGCTGTCAACAATTAAGTGAACATTCAAAATGGCCGAGCTTGTCGGCATAAGTGAGAGACATGAGTACCAACATAACGCCACAAAACATCGAAATTCGAATATACGTAACCCGCGAAAATTCAAAAGTCGCGATACTTTTTGAACACACCTCGTATATGCATTTAATATTGACATTTTTATTCTAAATGAAACATCTGAATATAAGCAATAACATACATCAAGTCTGCCGAGATCGTGTTATTTATCTTCACCAAGTGGCGACCTAACACTTACTCTACTCCATAGCCCATTATCTGCATAATTAAACTCAGTCTGGCCTGTCCTGAGAAAACACATTTTTTATACCTTGATACACCACCTCGTGCATGCAAACTTTGGATTGGCACAAGAGAATACGCTTCGACGAGGATCAGAAAGTTCGAAACATCGTTGCCCAGACCGTTTATTTCGTATATGCCCATTCGAATAGATTAAACAACGAAAACCGTGCTGTGATTGATTTTTTTTTAACTTGACTGCAACGGAAATTAAAGCCAAATTATATGCAGTTTACGGAAATATTGCACTGGAAAAGTGAACCGCATGCGGAGAATTTCCTTTTACCAGGAGAAGGAGACACATCTCGATCGAAATAGGTTTGGCAATCGTTTTCTGGGTATTAAATTTTTGTATTACAGGAAGGACGTTCTTTATGGGATGAGCAATAACTGAAGTAACTAGGCAACACACGTACCATAGCACCACAGCCCGCGATTCAAAAGAAAATTGTACTGTTTCATTACGACAAGGCGACCCCCAAACGTCTCTTTATGCCATTGCCAAATTTCGTAAATGAAGTGAAGTTCCAAATTATCGAGCATCCCATATTCCCCGGACCTAGGCCCGTGCAGCTCTAATCTGTTTCGACTAGTATTATGTCGTATGCGCCGTAGACAACTATTTTAAATCTAACGCTTTTGAATATTTTTCTCGCGGTATCAAGGCAATTGAGGATCGTTGGACTGGATATGTGTCGAGTTTCGGAGGGACTATACTGAACAATATAAACTGTTTGGTCTTTGACCGTTTATTGTTGCCTTGTAGTACATGGTATATATATATATATATATATATATATATTTAGAGAGAGAGAGAGAGAGAGAGAGAGAGGGGAGAGAGAGAGAAAGAGAGAGAAAGAAAGGGTTACGGTGGATTAATCATATCGGACAATTGTGTCTAGCCGTGTTAAGAAGGCTGTAGAGACCATAAAGATGAGATACGCGCAGGACGATGACAGGGGTGGCAACTGGCCTAGATTGATATCGATATGAACGCGAACGCGTATGAAACAGAGGGAAAGACAGGGAAAGAAGGGGGCAAAAGAGATGCTTCACTTCACCAGAGAAAAACACTCTCTCCCGCGGACGTTCACGGATTCTACACAGACGTACGGCAACTCCATCATCACCACTGCCAACAGAGGTCAACAGTTCAATGCTATCCGGTCGATTAATCAAACGGCGTCTAGTCACCATCGGAGAATGTGTAGTATTATCGTTTTTTTGTGCGATTTGCCTCAATGAATGACCCGTTTGCATTATTTCTACTCTCCCCTCTCTCTCTCTCTCTCTCTCTCTCTATATATATATATATATATATATATATATATATATATTTATATATATTAACGATTTTGGGCTGACTCTTAGCGAACATTTAACGTTCACGGGTTTACTTTCTCATAAGACGGACCCCATATATAAAATGTGCAACGGTGGGGGTCGAACCCGCGCACCTATGTGTCTCCTCCGGTCGCGAGACGCACGCAAATGCACCACGCCACCAATATATGTATATATATATATATATATATATATATATATATATATACATATATATATATAAAATTACATACACATAATCATATTGCGTTATTTGTGTGGGTGTTGGCGCCACCATCGATATGTCACTAGAGAAATGATCAGTTAGTTATCTTATGATCGTGATGGCATGATCTATGGCATAAGCTGGCTGGTCACGTTGCAGGGGATCGATCACGGCCCTTGATCGCCAATGGGGTCGCCCCCGTGTGTAATCCCCGTTGCCAACTCACTCTCTCCCTCTGTCCTCCATCTCTCTCTCCTCACCAGCTTTGTCTCGATCCCTCTCCACCATATTTGTCTTTCTCTTCACCCCCCCCCCTCCACTTTTGTCTCTCTCTCTCTCTCTCTCTCCCCACACTCTCTAAGTGCCAATGTCTAAACGTCTATCAACAATCTAAGGGATTTTTCACTCACTCTGTACGTGTAACATCGGCCGGCAGACCCACCTATTCCTGTGGTAGTACGTACAGCAGGCTACGAACTACGAAGGTGATTGATAGTCGTGCTAGACGTCGATAGTCGTCGATACGGTATTCGACGATGCCGAATCGTGTTGCCCGTCGCTGTCGTCCGTAAACGACCGCGAACGCTGCCAACAACAACAGCAGCAGCAGCAGCAGCGGGGCGCGTGAACGCCGAACGCCGGTCGCTTGCGACACAACCGCCAACCAACCAATCAACTAACCCACCAACCAACCAACCAACCCATCGACCGACCGACCGACCAACGAACGGACAGACAGACAGACAGACAAACAGATAAATTACCCGATAGATACCAAACGCAACAACGTTACAGCGTTACCGCCGGCAGCGTAAACGTCTACCGTCGCGGCGGAGCGGGGCAACGTGAGGAATGAGCAGCGCCCTTTCCCCCCCCGCCAACCCGTAGTATCCAGTGACAGTTGCACCACTTTCACTACAACGACTACAACGATTGTTGCTGCTGCTGTTGCTGCTGCTGTTGCTGTTGCTGCTGTTACTACTCGTAATGCCTCTTCGACTTCTTCTTCTTCTTCTACGGTTGCTGCTAATACTGCTATGACAGTGACAAGTAAGTGACCACCACCAGCACCACGACCATTATCGCCGACTGATATACTACTACTACTACGACTACTTCTACTACAAAAGTAAAGTACTACTACTACTATTACTACTGCTACTAATCCGATTGCTTCTAGAACAACTACAAGCGTTGCGCGTATGTATATACATATATACACACACACAGATATATATATATATATATATATATATATATTGTTGTTACTGGAAACGAGGGCAAATACAAGAGGACGGAGGAGGCAGGAACGGCCACGACGACGTCGACAACAACACAACAACAACAACGTCAAACAGAACAACAACAGCAACAACAACAACAGCAACAACAACAACAACAACCGCAACAACAACGGAGACGGAAGTTACAACGTCAACGAGTGCCAGAGTCGATCCAACCGCTGATATTGAGCTTCACAGTTTGTACGGCAGGCAAATAGTAACGCAGTTGTTGTTTAACAGTAAAAAAACACAACCCCTCCTCTCCGCCCGCCGCATCCAACCAATCCAAGCTAAGTGCTTGCTACCAACCATCTCGGCTCAGCCCAGCAAGCAGCCTAGGTGAGTTCAGCTCAAACAGCGGCAAACACGCCCACCTCACCTAACCTAAGTTGCCGCCAACTCTTCCATACACCATTCACTAGCACACGCACAGACAGATAGATACACAGTGATCGACGAAACGGGTGACCAGCGGAAACCGTCCGTTTGTTCAAGACAGCGTGCCGCCCACCCAGCCAGGACATTAGTCTGCCTTCGACGAAAACAGCTACTATCACAGGTAATGAACATGCCACAACAAATACACCTGCATGGGCCCCTATAAGGTTGGTAGTGATAATGGGGGGAGGCGGGTAGTTGGATGGTAAAGCACCATCTCTTTTTATTGACACACCTGTGTTTCCTGTTTTTTTTCTTGTCCGATTATGCTCGATTATAATACACTCTGACATTCACCTTGTCCAAATCATGGAGATCATGAAAACCAGTTTAAGAGTGGCCGGTCTTGGCCGGCTTGCATTCGGAAGGTCGTGAACCCACGACCTTCCGTGTGTAAGGCATAGGCGTTGCCATTAAGCCAGCTTGAGTTTTGTCGAAAATTTCGATCAAAAATCGCTATGCTAAAGGGAACGACGAGGACGTCACAACTGGAAATTGACCACAACGACGACGCACGAAAACGGGGAACAGAGCAAAACGAGACACAATTATCTAACATTATTCATTTGCATCGCGTATATGTCATGGTAGTAGTAGTAGTAATAGTAGTAGTGGTGGTTGGATCTAAAAACGGTGTTCGTTTGCGTTCAATCCATCAACTGATTTCTCAACCTTTTCGATCGGATTTCAATTTTTCATTTATTCGGAGTGATGGTCAAAGTTGACCCGCTGAACCATCGCGCGAAAACACCCATGTTCTGATCGTCAGCATCTATATACAGTCAATATACAGGGGTAATTTACAGTACATCGGTCATGCATCTAGTTTTTCGAAGTGTTCGTTAAATATTGACTGAGGGTGGTGAGCCCGAAAAGCCTACTACTAGCATTAAACTAAACTGGAAAGCATGAGTAGTGGCAGAAGTCGCAGTGGTACTATAGGACCGTTTTGATCGTATCGTCTGTCCATGCTCGAATACATATCGATTCGTGTCGCGTCGCGTCGCGTCGTACTCTGTCATTCGTCACATTCGTGTTACGCGGCGTGACTGGCGTAAATGGTTCGTTTGCTCAGTTGGCACAGAGTAGTCGGGAGTAGTTTTGCTTGTTTGACTAATAGTAGTGAGAAGTAGTTATGCCTCTTTGACATATAGTCGTGGGGAAGGGCGACGAGGTCAATTCGGGCAAATCGCGGAAAAGAACAAGAACTTATTCTTCCTAGTCGTTTGCAACGGTTTTGTACGTCTGATGTTTACCGCCAGGTATCTAGAACAAGTCAACAGCAGCATCAGTAGCACCACCACCACCAACGGCGACGACGACGGCGACCCTAACAATAACCGTAGCAAAAGCAGCAGCAGCAGCAGCAACAACAGCACTAACCAGCAAAAACAAAACGTTTGAGAAAAAGCAAAGCCTGCCGTACTAGAAAACGTGCTACCAACATCGACGGCAACAACGAAAATCAACAATGCCTCTTTGCGTTCTTCGAACAAACCTAGCAAAGACCGCTTTTAAGGCGAACTTTCACGCAACCTTCACCAAACTTGTGGCAGACCTTCTTGAGAAACCTACTGAGGTATGTATGCAGCGCCTTTTTCTATCTTTGTCGTCCACCCTTACTCTTTCTTTCTCTCTCTCTTCTCTCTCTATATATATATATATATATATATATATATATATACAAGGCGAGCACTGCCGAGTGTGCAAACGTATTGTAAAAGAATAATAAATCACCACAATATTATATATATATATATATATATATATATGGCTAGCACATTTTCACAAACTGACAAGAACAGACGGTAGGCCCCTATATGATTGCGGGGCGGTACCGTTCACATGTACGAATATATATATATGTATATATATATATATATACATACAACTAACGTGTTCCACGAAAAAAATATGCTTCGTCTGAAAGACATCTAAAGCGGTCAAAGTTGACCCGCTGAATTTGCCTAACCCTTATGTTCTGACCGTCAGCGGATAGGAGCAATATACAGTAAATCGGTCATGGGTGTAGAGCACCTCCGATGGAGTTTATAAAGTGCTTTTAAACATTTCCAAGCAGACTAAGATGCTCTTTTCTGTGGTATAGTTCCCATAAAGGAGAGCAGTACGTGGGCATTCTTTGCAACCAGTATTTTGTATACGTAGTTTAGTATATACGTGTGGCAAGTTTATAACCAGACACTTTAAACAGTGTTTCAAGCAAAAACCATGCGAATTTTTGCCAACGTGCCTAATATGCGCACTGCAACTGAGATCGGATATTTACCAGTGCTGGCAGGTGGCGATTTTAACTGTCGACGTTTGTACTACTGTAGGTAGTCTCTTGATGCAGGGGATTTCAGCCAACAGATTTTGACGTCAAATATGTCGGGAAAAACCAATGGCTGAAGAAAATCCGTCGATTAGTACTGCCATGCTGGCTCAATAATTGGGTGTAACAGATCGCGCTGTAATACCGCATGTGCACTTAATGGACACCCAAATGTCAGACGCGCCTGTTTAGTATGGCTTTAGCCATTTCCCTTCTTTGACGTTAAACTTTAGGCTAAAAACCTAGACCACAATTGTCTCAAGCGATATACAGACAGATAAAAAAAGTATATATATATAATATATATATATATATTATCTTCCATGTGTTTGGTGTATGTTTAGTTTATGCATTCTTTAAACAAGGTGAAATAAATGAAATGGGACCTAATCAATCAGAAGTCCACGGCCCCCTTTGGTGGACCTTAACAACGAAACTACTGTGGCATCAACAGTCCAAAGAAAAACAGCCACTGATCAACTGTTAGCGTAGGCAATCTAATATAGGCGATATCACCTGTTGACTATTACAGAAAATTACACTCGTAGTGGAGGCTGGTTCGGACATGAGTCGCGGCGGAGGACTGGATCCCACCTTGTGGCTCTCGATAGAGTCGATCAATGTGTTTTCGGCAGAGAAGAACCCGAAGATTGGCCAAGGTCTACGAAAAATGCTCAGCGATACCCTATCGCTACCGGAAGATCGGTAGGACACCACAACTTAGATTAAAAAAAAAAAAAAAAATATATATATATATATATATATACTGCAATTCATGTTCGATTTTAAAGAGAGCATGCAGGCATATAAACTATTTCCATCGCTAGCCTTTTATCAATGTTTCGACACTGCACGGTTGACAGCAGGTTGCTTGAAAAAATTGCTTCTGCTTAAACGCTTTTTCTCTCAAAATATATATATATATATATATATATATATATATATATATTCGTAATATCCTGGACATTAAAGTTCCGTTGACGCCTGTGTAGCGGAGGTGTTCGTTACTAGCAATTTGAAGCCAAGGACAATTCAAACTGGATTTTGCATATGATAACAAGCTAACAGTGCAATTATAATATCTGATAGTTGTCTCATTGCGTGATAATCCGCGCAATACTCAGCATAATTATTTTCGCCACCGACAATAATTATATATATATATATATATATATATATGCATACTTAATTCAGCAAAATTGTACGTTTGTACACACGTTTCTAAACGATTTAACTTCTGTGTTTCAGGATTGTCGTGACGTTACGCGAGTTACCCAAGGTGGATTTAGCCTGAATATACGTTCAAAGATGAATTGCTCTACTTAGTCACTTACCGATCACGTTGTCTACTAGCCTTCTTCTCTTCCTCCGATATACGAGTTTATAAATACTTATATACAATACATATATTGCGCAGGTTTCTTTATTACTATCTACCATGAGTACGATGGAAACGAAATGGATCCGGACTGATTCGTCAAATCCAGATACGATGGCGTTAGTTCTGTTTTGGAATTAATATTGTGCCTAATGTTTAGTCTGAGCTCAACAGTACGCATAGGAGTGAGCCTAGCGGGTTGCTCAAGACTGTAGCAGTCTCCGAAGTTCATGGGGAATGTAGTCACCAACGTCGTGGTAATTGTTGGGTCGCGATGTGCCGCTGAATCTTCGTTAACGGTCACCGTTGAGCTCACGACATCCAGATGACCAACGCGGACGAGAACTTCGTATATAGATGTATGGCTGTCTATAGGCACATGGATAAAATTATAGGCGATCAGAGCAAGATATCACCCAATAGCACTCTGCGCGTCTGAGTTTATCTGAAGTCCAATATATATATATATATATATATATATATATATATATATATATATATATATATAAACACCATATGCTAAACTGTAAAGTAGCTGTAACGAAGTAGGTGAAAAAACACTTATTATTAAAGCGGGGTTTTTCGTTAAGCAACAAAGTGAATGTTGATAAACACTACTATCGACAGACATTTTACCTTTAAAGAGAAGGTACACAATGCACCCCTGTATAGGCTCAATACACTTGAGTTGCGATAGTTTCTTCTATTATTGTCTAATGAGTTACCGTATAGCTAGCTGCTAGATAATATGGAAGCCAATATGAAACAATTAATCTGCCCGCCCATCCAAAAATGCAGTTTCTTTTGTACTGGACGCTGAATCCACGTAACATATTTGGTACTTAGCGATGCGATTCGGCACGTGGAAAGTATGCCCTTCAGGATGTGTTTTTATTATAAATAAACACTAGCACACCTTTAGGGATTATGGATTGGCCGATGATAAATTAAGTAAAAACGTACACAGCATATATATAGCCATCCATTCAAACCAGCGTTTACAAGCCGCTAAACACCATTCGCTCAGTTAGCATGGGATTCTATGGGAATCCGAAGTCAGGGGCAAGAGAAACGGCCTGCAGTAATTATATAACAAATCGAACTACAATCGTTTTAGTACTAACATAATTCCCAATGCGCATTTGTGCACAAATATGTGTAGTTTATGACGTAAAACGTGAAAACATTGCCAAAATGGCGCCACTCGCAAGTTTAATTCAATTTTGTTTTAATACGGCGATCTCAATGCAAACGTAGGCCATGCATTAGCTGACGACCTTCTTCTGGAGCATGTTGTGTATGAATTGTATGTTTTATGGTCGCCATTTTAAAGCATTAAGGCATCGGAGCCGTCCCAACTCACAAATTAGATATCACAATATCTCGAATTTTGCGAAATTTTTGTATAGAACCAGTTTACTTCCGCTAAGTAACATTGGGTGGTTTTATGACCGTCTATGACAGTCAGCAATGACGTCTGCAATATCTCAGGAGCGATCATTTTTGAATCTTTCAAACTAGACATCCGAGCTGCCTTTCAGGTGATCTTAAGTAGAGCAACGAGCAACTCGGCTCTATTTGTGTTAATACAGTCATCTCATTCCAAGCATAGACCACGCGTTAGCAATAGTCCCGTTTACTGACCAAATAAAAGTTAGCAGAAAGGACACTAGTGTACCACGAGAGAAGAGGACATCAAGAATACGATTTATTAGTAAAATTTGTAAAACGTATAAAGATTGTAAACGATGTTGATTGCGACTAAGATCAAACTTGGCTTCAAGCCATCGTTAATTCTTCTCTAAAGGAAAACTGTCTCAAAAAAGCTACAGAACAAGCAATTGTGCAGCTCTCATAGGCCTCCTGACGTAGGCTCTCTCAGTCTAGAATAGGCGCATCGGTTTAGGATCCTTCCTAATTTAGAGACCTTTTAAAGCTCCTGCGAGTCAACAGCCAGTTTTCTTGCCGACAGTAATGTCTGCCATCCTCGGCGCTCCTCCTAGCCTATATATATATATATATATATATATATATATGTGTGTAGTATATAGATGATGTGTCCAAATGCAAAATGAATATTAAGGTATATCTAATAGAATAGCAGACTGCATTTTATTTGCGAGCAATAATTATCATTGTAATCTTTTATATGTATATACATATCTCATATAAAATACACACATACAAATGTTTTGTTGCTGCCAGGTGATAATAGTACGTAGTACAGCTATGATAAATCAAGTCTTTACTTGACCCCTCTAGGGAAGCCCTTATCGAGCGATTACCGAAATGGGTTTCGGTCCTGCTCGAGGCCGCTTCATTCAGAGGTCTCGTTTTAAGATTCCGATTTCGTTTTCTCCTGGTCTCGACGAACGCCTTTGAAGTTCCTTGCCAGGAGGTAGATCTCGGCTGAGTCGCCGCGTGAGGCGTCTGGCTTTGCGTAATTAACTTGTTCAAACAATTTACCGAGGTCATCAACGAGTCTCTGGGTACAAGGCCCGTTCCAAAGCTTGCAGAGAAAAACTCCCCCTGAAAACATATTGAGTCATTTTCATGAGACGAGCCAGTTCCGCATTCACGCAGCGACCCTTGTTGCAAAACAAGGCATTTCTAAACAGACAAATACGATTGTCCTGCCAACAACAACAACACGAGTTGCATCGTCAGTGCATCATTAAACGGTCCATATACGGTTCATAGTAAACAACGTACTCGACCCACGGCCCTTAATTTCGCCGTGGAGTAGCACTACGACAACCTACCTAGATCGAGGTGCTCAATGGCCAAACGCAGGGCTGCATAGCAAAGATTCACGTTGTTTTGATGGTCGATGTCTCGATTTCCCGTCGCTGAAGGAGCCATATCGCTGAGTACAGCATCGACGAAGCGACGTGATTGAGGTGTCACTGGAGCATCTGCTACCGGTGGTTCCGTCGTTGTTTCAGCGTTCGATGTTTTTCCGACCCTATCATCGCTAGAGACTAGCGAGGCCTCATCGAAGCTAAGCATAGCCTCTAACTTTCGGTTGCATTCTGCAAGCGCATGCAAGTTCGATAATCACATTAAGAAGCAATGCCTATTTGATAAATATATACAACAACAGTCATTTATTACTCAAGTTGAGTGTATGTTACATATTAATTTGCCGGAGGATTGGTGGATTCCGGCAATGCATTAGATGATAGGTTGAGCAAGTTGTTCAACAGTGCCGACAGGTGCACTGCTCGTCTGCCTCATGGAAACCCACTTTCGTGCACACTGCATGATGGAAACCGTGCATTGCATGACGCATAGTAAGGTGGCGAGTTTTGTATAGGGCATTCTTTCACGAGTTGTTCATCATAGCTTGCGTCCGATAGAAATCCATGTCCACTTGACACACCTTAGCTTCCCACTTTAGTTAGTGCTCTTGATACTCGCGAGTTAACCGCAGTTTAAAGCGGCGCTGAAGGTCTTTTGTGAAATGTGGGGTACCCGCAGCCAGATACACCAATCGGTTGCGGCTGCTTCGGTGAACACCCATAACCTGTTTAATATACGTTGCCTTTAGGCGGCCTAGTTCGTCCAAACTTGAAGCTCTAAAATGTTCCCAAATAAGTTCGATCGCATAGCTTGCTGTTGGGGCAACTTTCAGATCAAACAATTTTAAAGCCGTCCTCAGTGAGAGGAGTTGCGGATTCTTAATTGAGTGAATGGCATTCAGCGCTTGGCGTAACTTCCAAGCCCAAATATGCAAAATGGTTGACAAATTCACTAAATTTGCCGTAAGCTTCATGATATCAGCTGTTGCGAGGCGTCCTCCACGACGGAACTTCATTGCTTTTGTCTTTGAAATATTTATCTCCAGTAATGTATCTGCCGCAAACTTTGCAAGAGTGGCCAACGCTTGCTGTATATGGAAGCGACTTTCAGAGTAGATTGCAATATCGTCAGAGTATTGGACGAGTTGCACTGATGAATGCTTCTTCTTCACAATCGCCGGCAGCTCACTGACAATCACAGAAAATTTCGATTTGCAGCGTCTGAACCCATGCTGTTCTTTGGGTATGAAGCCTTGCATTTCGAGAAAATTTTCCAGGCGCCGGGTTAGGAGCAACGATATTAGTTTATAGATGGAGCTCTTCTTTGAAATTCCTCTCCAGGCTGAGGGATCCAACACGTCACCTTTGCCTTTAGAAATCACGGCCAGAGATGACCGTTTTCTACAATAGGATCCGCAAATGGTACTCTAATACCCTAAAAGAGGCCCGGCTTGCATATATTGAAACACAAGAAGCAAAGCTGGTTCAAGCAACAGAACGCCAGGCTTATAAATGAATCCGCCAGACAAAGAAAAGAGTTGCGTGCCCCATTTAGTCCGCAATTCTTGTCCAGCACTTCAGAGATATGTTCTCGACGGCGAACACAATCCCGCACGAAGTGCCAGTGTTTCAAGGCCCGCATAGCGAAATAGCCAGCATCCTCCGGGCCAATACCGACGAACCATTCACCTTACAGGAAGTTGCCATGGCAATTTCGCACCTTAAACATGGAAAGGCGCCGGGACCAGATAAGATTAGAAATTACCATATCAAGCAGTCGGAATCGCTGCAACCAGCGATTACTCACTTAATGAATAAATGCCTGGACATAGGGGACATACCGGCTTGTTGGCGAGACTGTATATATATATATATATATATATATGACATTAAGTCATTCAATCCGCATTTGAGACATCTTAAATGTCGTTAAATGTCATGCTTTCAGTAGAATCCTAGAATAATTGAACTCTTAATTGACCTCTTCATGGTTCTGCCTGTTCATCAAAATACACCGCTGGAGCCACCATAAGAAGTAGTTAAAATTTCGACGAATTTTGGACAAACGAAGCGTGGACAAATAGAACACACAATCAAAACTCTTGTTTAGCCACCTCCTTTTCTAGGCTACATATAGGTAGCGACGATTGAGATACAGACAAAGATTAAACGTCAAGAATCGAGTTTATTGAGCACGGCAAAACGCTGCCTTTGGAAATTAAGGGGGCGGGTCAATATGCGTCAATTAAAGGCATAAACTTCGAAATCGTCGTAAATAACTGATCGTCTTTATATTATCGTATTTATTTCACTCATAATTGAGTATGCATATAACATAAACAATCATACAGATTATACAATCATACAGTCAGCTGCTCGCGGCATGTCATTCGAGAGAGGCAGTGCAGTGATACATGATATATGATCGTCTTTATAAGTACATCCCAGCGTCCTAGAAAGACTAAGGATACTAACCAATCGAATTAATGAGATGTAGCATGATATGTCTGTCTTTCTAAGCAGACGCTATTTACCCGTATAACCGAATTTAACAAGCACTGCGGACCGATCTGCGTTTTGGCCGGGAAAGGACGTAAATATATAGTTACGTGCTAACGTATGTTATTACGTTAATTATACAAACGCACCAAGAGCGGGGCGTTTTAGTAAGAAAAATCCATCTTAGCTTCTCTAGAATGTGGCAACTAAAGGCATAAATTCGATTAAAGTATGTGTCAAAATTAAGCTTCACTAGAAGCAATGGTCTTACAACGACCAGTAATTAGTTCCCATCATTAGATCGTTCGAAGAAGCTGTGTGGGACAAATATATTTTACGTCATCTAGCAAAAAACATAAAGCGGGTAATCAGCTCCCACAAATCATATATATTTGTACATAAACGTATATATTTAAGATTTATTAGCAACTAGCTTGTAAGCAACTCGCTTGAGAGTTGCTAGGCGTCCCCTATTTTCGCAAGGGGTTCCGGCAGCCCTCGAGATGTGGCTGGTCAAGCTAGAAGATGCGATGTCACGCATTCACTTGGTAGGTTCCCACCGAGGCCTTTTGCTTCTGAGATCATCATCTTTGGCCCACGTCTCAATCACTTATTTCGAGATGCAGACTGTTTGCTGGGTTCAGGACTTCTTAAACGACTCAACGACAGCGTGCTGGCTATAGTAGACGCGTTGTTGAACCTTAGCCTGTCCGCTGGTGCACGCCAACAAGCTCTACTCCTCGTTCTTTAAGGTGGCCTAGGGTTACCTGATGCGATCGTCCTATCGGAGATAGCTCTGGCAGCTTTCCTCCACTGGTCTATGCAACAGGCACGAACCCTCCTCGATTCTGTCGCTCTCACAGACTTACATAGAAGCTCGATTGGAAACAAGCCGCCGTGGATGCCAGTTGCCCTGTGCGGCCACGAGCCCACCAAAGCTGGACACCAGAGAGAATGGTCAGCTACTCTATATGAGCCAAGGGTCGAAAACCTCATTGCGAAATGCGCCACCGGACGCCGATAAGGCCAGGTTATGCGCCGTCTCCTCCAAGGGAGCGGACGCATGGCTCCACGCCATACCCTGTGCCCGGATTGGAACCCTGTTATATGACGAGTCGGTAAGGATCGCGGTCGGACTTCGTTTGGGGACAGTTCTTGTGTACACTCAAGCCTGCGTCTGCGGAGACGTCGTCCAGCCGGATGAACGCCACGGGTTGTCCTGTATCGTCAGCGCTAGGTAGGCGAGCAAGGCACCAAGCCTTAAATGAAAACTTCAGCAGCGCTGCTACGATCTAGTGGTCTACCGTGCGTCCTGGAACCCGTTAGACTAGAGAGGGAGGGCGGGAAAGAGACCTGACAGTCTGGCATTAACCCTGTTCGAGAGCGAATGCATGCTGGTTTGGGACGCGATACGTTACTGACTCATTAGCCCCTTCAATGGTTAGTGCTGGCGCGGCCCGGCTGGTCATGCTTCGGCTCTCGCCGAGGCAGGCAAGCTTAGAAAGTACCAGAACATCAGGTACCCGTACGGGTTTTACCCACTTGCCTTCGAGACCCTTGGCCCGTCCACTCAAAGTTTGCTACAGAAGGTTGGGAAGCGGCTGATTCTAGCCAGCGGAGATAAACGAGTGGGTGACTTCTTCAGACAACGCCTATCGCTGGATGTGCAACGGGGCAATGCGGCCTCGGTGCGGTGAACCCTCCAGAAATGGCTGGTCCCTACACTGGACCCCCGTAATAGTGCACAGGTTCGCAGGGACCCAAATGTCAGGTTCCGACCGCAAATGATTGATTACATTGAATAAATGAATTATATACTAGCTTATATGCCATTATGTTTGAAGGATGATATCAGGAAGATGGCCGCTCTTGGACTCTTCGGCATAGTCTATACAAGGCACACAATTTTGAACGGCTTTTTGGCATAACTTGAGCAATATTTTCAAAATATTCCGCCGACTACTTTTGTTTAGCTCGTCAATGGCAAACACCTTGCTCTTCAGAGAACCTCACAGAAAAATTTAGAAGCGTCAGGTCGCACGAACGAGGTGGCCACGGAACGTTTACTTTCTCAAAACCATGCCGCCATTTCGGTATGGCGGCAAAAAAGTGGCACTTGCCGCAACATTACACATATCTATAAAGTGCGTTGCAAGAAATTGGCAACTCATGTTTTTTTGGTGATAATTTCGGCTTAATTTATTTAAGGGCTTGGTGTAACATGACGAACCACGAGGGTGTTAATTTCGTTGCAATCTCACAATCGGTTCATACGAAAAATAAAAAAGTGTGAAAAAACAGTGTTGCAAAATATTAGCAACAATAACGCCTTACGGAGTATTCGATTCTTAGCAGGGCTGTATGACTTATTTGATACTACATATTCTATTCGAGGAATGGGTTTTTCGTCCCTTCTTCTGAATCAAATCGTACCCTCGGTCTTTTATGGAGTTAATGAGCTGTAGTAAGTACGAAAGTGGAATATCAGTCCATGCTTGCTGAACAACTTCTTTGAGGTCCGACAAATTATCAAATTGTCGACCATTTGCGTAATCTGCTGCACTAAATGTCCCCAAAGACTTTCGATGGGATTCAGCTCTGGACTTAGTGCCGGCCAGTTAAAAAGTGCCACTCATTGTTCTTGAAAAAAGGCTATAGTGCTAGCCGAGGTATGAAACGTGGCGTTGTCTTGTTGAAAAACTACGTCAGGTCCCCCAATTCTTCTGAAATGGGCTTCTAACTTGGAACCGACGATACGCTGGTACTTGTCGGAATTGTTTCAGCCACAATCGCGACTAGATCAGACTTCCCATTATATCCAAACGCGCCCCAATATTTCACAGAACCACCACCGGCCACACTGTTTCGAGAACCATTTAGGTTCCTTCCGTAAGTCATGCCAACAGTACTGACAGCCGTCAGGGCCATCGAGATTAAATTTCTTTTCATCCGAGAAGACGATGTTTTTTCACTCGTTATCCCAAGTTAGTATCTATGCAAAAATTCACGCCGTGTGACAATGTGCTTCGGTTGCAGTCGCGGCATAAGCTTCCTTTTCGCGTATCGCACGTTTTTGTCAGAACTTAACACTCGGTACACTGTGGATCGGTGCACTGGCACTCCCATGGTGGTCCTGATCCCGGAAGAAGACATTTGGCCATGAGTAGCCAACTGTATGATCCTACGCCGATCTCGAATAGTCAAAACTGGCTTACGCCCACTGTTAGATCTGCACCTTTAGTTCAGTCCAGGGTGTAGGAACCTGCTAATGGTGCTCTTATGCCGTCCTAATCTGGTTGCTATGTCGAGCCCGGTGGCGTGGTGGCATGCGTCTGCGCCTCGCGACCGGAGGAGACACATAGGTGCGCGGGTTCGAACCCCACCGTTGCACATTTGTACTTATGGGGGGTTCGTCTATGAAGCAATGCGAAAAGCAGTCCCATGGACGTTAAATCTTGGCTGAGAGTCAGCTCCGAAAGGAACAATCTGGTTTATATAGCAGTAACTGTATGACCGAGCTCAGCATATGCCTCAATTCTTGTAGAGACTTCCTCTGTACGACCCATGGTTTAAACATAAGCTTCGTCGTTAGTTCGAAACAACGACTGAGCTGTAGAATGTTTTGCAGCTATAGAACAATTGATTTAGCTAGACAATATTCGTGACATTTTATCCCTGGGATGGTATATCAGCTGTAGTATCGACTGCCATCGGCCATACCACGTTGAATACGCCGGTTCTCGTCCGATCACCGAAGCTAAGCAACGTTGGGCCCGGTTAGTGCTTTAGTATCGATTATCCTTTTCAAACAAGAGGCTGTGTTGTTAGCGTGTTATTGTTGCTAATATTTTGCAACACTGTTTTTTCACACTTTTTATTTTTTGTATGAACCGATTATGAGATTGCAACGAATTTAACACCACACTCGTCGTTCGTCATGTACGCCATGCCCTTAAAATTCAAGCCATTTAAATAAATCAAGCCGAAATGATCACAAAAAACATGAGTTGCTAATTTTTTGCAACGCACTTTATATATATACAGGGTGTCTTAATTTGCGTGGCCAAAATGCTACGGTATGGTCAAACTCGGTGAGAAAATAATTTTTGCCAATGGAAAGGGGGAACGGAAATGCTTCGTATAGGAGTAAGATATTTTTTTAAATGTTTTTTAGGGGGGCTGTTCCGACATACGTTTGCAAAATGCACGATTGTGAGAGAACGCATTCTTCAATTGAAAAACCGAGCACACCGGCGCATTCGGGGGGTACATAAAAACTATACCTGACCTAAGCGCGCGCAATGACTATTGTGATATTAAGAAGAGATTGCAAAATTATAATTTCACTTTTGCATGTTTAAACTTTAACACCCAGGTTCTCAAAATGTTTCTACTACGCGTGCCAAACTAATACGTCCAGACGAACATGCATCTCTAGTAAATCATTTTGGTACCAAATTGGTAGAGCTGGCATTTGTAATTGCAGAGTAACTCAAATCTACCTAGGACCACATCGGGCGTGAGTGCACACATCGGGCGTGAGTGCACACATCGGGCGTCTCCCGAATGGTTCCACCAGCAGTTACTATTCTGCCGATCCGATCCATAGGAGACTCAACGGGAGTTGCATAGACTAGATCCTTTTAGTGGCCCCAAAAGAAAAAGTCAAGACTGGACAGATCAGGCGATCGCGGCGGCCAAGCTTGTGGACCGTCTCGGCCAATCCAGCGATTAGCAAACGTCTCATCCAGATAATTCCGTACCAAGAGGGCGTTGTGTGCCGGAGCACCATCGTGCTGGAGTCACATTCTCGATCGAACACTCTGTGGAATGTTTGCCAAATGTTCTCGCAGGGTTGTGCTCAGAAACAGGTTGTATGGTGGTCCATTCAATTTATCTGGAAGTATATGAGGTCCGAAAAGATAGTTGCCCAATATGCCAGCCCAGACATTCACGGAGAATCGATGCTGATGTATATGCGGGCGGGTCATATGCGGGTTCTTCGTAGACCACCAATGCGCATTGTGTGCGTTGAGCACGCCATCTTGCGTGAAAGTCGCTTCGTCGGTGAAAAGAACAAAAGCAGGAAATACCACATCGGCCGCGGCTTGTTGCAGAAACCAGCGACAGTAATGAACGCGTGGCTGGTAATCAGAATCCCGCAAGGCTTGAACTCGCTGCAGCCGGTATGGGTGTAGCCCTGATTCAATTAGCACCCTGTGAACAGTGGTACGACTTACACTGACACATCTAGCCACCTGCCTAATGCTTGCAGAAGGACGCGCAATTACTTGCTCAACAATGTGGTCCTCCGTATTTGGGCTTCTCACTGTCCGCGGTCGTCCCGCTTCGTATTGACAGCCTTGAATGATCCAGTTTCGCAGAACAAACGATGAAGTCTCGAAAACATTTTCCTGCCAGGTATCCGTCGATGTGGGAAACGCTCAGCGTACAACCGGTATGCAAGATTTGCGTTACCGTCTGCTTTACCATATATAAAATGCATGTCAGCTTTCTCGGCATTTGTGAGCCGGTCCATCACGATACACGTGGCACAAGCGCCTGCACTTTGTAATAGAACTAATTGGAGAACGTAGACTCAGCTAGCCGATTACGGGAGACTTACGAACGATGAACGAAAACACACGACGTACGTCTAGCGCGTAGCGCAGCCCAGCGAAGGATGGATGTTAGGTCATGCTTCCTCGGCCTATTTATTCACTCAAGGAAAGCTGTAGCGCTCGTATAGTAACAATGTTAAACGATGGAATTGGATCTTTTCTTTTTCTCGGAAGACAAGATGCACGTTCGATTATGTGCTCGGTCGACTGTCGTGTCATTTTACAGAGTTATTTATGACGATGTTGATGTTCTGGCTGGTGACAGTACCTTAGTCGTCGAGGTGTACGTTGGATTTGATGCTCGGTCGACATCGACGGCGCCAGTAGTGAGCTGTTCTGTTGATACGTTGTGTATAACTTCGTCACCGTATCATAAATTGCCTGAGCATTTAGTGAACTTCCGCGTTTTTGTTACTAGAGTGCAGCCATTTTATATTTCCCACCATGGGTTTAGCTTGCTTTGCCTTTGCTCTAGTCGACGCTATGTATGCTCGCGCTGCTTAACGAAGGCTCCTATCTTACAGACACACAGCTCAGTGTGCTTATTGGCTGGCGGGCATTCGTTCGAGCAATATTTAAAATAAAATAAATATTTTTTTGAGCTTCTACAGGTTTGACAAGTGACTTGATTGACAAAGAAAACAAACATAGTAGCTGCATGCGTGCACTCACACCCGATATGGTCCTAGGTAGATTTGAGTTACTCTGAAATTACAGACGCCAGCTCTACCAATTTGGTACCAAAATGATTTACTAGAGATGCATGTTCGCCTGGGCGTATTAGTTTTGCACGCGTAATGGAAACATTTTGAGAACCTGGGCGTTAAAGTTTAAACATGCAAAAGTGAAATTATAATTTTGCAATCTCTTCCAAATATCACAATATATCATTGCGCGCGCTTAGGTTAGTTATAGTTTTTAGAAAATGTAGAATTTTGCCGATGTGCTCGGTTTTTCAATTAAATAATGCGTTCTCTCACAATCGTGCATTTTGCAAACGTATGTCGGAACAGCCCCCCTAAAATAACAATTAAAAAAATTATCTCACTCTTATACGAAGCATTTCCGCTCCCCCTTTCCATTGGCAAAAATGATTTTCTCAACGAGTTTGACCATACCCTAGCGTTTTGGCCACGCAAATTGGGACACACTGTATATATATATATATATGGCGAAATAAATGCAACTTTGTATTAATTGAGTGCGAAACGACGGCGAATGACGCAAAGTCTAACCAGCCGTAATGAACGAGTACGGAGCCATTTACTATAGAAGATGATCCACCATAAAGGCCTGCAGAGATAAAAGACACTGACTCACCGTTTGATAAGATGTCAAGTTGAGACAGGCAGATCGCGTCCGGTACCGGCTCGAACGGGACAACATCCAACGAAATCACAGTTCCCCGAGGACACACGACACCTTTTCGAGCTTCTAAATCAGCAAACGCGAACAGCAAGCACATGGACAACACAGTAGGAGCGCGGTTCAATGTTTGTGCAAAAAATAATGTTCAATTTGTATGGCTATTTCACTCGTAGTTCACTGCCGCCGACGTGTCGCGCGACAGCCGCAATGTCGTCTCACAGTCATTTATGCATGCACTTAATCTCGGCATCTTAATTACTCTGCAACCACAGCTCGCATTGCCATAAGTTTAGTCCGTACTGTATAACAAGAGAGTAGGCGAGATCAGTGTGGCATTGGCTGAAGATGATACAGTAGTACTTCGGGGTAACCGATGTAACATTGTGGCAGCCTACGTCCGACCATCGAACGCCGAGAACACAACGGTGTTGATTGACAGAATCACACGGGCTATCCACGTTCTCCCCTCAGTTGCATTTCCGCTGTTAGTGGCAGGCGACTTTAACACGAGGGTTGACAAACCTGATGATTTGCGTACTCGCGCTCTTCTCTCGATGCTCGATGATTTCGGCTGCAGTCTGATTACCGATACGAATGTCCCGACGTTTGAAGGCTTTATGGGAAGTTTGGTAATTGATATATTTGCATCCAACATTGACTCGGAGAGAACTTGTTATATTGGAAAAAGCAACCCGCTACATGAAGGTGGTAACTTTAAATGGCATGTCCCAGTAGGAGTCGAAATGTTACTCCCTCAAATGGAGACTCCGCCGCGAAGGAACGCTGGGTTGGCTAAAGCACTGGACCCCAATAAGTTTGGCTTAAAGCTTGCAGCGTTATTCCCGGTACAGCGTGACCCAGACATTGAATCGTACACGGGTGTTCTGACAGAGGCGATTACATCATCCGTCTGTGCACCGAGCCCGCGTCGACAACGGCCATGGTTTAATACAAGCTGTAGACTAGCCTCCGTGGCGCAGTTCCGTGCCCGTCTGCTGGCTAAACAATACCCGTGCTTGATGCCGCTCTGTAACCTGCTTAAAAGTTCGTATAGACGAACTCTCAAGACGGCGCGACGGCAATATCTTGAACGTCAGGAAGAGAGGCTTCTGAAACAGGCAGTCAAGGAGCCCCACAGGTGGATTAAACGGGTGAAATCGACTTCGTGTCCTATAAACTCCGCTGTCTTGATAGAGCACTTCAGGGAAATGTATACAAGCGCAAATACCATTCCCAGCAAAGTTCCATTGTTCGATAGCGCATGGGACGAACTGACATCGTTTATGCGCGATGACCTGGCAGCAGAGTTCTCCGTAGTGGAAGTGCTACGCTCCATGGAACGGCTCCAGCCAAACAAAGCAGCTGGCTTGGATAGAGTTCGCAACGAACATCTGAAGACGGCGGCTGGCATGGCTCCTTGTTGGACAAGTTTATTCAATGCTTGCCTCCGTCAGGGACGTCTACCACGAACCTGGCGTGATGCACTGCTTATCATCATACCAAAGGGGAAAGGTGATCCGCAGGTCCCGTCATCCTGGAGAGCAATTGCGAAGAAAAGTTGCTGTTATAAACTCCTGGCACTCCTTATCACTCGACGGCTCAGCACCTTCTTGGAGTACTGCGGCTGCATACCGGACGAACAGCATGGCTTTCGCACGGGGCGTTCAACGATCACGGCATGCAACCTATTACTAAGCGAAGTGCGCAGCGCCATTAGCCGGCCAAAACAGGCACTCTACGCAGTATACGTCGATTTCAAATCTGCGTTCGACACGGCGCCTAGAGACAAGATCATGGAAAAGCTCGCTGAGTGCGGAGTTCCCCTTAACATGCTTCGGCTAATCAAGGCTATGCTTCAGGAAAACTCAGTGAGTATCCAAGACGGCGTGTCCCAGCTCCCGCCGTTTGCCCAAAGGACCGGAGTCGCGCAGGGCGATAATCTGAGTCCGCTGCTATTCTCCCTGCTGCTGAACGACTTGCCATCCCGAGTCCAAGGATCTACTTCTCACGTCAAAACGTTGCTGTATGCAGATGACCTTGTCATTTTCGGAAGAAGTCGTTTTCATGTCCAACAGGCATTGGCAAGGCTCTCCGCGTACGTACAAGACACCGGCCTGACAATCAACCTTGATAAAACTGAAGCTATGAAATTCCGCCGGGGAGGGCGACTAGCCGAATCCGATCCACTTCGTATAGGGCCAACGACCCTTGAGTATGTAAATGGCTTCACGTACTTGGGGGTGGTACTACCTACCAACGGCCGATGCTTCAAAGAGCACCTTAAGGACAGGGTCAGGCGAGCCTTGGTTGCGAGTGTTGGGGTGCAGACGCCATCGAAGCTATCGCTACAGTCAGCAATGGCCTTGTTCGAGATGAAAGTTGCACCTGTTGCTGCATACGGAATTCAAGTAATCTGGGAGTACCTTTCGGCGTCGCAGCTCGAGGTGCTCGATCGTATAAAGCCAGCATTTCTCAAACGTGTCATGGGGTGTACCGCTCAACACGAAACAGATTAGTTTACCTCTTAGGTGACACGCCGCTTTTTATAGAAGATCTTAAACGACGTTTCGACCTTCCGACTACTTTAGCTTACTTAGAGTTCATTAGCTTATGGGAGCGGAAGATGGCAGAAATCGACCCTGAATTCTATGATACGGGTGCAATGACCAACGACGCATGGAAGGGACTTAACAGGACCAATAAGCATATAGTAACACGTTTTGCGGTTCATGGGTATCACCACATTCTTTGCGAAACATTAGGGTTTCACTTTTGCGCCAGGTACCACGCAGCGTCATGCCCAGAAGTGACTTCGCTAGGGAGTCTCGCTCTAATGGAGGGGTCCCAATAGCGTATTATTTTATCATGAGTACATCGGAAAGGAGATCGTCCTCGATGTATATTTAAATATGGGACAGTCATGCGTATACTAACACAAGTTTTACAATGTACCTAACCAAGGTGATAATAAACATCATAATAATTTTCTTAGTCTGATCTGCCATTGTTTATTTGAAGGCCAACCTCTGTCCTTGCAAGTGGTGACTGCTAGTATCCTATATCACAAGGTCGTCAGCGTAAAAACAGTTCTACCAAATAGTATAGGCGATTCAAACTTGGCAGAACTTTCAGTCTGCAAGCTTATGGCACGGCCATGTGATCGATAAAATGTACGTATATATTGGAACGGCCCAGTGTCCCTTCTATTACGATTGCGGTATTTATCGAGGTTGTAAAGGGCATGCACATTTTCAACCACGCTAAACTTATCTTCAAAGCTCTTCATTCATACCAGATCCTTGGCTAACCATGCAACGACCTGCTTCTTCGGCTACTCGGTCGCGATAGAATCTACTGCCCATAGTATTTTTTAAAGTATTCAATATTTATTTATATTATTTACTTATTGGCTTCTGAAGGCCGAGCCAGACGTGAAGGGTGCCGCCTCTTCCAGCAACTTTCTCTGATAACAACTCATCTCAAATCTAGTATTCGCTTAAGGCAACTTAGAGTGGCTTGCGTAAATCTCTCTCTTTCGACAAAATAAACAAAAAGGTGAGCTTTGCCTGGAAGCGGAAAAAATCACGCCATGACCAGGTTACTTAGGCGTTAACGTTCAGTGGCTATGCGCTTTCAAATGACCGATAGCAGATATATTTACACAACGTTTCTACTCTGAATTCTGTTCTATAAAGTAAGATAAATCCTATGAATTTTGAGTTAAGTAGCGTCGAGTCTTCGACTGCTTGACGCATGTTTTAGTGCTAGACAGTTACGGGGGTCAACCATTATCTTAGGCCCAATAGGTATATACAACAGGGTCAATAAACCGCCCACCAGGAGTGGATTATAGCGGCCTACGCACAAAACTATTGATGCGGTAGAGAGGCTTGATGTCAACAGATGTATCACTTTAATCCACATAGACCCAATAAACGTCGGGTTCTCGAATCGCTGATAGTTCTTAAACTAAGTTTTTCTGCAACTTCTATAAATAGATATTTTCCTCTACTAGCTCATTAATATTCTCCGCACAAGACAAATGAGCGGACATCGCCATGATGAAAATCCTCCCACCCTTAACTGCAATACAGTTGTCCACTGCTGGCAGGAATTTCATTCTATCCAGTCGACGGTTGTAGAAGACAGCATGATCCTTTATGCCCTATACACGTAGTTGAGCAATTTATTGCGTCACTACTTGGCATAGTATATGGCTGATCTGCCAATGTATTTATCAATGTATCCGACCTGACCATCAAGCGTTCCGTGTTTACCATACGTGTTGTGAAGCGGAAAAGAATAGATAGAAAAGAAAATAATATAGGCGAACATGCTCGATAACTTTAGCTATTATTTTGGCTTACAACCAAGAACATGAGAAATCAAAACTTCTCTCGGCTAACGAACTGAAACAACTAAAAAATATAGCTTAAAGGTAGAAGATGTGAGAAATGTGGTTAACGGCCAACGAGGTTCAAGCTTAAATCCTTAACTATTTCTAATCTAGTGCTGAGACGGCTTATATAAATGTGCTTGTTGTCTAGATAAGAAAACTAAGAACTCGTTTCCTGGCAACGATTTAAAACAAAATTATTTTAATACCCTTTAATGTAGGAATGTAATACTCCTTGAATGCATGTCCTGCTAAGCTTGACTGTAAGAACAATGAACAATCTCGTGGGTGTCATAGCAGGTATCTAAGTGATCCAAGTGTAAGGTTTGAAGGCTGCGACGGAGTCTCATTTGTTGCCATCACTTATTATACTGCAAATACACATATAGATCTTAGAAGAAAGTTCAACTCGTCGTATGACTTGACAAAAGATGTATCAAGTGAACTTCCAGCAACTAGCAACGAATAAGTTTCGCTGCATCTTCAGACCTGACTGAATGTCTTCCGATCGCTGGTTTATAGCCTAAGTTAACGTTGTATACAATAATTTTATAACCCAGTTATAGCAGTTACGTTTACTTGTAGATTTCTTTTCAAAAACGGCAGTAATTTTCCGATAAGTTTAACCACTTTGGTTTTCCCTTACGAAAATGTATCGGCGGTTTTCATAGAACGACAGCACTTTGAGCAGTATGATATGGAGCTGCGACAGTTTTTTATCGAAGCGATATATTGAAGCATCGATATATCTCTTTTATTGAGGACGATTGGTAATAGTTCACCCCGACATTTGCGTTATTTAGGATGCAAGACCCTGAAAAACAGCTCAGGCATGCTCAATCTTGAATTGGGACCAGAAGGCTTTAAAAGGCTTTTTTTGCAGAATGGGGGCTCTGGTCGGAAGCCCGCGTATCGCTTTTGCCCAGATCCCATCAAGTGACGGCCAATCATAAGAATATAGCGCGGAAACGCCGCGTTTCGTTCCCAGACAACAGATTCCGACAGAAAACATCAGGCGTACGTCACGCTCCAAGACACAACCGCTCAGCACCGGTGGGCACAACCCTTGTTAGCCAAGCAATTGTTAGATAAATAATCGGAATACTGGACCACGGACTTCCTATTCGATTAGATGAACGACTATATATAAGAAGATATTGATATATTAATAATAATAATAATAATAATAATAATAATAATAATAATAATAATAATAATAATAATAATAATAATAATAATAATAATAATAATAATAATAACACGATTGCGGTAATCATGCGTACTGTATTTACTAACTTCAGTATAATGTTAGCAATACGAAATGCAGTTATGAAATCGAACTAAAAATAAGCCTGTCAACTAAATATCATGAATCGCATCAATGAATCGAAAAATAGCGCTAGCTTTATATATGACGTACTTTTTTCTATCTAAGCGGCTCTGAAATTTTCTGTCTATAAAAACTATGATCAACATCAATGAATGCCTTATTCGTGAGTAGGTAGAGTCACATGCACGTTGATCGTGCATGACCGAAAAGTGTGCTGTAGAAATGTCGTAAACGATGTCGCATGAACAAACCATATATAACATATAATCATAATATATAATACTGTACAAAAGTATGGTAGCAGCAATGCTGCTGCTATAACAATAATACTATTCAGGTTCAACAGTAGATATTACAAAGAAAATAAATAGGCTAGAACTCAAGCCATCTGCAAGTAGAATTCATCAAAAGCGTCTCAAAAATCAGACGTCTGTTTTAGATATATGAATAAAAATTGCAGCAACAAGATCAATCACACAACTCACCACTATCACTGTCTAAAACTAACAACAGCAAAAGCAGCCACAGCTAAAATGATACTAACCAACAATTATATATTATATATAAAAAAAAAACAACAAATTGCCAATAATTACAACTGTTGTGACATCGACAACAATCAATGCCAGCCATAGCAATGTGGAAATTATAGCGATAACTTGCCGTAACAGAAAGACAACAACACTAACAACAATAACAGAAACGATAACAACAACTAATGCCAATGACCAATAGTGGCCACAACAAGAAAATCAGTGAACCATCCTAGACACCTACCAGAATGACGATATACAGATAGATGTACATGTATGTACATAAAAAAACGTTTATTTCACTTTTGTCTGTTGTCTAGATGTTCTAGTCGCTCTTCAGGTGAAGAACATTCATCTTCTTGTCACAACTCTCGTCTCCATCGGGTCACGACCCATACGCTATATAGCTATCTAGTCCTGTTCAGTATTCGCCTATTTGTGGATGGCGGATTGCCCCTATCGTGTATTGCTTGCAACAACAACAACGAGCTCTCAAATCGAATGACGACAAAAAGATTTGGCAACACAACAAGGCAATAACGAAGAACAACAACAACGACCACAACAAGAATAACAACAACAACAACAATAATAATAATAATAACAGCACCAACGACCGCAGCGGTTGCCGCAGATAGCAACAACAACAACATCATCCATAGCATTAGCAACAACAACATTATCCATAGAAACAGTGCATCTGACACGTCATCTTCCAACTACACGCGGATGCGTGTCACCAGGGAGACAAACGACATTTTTGTTGGCCAGACACAACAAGGCAGGAATTCGTTATCACAACAACAATTGCTATCGAAATGTCACTATACACACTTAATTACACAATTGCTTTAATATATATATATATATATATATATATATATATATGAGTGAGCTTTTCAACATGTTTGCAAGATTTTCTATATGTACATGGATGTATGGATATATATATATATATATATATATACGTGCAGGTAAATGAATGAATTTTAAAACATGCCTCGTTGCCTCGCTCATTTCTATATATACATATATATTTATATATATGTGCGCGTTATTATACACGAGGCGCTGCCAACATATTGCTGTCTTTCTCTGTTGTCCAGGTGAGAGGCACAACAGAAGTCCAAAGTTGTTTGGAAAAAAAACTTCGAATGATGACAGTAGCGTCAGAGCCCGATGCTAATGGACCTGATGCCCCGGATTGGCCGCAGGATAAGTCAGCGCTCTTTTCGTCAGGCACATTGCACTACTCTCACTCGACATTGTCGGTAATGGTCATGAGTCGATACTGGTCGAGACGCATGAGGGCAATCTCAGATAGCCACTAATGCAACAGACGAGTTTCATGACACACATACGAAATTGCATATATATACAAATATGCATGCATTTATGTATATATATATATATATATATATATATATACAGGGTGCGTCAGCTAAATCTACACACATTTTGGCGGGCTACCCAGCAAAGACAAAATGCGTTAATTCAGATCGGTTTGCGTTAGCAGACAGTCCACTCACAATAGAACAAGAACACATTGTCATCTTAAACGGCCGCCGCAACATGGGTCCAGAATATGACCGAAGAGCAACCGTTATCCAATTGCTTCGTGCCGGACATCGGCCAGCCGAGATCATCGACATTACTGGATTTAAAAGAACAACGGTTTACGGCATTGCCCGACGCTACAAAGATGCAGAAGAGACAGGGCTAGGTGGTGCAACACCTGGAAGGAAGATTCACAACCGCCGACGAGAAGTGAGGACACCAAAAGTGATCAAAATGGTGCAAAACTGCGTTTTTAAGAATCCAAGTCTATCGATGCGCCGTTTAGCGATCAAATTCAATATGAGTGATTGTTCTATGCGTCGGATTATCAGCGAAGAACTGCGCTACAAGTCTTACACGTTCAAAGTCAGACAGATGTTGTCTCAGGCCGCGAAAAACAAGAGGATGGCTTGCTGCCATCTTATCCTCACGTTTTTGAAACACGGAATGGCGGGACATCTTCGATTCTTCTCCGACGAAAAAATGTTCACCATTGATCAAAACATAACCCGAAAAATGGCCGGTGGCTCGCAAAGGACCCTGAGGATATACCAATCGTGCATAGAACCAAACATCCTGCCAGTGTGCACGTCCTAAGTGTTGTGTCAAATGAAGGAGACGTGATGCCGCCACACTTTTTTGACACACACGAGACCGTAACAAAGGAAGTGTATTTACGTGTTCTGCGAAGCGTGGTAAAACCATGGATTGATGGAGTGTCCAATGGAAGACAATATGTCTTTCAACAAGACGGCGCTCCCGCCCACACCAGCAACCTCGTCCAGGATTGGCTACGGGGCAACATGACGGCGTTCTGGGACAAAACGATATGACCCCCTAGCAGTCCAGACTTGAATCCCCTGGACTTCTATGTATGGGGCGTTGTTGAGCAAGAGACTAACAAGTCTCGACATGCAAATACAGAAGCGCTACGCAGAGCCATTGTCGAATCGTTCAATAATCTTAATCCGCTAACTTTGAAGAAGGCCTGCGGGCGTTTTCGCGCCAGAATTGAAAGTGTAATTGCTGCTGATGGTGGCTACATTGAATAAAAGTGTTCCTCAGGAGTGCCTCTAATGGCTCGTAAAAAAAATTGACGGAAATATTCGTTTTCATTTAGATACAAATTGCCAAACGGGCGATAACGTTTAGTCTCGATTTAGCTGACGCACCCTGTATATATATATATATATATATATATATATATCTGCGAGGCACAGAGGCGTCCCCGCCTGTGCTCGGCAATACAACACACATAAGCCACATATACACAGCGTCACAGACATATTGTTGTTACATTGGTTATTGTTTTTCACCACTGCTCCCTTATGGTTCTCCCCCTCGGGTCGCTGCTGTTGTCTGTTATGTCTGTTTAACGCTTTTGAGGAGCAAGATCGGCAGCTTGATCATCGTCACGTTTATACTGCTTTAGTTAGCAACTGGCCCCACGCCAAATATATATATATATATATATATATATACATATATTCCTATATTTCCTTCCTGACGCCAACTTGAGCGCGGTCGGTGCAAGAGGAGGGTCGACGATGACACTGGCCGACGCCGGCCAGAACAAGACATGCGACGCAATGAAGTCGCGAGACGGCCACGACGCAATGAAGGCGCGAGACGGCCACGACGCAATGAAGGCGCGAAACGGGCACGGAAGAGAAGAGCTAGCGGCCGCGGCGGCGCCGCCGGCAGACACCGAGGTAGCAGCGCCACCATCGGGGCGCCGCCGCCACCGCCGCAGCCGCCCGTGCCGGTGTACCATGAGCGACGCGGGCGGCGCAAAGTCTGCGTCCGTCTGCGATCGCAGCTACAATTCACAGGGCTCGCGTCACACAGCCGAGCCACACACGGTCATGCAACGGTCGAACAACAACAACGACAAAAACAGCAGCAACAAAAATCGTCGACGACGACGACAACAACGGCGAGGGCAACAACAATAACACTTGACGTTGATTGCCGCTGCTGATTATTGACGGTTGCGATCAGCTGTTACGCAGAACAGGGGGGCCCAGCTCATGCTCATCAGCACGAGCGGCAAAGTCCGACGACGACGAAATTCGCCTATTGCCCACCTGATGCAATAACAACAATAAAAGCAAGACCAATAACAGCACCCACAACAATACCAACAACAACAACAATAACAAACTTTCGCCGTACGAATACGGCCATCAACAGCCTGATCATAGGCAGACCCCTCGCAGCTACAGCGGCGACATCGACGCTAACCACAACAGCAACGATCGTGTCATCGTAATAGTGCAATATTATAGCAATCGTATATATAGTTCCCGTTGTTGCTGTTGCCTTCGTTATTGTGATTGTCGTTGTTGCTGTTGTTGTTGTTGTTGTTGCTGCATTCGTCGGAGCCATGACGAGCGTTGCAAGCAAGCAGCAACAGTATCAGCCACAATGAAGATGACAAGCCAAACAACTCTGCAATGCTCTACAACGAGCAACCAGCGACATCAGCAACAATCACCGGTAATGATGCGTATGGTTGCGACTAATCAAAGCCCGATGTGCTCAACTACTCAGCAATCGGTGGGTCTTGTCGAAACCGTGTGGTTGTCCGCCAAAAGCCAATCAGCAATCGAACAATCCAGCGAATCTGGGCATGCGGTGCTAATCCGGGTTACGCAAAATCGCGACGCCACTTGGGTACATTAGCTATATATATATATTTGCGCATGTGTAATTGCGCGACAGTCAACGTATGTGTTCACTTGCATTCGTCGTGAAGCCAAGAATAGCACAGGTCTGCACGACGCAATGACAAATCGACACACAACAACAACAACAACAACAGTAACAACAAGTGTGACAACAATAGCAACAACTCTCACTTGTTATTATCACCGCAAGTAATATCCATCTATTGCTGTCGATGGCGTCGCTCTGTTTGCTTTAGCCACGGCTCTGACCGCCGTGGTAAAGCTGTTTATGCTGCTGCTGCGAACAAGAAGAATGGTCATAATGATGAAGATAAGACAGCGGATGGAGAAAAGAGATGATGGTGATGATGATGATGGCAAGGAGGAAGATGGACACCATGAAGTCAAAGCAAAAGACGAAACAGCAGCAGCAGAAGAAGAAAAAGAAGAAGAAGAAGAATATCATGAAGACCACGGGAAAAGAAAAGGTGAAGCCTACGAGAAAAATGAAAAGTCCACAAAAAACAACATCAAGACAAAAATCCAAAGGCAGGATGCTAGCAAACGAGACAGAGAGCAGTCACGGCAAACCTGAGCGGTTCCGACAGAGCTGCTATTGCTGCTACCGTTGCATCTTGGCCAGTCGGGCAGCCGGCAGCCAGGGCGCTCCCTTCGTCTTGGCAAGCGAATCCGGTTGAAACCGACCAACCGCCAGTGGTGGTCAACCGATGAAGGAAGAGCAGAATAGAGGTGAGGAGGAGGATCATGAACCACCAAGATGAAGTTAGACGTTCGGGCAGACGCAACACACACACACAACGGGGTGGTGCGCTGGCAATGCGGAGAGCGTTTCAATGCTTCAGTACTACCTGATTATGGACGGAGAGGGGGGGGGGGGGAATTGGGAGCGTGGGAGGTGGAGATTACGTGGCGACACTGGTGGCCTACGCTCATTGTAATTTCGGTCAACACGGCTTGACGTTCATCCGTCGGTGTCAGACTGTTTGACTGCGCACCTTCAATCGACGTCGATGCCGAAGCTATACCCAACGACTCATTCGGGGGGAAGCTGCAGCAGCAGCGTTCTGGCCGTGGACCCGTTAATGGGCGAGCGTCGTGGCCCAAAGGCCAACGTGTTCTAACAACATGTTCACGACCCATGCTTGGGTTAGGCGTAGCTGAGCTTCTTTTGTGCTAGGAGTGTTAGGAATGTCCTGCCGGACGAAAGCTACGTAGACGAGCTGATAGGGAAATCGGTTTGCAATAATCGTACAGCGGCTCCGTTTGAGAGCCACGGACTGGCTGGCAATAGGGAGACAGCTTAGGAGAAGCACCATCATCGACATATCTGTGCGATATGCGACGAAAGGTGTGCTGATCAACTGCAACAGCCAGCAGTATAGCAACAGGCAGCCACTAGGATGAGCTGTGGGTGCAATCGAAGTCGTCTAGTTGAAGACGTCAGGAGGGAAATCCAACAAACGATATAGAAAGATAGCCACGATGGGCAGAGTAAAGAGATGCCAGTCACAAAACTAGATAGACTTAAAACACGAAAGATCGCCCTCAGCATTAAGCTAGTTAAGACACTGATGCTATAATCGGCACAATTTTGTTGTTATTGTTGTTTTTGCTGCTGCTGCTGCTGTTATTGTTGTTGTTGTTGTCGTCGTTCTTGCTGTTTACGTTGTTGCTAGCTGAGCAGCAACAGCAGAGTAAGGATAAGATCGGGTCAATCAGCGGGTAAAAAAGCGCTGCTAGACACGCCCGTCGAAGCGAACTTAGCAGTCACGGTAAGTAGTCACGTAGTAAAAAACACGCTCAGATAACTTCATACGGTAATCTGGCACCAACTTTGCCACCCATTCATTGCAGTCCAGTGTAAACAAATACAAATCTTGAAACGCATCGTCTTGCGTGACACAATAACAACAACAACAGAACAGAGAAGCGCTCAATAAAAGCGTCCCACATAGAAGATTCACCGGCTATGTCACGATTAAGCTAAATACGGATGCGAGACGAGCCTCATTAGAGCGTCTAAATATTGTAGCGTTGTTCAACGGGGAAAAAACAGTTTTTATTGCAGACGAGCGTGGGGAGCCGTTCTGCGTGTGGGCTTGTTGTCGTCATGTCTGTCTCTATGTCAGTCAGTCAGTTAGTCTCTTGCCACCCGGAGAAGGGGGAAAAATAAGGAGGTATATGGCCGCCCCCGCTTTTACACACGACCATCAGCAGCAAAAATGTATCCGGCCGAACGATTTTGACGTTATTAGCGCGTTGTGTTGCTGACGTCGTTGATAGCCGACCGGTCAAGTAGAATTGCTGGCAACAAATTCATTCAGATTTCCATGCAGGCCCAACCAAGCCTGACGTTGACATTTATGCATCGCATCGGCACAGCGGCGAATTATCTCTCGCTCTCTCGCAAGCAAGATATATGTATATATATATATTTATCTTGTTGCCCCCCGCCCGATATCCTTGTCATGCTCACTTTCTCTGTCGCTCGCTGTCCATATCGCTCACTTCATTCACACCATGTCGTTGGCTGACTGGCAAGTCGAAGTGATTTCTATCTACGGCACACATGAAGCACACTGCTGACGTCTGTTTAGTTTAGTTTACAGTCTTGTTGTTGATCCCCTGTCGCCAGCGCTTGCGCCTGTGTGTCAGCCTGTTTGTATACCTATCTGCTCGTGTCGAACAGCGGCAGCGGCAGCGGCGACTCGTGGGTGTCACGGAGTAGTCACCCGTCAAGAGAAAGAGAACTAAGGTAAACGACGGAAGAAATGAAACGCCGATTGCTTCGACGACAGAATCCGACGGCTTGGCGCAGCCCATCCAGCCAGTTCACTCACGACTATGAAGTGTGTCTAGTGGTATTTGTCGTTGTTTGTTGCCTATGTTTGTCTATGGGTGTGTGTGTGTGTGTGTCACAATGCTTGTTTACTGTATCACTGACAACTCTTTTTATTTTTGTTTCGCCCCTTCCACCTCCCCCATCATCATCATCATCATCATCATAATTCCAATCATCCGTTGTGTTGTTGACTGATTGACTGACATTCTCTGTTGTAGCTCGTTGACACTTTGTACATTGCATCCACCCGGCACATCCATCTCCATCATTGTCATCATCATCGCCATCTATACAGAGCGATACACAGAGAGTCACGCCAAGAGAGAGAGAGAGAGAGAGAGAGAGCAACGGTGAGCGGACGCTGCAGCGCGCACAGTAGAGCCTTGTTTGAGGAACGGGGGAGGGAGGAGGCAACCTTCACCGCCACTTCATCCCGATGCCAATGCCGATGAGGGACTGGGTTCTGCCACTGCAAGTTCGAAATCTCGCGGCTTGTGGCTAGTCGCGTCTTAAGACCTCCTCAATCACGATGGGATGCGATGGGTAGGGGGTGAGGGGATCGATGGGTGGTTACGATGGTGATGCTTATGATGGTATCTGATAATGATGATGCTAATGATGGCGTCAGGGGTCATGATGTGACAACGCTCATGTTCGTACCTCTTCATCTCCTTGTTGCAACAATGAAGTAGCGATGCTTGTTGCAACAACCTCGGTTGTTGTTGGCCGGCCGACTTTGCCGACTGTTGCTGTTGTTGTTGTTGCTGTTGTTGTGTGGCGTGCGGTCAATGTGCCAAAAATGATGATGTTGATAATGACGATGATGGCGATGGCTTGTTCACGTTGGCAGCTTCACGCGGCGTACCCCGACGGACGACGCCGATGGCAACGAAGTTGTCGGGCAATTTCTTGAATCATCATCATCATCATCTTAGTAACGAGACACGGCGTGCGGCGACGGCCGCCGCGAATGCGGCTGCAGCGCTCGAACCCCAGACCGACACGGACACAGGGCGGCCACATGATGGGGGTTTGATGGTACCCCATCATCGGCATCATCAGCATCACAAACCAGCACCTGCACCACCATCATCTTCATGGGTATCGCTGTTGTTGCCGTTGTTGTTGTGTTGTGGTGGCTGTCATTGTTGTTGTTGTTGTTGTGGTGGTGGCTGTTATCGCTGTTGTGGTTGTTGTTGTTGCTGTCGCCATTGTAACCGCCATCTGCAGCCGCAAAACAGCAACTGCTGCCACGCTAGTTCCCTTCGTCGTCGTTGTTGTTGTTGCTATCGTCGTTGTTGTTGTTGCTTTCGTCGTCGTCGTCGTTGTCGTCGTCGCCGCCGCCGCCGCCGCGACAGCGGCTGATGCCTCTGTCTGACAAAGTCTCGGCCGCTCTGGCTTCGCGACGTAGCGACATCGGCAAGCCGAGCCTCGCCTGGCAGGAAAAAGGAATCCGGACGCGATGTTTACAGCAGAAGTGACGACGGCGGCTGGCTGGCTGGCTGGGATGCTGGCGACTTGCGACTCCGGCACATCGCCACGACGCCAGCCTGGCGGATGACGGTCAGTGACTTCACACACACACACACACATTCATACATACATGCACACACTGACTGACTGAAGGACTGACTTCACGTCGACCCTCACGTCGACATGAGAGGCAACACAGCGACGGCAGCGGCGGTAGCGCCGCCGCCGCCACCGGCGGTATGGTGTGGTTGGTGTGCCACTTTTGCCGCGAATCGAAATCGGGGCTTTCAATGCGGTCAGGCGAAAGTGAATCCCGTTGTTGCTGTTGCTGCTGTTGTTGCTGTTGCTGCTTTTGTTGTTGTTGTTGATGATGTTATTGTTGTCGTTGTTACTGTTGTTGTTGTTGTTGTTCGCTTGTTGCTATTGCTGCTACTGCCGGCCAGCTAGTGGCGCTGTGAAAAAGTACGTAAAACCGTATTTCGTTCCGACGAAACAGAGGACGCACGCAGAGTGTCTACGTCCAGAAACGTCGTCTACGTTGAGCATTTCGATGTATGCACGTTTGTACGCAACGCGTATGCATGCATGTATGTTTCTACGTACGTATGTAGAAATCTATGTACACAGGTACGCGCCACGTCGACGCCACCTGGCGTCCGCTACCCTTATTTCTTCTTCTACCCGTCCAGCTTGCAGCTGCCGATGTAGCCGACTTGTCTATCTGTAGCAGACTATCCGTCGTAAGCAATACATTCGGACAACGCAGTTGCCGCTCCACTCACTTCGATTCGACCACCGGAAGTAAAGGAGGGAGGTGAGAAGGGTGGGCGGGATCTGCCGCTTGGGCGGCAGTCTGCAGTCGACCAATAGATTAGGATATGGTCTGAAGCATACCCTAACAAATTTGTCAGTAGTTCGGGGCAAACAAATCGCAGCAAAACCGCCGTTCCAATTCGATCGTGGTGAATAGAATAAAAACCAAAACAGACACCAAATAAGTGACAGAACAACAACAGCAACAGCATCAACAACAACAACTTGGAGGGACTGGACCAGGTCGCGCCTACTAGTCATACGTTAGTGCTGGCCACCTAGCTGGCAGCCTTGTTTTCTCTCTGCGTTGACGCCTGTATTTCGAACTACGCTGAGCAATTGTCGATTTGACGAGGTTGTTTCTCCAGGAGGGCAAGGAGAAGCCCGCAAGTAATGCATAATCATCATTATATTATTATTGTCATTATTATTAGTATGGCTACTATTATTATTATTATCAACATTATCAATATTATTAATACTACTATAACTATTACTAGTGGTTGTACTTCGAGGTAGTCTGTACACAGTCAGATAGATGTCTGCCCTGCCCCCGGATGTTTTCACGGACGGTGGACTCGGTGGTTCCTAGCACTCAACAACAGGGGTGGTGGGGTGGGGGTGGTGGTGGCGGCGGCGATTCGGCCATCAATCGACGGCACTCAGCTGCTTGTCTTCAAGCGACTTCAATAAAAGACGATGATGTCATGTGTATGGTCCCCTATGACCATGCGTCGTCGTCGTCGTCGTTGTTGTTCCTTATCGGCTCGGCTCGGCTGGGCCGTTCATGCATCATGCACAACAGAGTCGTGTCGCCGTCTACTTGTTGCGCGCGAGAATCTTGTCCGTGAGGGCGATCAGAGCCCGCTTGTAGGGCGAGTCGCTCCAGTCCTGGATAGCAGCGACCGCGGCGTTGGCGTACGCCTGGGCAACTTCGCGCGTCCTCGCCACCCCGCTCGACTTCTGGACGAGCTCGAACGCCCGCTCGACATCGCCCGGCCTGCTGAACCGGCGGCTAATGAGTTCGTCGAGCTCGGGAAACTGCTCGCACGCGAACAACACCGGGCCCGTCGAGAGACCCAGCCGGAGGTCGGCGGCCGCCGGCTTTCCGAGCAGGCTCTGATCGGCCACAAAGTCCAGCACGTCATCGATGAGCTGGAACGCGATGCCCGTGTTCCGGCCGTACTGGTAGGCGGCGTCAACCATCGCGTCGTCGCCGCCTGCCAGCGTGACGGCGCTCTTGCACGTGTAGGCCAGCAGCGACGCCGTCTTCTTGTAGCTCTTCTCGATGTAGTGCGGAAATCGGTCGTTGAAGTTGCGCTTGTCCTCGAGCTGCATGAACTCGCCCGACACGAGGTCGACGAGGATCTGCGACACGTAGTTGTTGTTTCGGACGCAGCCGATCCGGGCGAGCATGATGGCCGACTGCGCCAGCACAAAGTCGCCGCTAAGGATGGACTTCTTCTGGCCCCAGATGGGGCCCGTCGATGGCTTGCCGCGCCTCGTGTCGGCGCCGTCAATGACGTCGTCGTGCAGCAGCGAAGCCGTGTGAATCATCTCGGCGATGAGCATCAGCGAACGCTGGCCCGCCCGCAGACTCGAATCGTTGCGGAGGTGAATATTGGCCGCGCGCGACATCAAGCAGACGACCACTGGCCGAACGGCTTTGCCCTGGCCATCGAAGTAGTACCTGGAACAGTAGAACAATATGAAGACAGGACGGGAACGGTTAGGCAGGCAACGCATAGGCCGCAGGCAGCCAGTCGCCAACTGTAATACGTACGTACAACACTACTAGTAAACCTCGGCAACACGGCAAAGCGGCGACACGTATGCTCGTGCGTGCTAGAAGAAGACGGACGGAGTGCAAAGAAGATAAGGTGAGATGCACCTATGGCCACACCTATTGAGCATAATATGCTCATTGAGTTTAATCTCTTCGTTCCAGCCCCTGGGCAACCCCCGCTGTATGCTTTCGAGTGTATTTGCAGGTACTCATGAATAAAGCTATGTGTTTCAATTGAACAAGTGAGAACTAATACTAGAGAGACTGTGTACCTGTGAAGAATCGGCAGCTTGGACCAAACCAATGAGCAAATATCAAAACCAAATAGGATAAATCTGTACATTCACTTAAACGTAATTGCCGCACTATCTACACTTAAAAAAAGGAGTATTTCGACTCGTAGTTTATTCGGAAGATTAGGAAAATAGTTCTGAAAAGCAGTAGCCAGTACAATGGCAAAACGAACGGGTTTAGTTTCGAAAAAAATGTCGAGTAATTACCTCTCTTCCGTCACACTAAACCAGTGTACATCTAGTTTTGCAATAGTTTACACAGGCTGAAGGATTGTGGCTGATGTCTTAATGTAAGTAAGACCTAACGTTAACAAATGTGATAGCAAATAGGATCCACCGTTTCGTCCAGTGATATGCAGCGTAGGCCTGCCTGGTGTTCTGCTGCTCGAGCCAGGAAACCTATAACTTAGTTTGGACATTTTATCGTTGCTCGAAGAGTATTCAGAGAAATCGAATAGCCAGACGAGCCACTATGATGCAGCACGTAAGATGGTGACGGTAGGCTGACCGCTGACCAGAGCCGCTCCGGCAGCGGAGTTTGCCAAAGGAATCCAAAATAAAAATAATAATAATAATAATAACACCTATCCTCGTTTTGCTACAAAGACGGCCACGACCTACTCTTCACACTATAACCACTGCCACCGCACAAACCACTATGATCACACCTACCTGGACATGTTGGTGAGCT
This sequence comes from Dermanyssus gallinae, assembly GCA_003439945.1. NCBI lineage: Eukaryota > Metazoa > Arthropoda > Arachnida > Mesostigmata > Dermanyssidae > Dermanyssus > Dermanyssus gallinae. The sequence goes on from QVRM01000041.1 coordinate 265,199, forward strand.
GGTCGAGTCCGGCCCCATGGCACGTAAGCGTCTGTCGGATTTCGTCGTAGAGCGTCCGGATGTCGTCTTTGCTGAGCTCGAACGGATCGTCGAGCTCTTGAGGCAACGGATGCGCCGTCACTGAGAGGCCGTGCCTCGGAATCGAACCCGGCGGCAGTAGGGCCGCTGCGGTGGTCGCCGTCCGATGTCGGCATCGAACCAGCGATGCTGGCGCAGCCCTGCCCACGGCTGTCGACGTGCCACAGCTCGGCGGATGATTCCTGACGGATGAACGGCCAGCGACCAAAGCTGCCGCCATTCTTCTCACTGGTAGCATCGTCTCTGAAGGCAGGTGGATCGGCAGGGGTGGGGGAGTTGGGGAGGATGTAGAGGAGTCCTGTGGTGACCAAACGGTAAAACCGTGTCGCGTCTCACGTTGAACGACAGACGAGGCTGGTTCGTCCTTGGAACTTTCACTATCTTGCACTTCCTATTTCTCTCTCTCTCTATATATATATAGATCTATTTCTCTCACTATCTGTCTCTCCTCTTCCGCCTGCCTGTTTCTCTAAGTCTCCCTGAAGCGCGATCCTTTGAGCCTCGCAGTTCGTCTTGCTTGCCCAAAATCTCCACTCAGTTCCACACGAACTCAACGACGCAGAAATATTCCAACAGCGGTGAATTGTGCTCCAGTTGTGCTCACTACGTAGGTTGGTTGTTCGGTTGCGACAGCACAGCCCGGACGCCCGCCAGCACTAGTAGAATTAGCCTAGTGGCACGTAACCAAGTTAAAGCGGCCGCCTGGTCAGCCGCGTGCTCGATACTCGATGATCAGGTTGTCACGACATCTATCCACGTCGCCCTATTCCGCTCCGAATGGTAAAAAAGTAGATCGTTGTTTGTATGCAGCGCGAAAACACAAACGCAGTAAACAAGAACAGTCAGAGCAGTGCAGTGCTGTGCTGTTCCGGTGGCACACTGACGAAAGCTACGTAGCTAGCAATGTGTATCCGTGTATCCGTCGTACGGAGAACTGTATGAACGAACGTTTGTTACTAACAGCAAGCAACAGGCAAAAGCCGACGACAACAGTCTGGTGCTGCTGTAGTTGATGTAACAACGGCAGTACGGGACTGGCAACGTCTGCCGAAGCGGTGCCAGCCAGCGTCAACCAGTGCTGTAGCAAGAAGATAGGTACCACCTACAGCCACATCTGGTGCCAGTGGCGCTCAAGTGCCACCAACACCGACTCTCCGGGTCGACGATGCAACGATGAAGACGAAGAAGGCAACAACAACACCAACAACAATGATGATGATGACGACGACGACGATGTTGTTGTTGTTGTTTTGTTCTTGTCGTTGTCGGTGATGTTGTTGTCGTTGTTGTCGTCGTCGTAATCGTGATGATCTACTTCTTCTTCCTCCTGTTCGTCTTGTTCCCTTTCTTTTTCGGTGGGTTTGTAGACGTCGTGGACTTCTTCGGCTTCTGCAGCAGTAGCTGCAGACACAGCAGAAGTACCAGCTCACTTAGTGGCCTTTCGGAAAGGGCTTGCGCTGTGCCGAGGGGTTGGCAGCTTGGGGCGCTCTGTGGTTGGTTGCTGGCTCCGACCGAAGGAATAACGGGCTGCCCAGGGCAGGATGAGAGAGAGAGCGAGTTTCACTTCGTCGAATGGCAAGGGAATTACGGCGGCGCTGGTGGGAATGATAGTAATGCCAATGCGATGCTGATTGTGTTGATGTCGATGATGGTAGCAATGATGGAGATGATGAAGCTGAAGAGGAAGAAGAAGATAATTATGATGATGATAATGACGATGATGATAGTGTCGCCCTTACCACTCGAGTGCTTGCTATTGGATTGTTGAAGTTGCTCTACAACGGGCGGGAACGGAAACTCACCTACCGCGTACTTCTTAGTTAGTCGATCAGCCGCCAGTTAGTTTCGGAGCGCGCGCGAATCTTTCGCGGCTGGCAAAGTCAACCGAAAGTCGGCCGATAGCAGGCTACGCAGGAAACTTGCCGCCGCCGCCGCCACCGCCGCGTCCCGCAGCAGCAATCGTAGTCTACTTTCGCTTCTTGCACATGATTCCGGCGACGTTCTTTTGCACTCCCCTACTCCTGTTCGGTCGCATTCGCCGTTGTTGCATTCTACTTCTTTCCCACTTTTCTCCGCGACCCCCTCTTCTTCGTGTGTGTGTGTGTGCGCGGCCGTTATCTCTGCCTGTCGGCCGGCCCGTGTTACCCCCGAACCCCCACGCGCCGGCCCGTGTTACCCCCGCGTGGCTTTCGACGCGCCGCCTCGATCTACGATCGAAGTGATGGCTGGTGGTTTTCCCGCTCCGTATTTCTCTCTTTCTCCTCCTCTGATACTAAGTATATGGGAGACGGGGGAGCAGAGGGGGAGAGGAGCCGGTGAACGGAACGAGCCTATGGAGGAGGGAGGATCTCCCTGTCTCCCAGCGGCGGCAGGGAGGGAGCAGTGAGGGACTGGCCAACGAAAGAGTACTTACTCTATGACGGCTAGCACCTCCACCAGTACCGCTATGCGAGTCGCCTTTGTGACGCCTCTGTTTTCTTTTTCCACAATGTCGACTACTACTAGAGCTGTAGTTGCTAGAGCAACGGTGAAAACGGCGACAATGAGGACGACGACGACAATGACAACAATAACAACGACAGTGAAGCGGACAACGGGACTCGCTCCGCTCTATCGACCTCGCGAAGTCGAAGCCGAAATCGGTGCCGGTGCCGGTGGTGGCGGTGGTGACGTCTTCGGCCGCAAGAGAAGACGGAGACGTCGTGAGTAGAACCACCGCCACAGCAGGAATAGTCTTCAACGTCGTCGTCGTCGTTTCTTCTCTCTCTTTTCTTCTTCTTCTGTTTGTGTTTCTTCTTCTTCTTCTTCTGCGTCTTCTTCTTCGTCTTTGGCCGTCGAATTGAACCGGGTCACACGCAGAAATATTAGCAACAAGAACACCAACAGAAGCTACAGCACCACCAACTGCACCACCAACGCCCAACGCCGCTACCAGCTGCTGCCGCTGTTGCTGTTGTTGTTGTTGTTTCTGGTTCTACCGCCACCGCCAGAAGCTACAGCAGAAACTCGAGCAACAACCCACAACGTTGCGGGCACACCTTCGGGTCGCAGAAGACGAGAGAATAACAGATGGCGGACTGCTCGGGCGAGAAGGGGATCGGCTAATCCCGAAAGCTCAAGCACTTATACATATACGCCCCGTAGATCGGCATTACGGCTGCCAGGCAGACATACAGACAAACAGACCAACTGTCAGACAGTGGGACAACAGAAGACAACAAACAAAAAGATCCACCCACACCCGAAGTAGATGTAGCTGAGCGACTACTTCCACAGCCAGGCAGACATTTCGCTTGTACTTCACCGACGAGGTCTTTTTCTTAGTTCGTTGTTGTTGTTGGTGCTGTTGTTGTTGTGGTTGTGGTTGTTGTTGATGCGGTTGTTGTGGTTGTTGTTGTTGCTGCTGCTGCTGTTACTACTGCTGCTGTTGCTGCTTGGTTGTTGTTTCAGTGGTCATCATTATTGTTGTTGTTGTTGTTGTTGCTTCTGCTCCTGATCTTGTCATTGTTGTCATCATACATCTCGGCATCTTTCTTCTCATCAACGGCTCATCAACACAACCATCCTCATCCTCATCATCATCAATGTCAATGAAGTTCGGCAGGCCGTCGCGTTCATCATCCAGATGCTGCCCCGTAATTTCCCACAGCGCTGTAGTCTATGGTCGCTGGGCGTTCTTTTGTTGCGTTTGCGTTGGAGGTTTCGATCTCTGTTCGAAGTCGTGTCGTGGCTTCTCGCACCACTCAACTTGCTTATCGGCAAGCTAACTGTTACCGCTTGTTAGCGCTCCCACCCAGTCGACATGCTGCTCGTCGGCGCGGAGAACACGCGCGGAGAACACCCCGCTCTTGCCGCTCGCCGCTGCTGCTGCGATTCTGCACTACGTCAGCTTGAGCATTAGCTCACATGAATCGGTTGGTGAAGCAACAACAAGACGGACGACGCTTACAATAACAACAACATCAACAACAAGAATATGAACATCAACAACAACAACAATCACAACGACGACGACGACGGTGAGGGCAAAGGCTGGCCAGCGAGTACTATGATAGTGCATATGATGCTGTAGGTGATGAGGTCAATGGTGATGGTGATGATGATGATGATGATGAAGGTCACAACAGCAACGTGAAGACGTGAATGCCAATAATGATATCACCTCACCGCTACCATCACCACGACCACCTTCCAACAAGTCCTTCACCTCGAGCGTAAGCACGACCGACCTACAGATCCGTTAGACAGAGAGAGACAGCTGGTGTTGCCGCCACATTCAGTATATGATCACACTGTCCTGATCACACACTGATTCGATATTGGCGCGAGATGCAGGGGATGGCCTGGTCGAGAACGTGGGTGTGCGCGCTCACAATAATACTCTCTCTCTCTCTCTCACCGCGGCAACGCTCGCTTGTTGGTGCTAGCCTGGCCAGTAGCTTTCCCTTCAAAGGAAATGTTCCATTTTTCGTTCGACGGAAACGTCGGCGATTGCGCACAGGTGTGTTCCTCAAAGCTTGGCAAACTCTCCGCCTCCCCCCGGCGCCTCACTTGAGAGAGGGTGGTGACCGAACCTCACTGTGTGGTTTGATGAAACGATGCAAAATCATAGTTTGTTTGTTTCTTCAGCAATGTAGATACGACATATCGTATCCCGTCATTCTCGTCGCTGTTGAGGTATAAGCATATGTAGCAGTAGTAGTAGTAGTAATTGTCGTTGTTGCTCTGATTGACACTATCAGTGATGCTTCGTCTTCGCTGCTCTTCTGCTGATCGCTTCACTTCGTGCGCCTTCACGCGCGCCTAAACGCGCACGACACGCGAACCTCTCTCTCTCTCTCTCTAATCGCGACAAGGCGATGTCATCAATGAGGCGCCCTCACCATCCGAGCAGTTCGTCATTTTGAGCTATGTAATGTGTATTTGATGTTCAATTTGATAGAGTTGTTATGATCGTATCATCGCCGTCGTCGTCGTCGTGTCCTATTACTGCTGCTGCTGAGGCTGCTTCTCTTCGTTAACATAATCATTCATTACTTGAATTCAATCAGTCATTACTTCAATTTAATCAGTCATTACTTCAATTCAATCAGTCATTACTATACTACTGCATGACTGCCATCAACAGCTGAATACGTATTGAGCCTTTTGTCGAAGCTTGACGAAGCCTGAGAGACGCCAACACGACCACACATAGCTACTACCACCACCACCACCGAGTCGTCAACCGATAATAAACAGGTGCACCACCACTACCACCACAAAGAACAAGCTGGCGCGTCGCAGCTATCTCCAAGACGCATGCCGTCTCTCAAGGTCTCTGCGCGACTTGGAGAGGCGTTCCAATCGCAAGTGAGCATTCCATCCGTGCGCGATCCATCGTCGGTAGCGTAGACCTTCACTCAGTATAGGTAGACCTTTACAGACTAGTTCCGTCTCGAAGTCACCGAGACTCTCGTGACCCACACAGGCTGCACGCACAGTGTTGTTGCAGTATTCGCTGCTACGCGTTGGTTTCTGCCGCGGCCCTATCCTATGATTAACTCTCTTACAGAGCAGTTCGTTCATTCACTCGCTAGTCCTGGTAGGTAGCGAACTTAAACACTACCATTGGCGATGTACTACTAGTAGTAGTAGTAGTAGTTAGTAGGTTACTCCTCCCTCCGGCTTCTGGTGGTGCGGTCGGCGCTACAGCGGTTCTTTTCCTTCTCGCGCCGAGCAGCAAGCAACACGTTCGCCACCAGCACTCTCGACTACCCAGCGGCTCACCGGCAGTCACGGCGGCCGGAACAGATGACGACGAACACTGTGATGACCTCTCGTCGTTTCGAACGGCCGCAGCGCACCCGGCCAAAGATAGTGGCGCCGATCGGCGCAGCGACACCCGGAAGTGGCGGGCCACGGGGCCACCGGCGGGCAATTGAAACACGTTGTTGTAGAGGGGTATGAAGTGGCAATTTTCGCCGCGAAAACATAGCGTCGTGCACAATGCGCATGTCGTACGTACAGAGTCACCACACTCTGACAGCAGCAGCAGCAACAACGCCGCCACCACCACAACCACATCGACACACTCAATCATCAAGTCGATTGGGTGCTAAGATATGCTTGCAATTTTTGCGATTGCGTGTAGATGGCAATTGCGCGCGGTACCCAGTGCCAGGGTGCTGGTGCAGTGTGCGTGGTGGTGGTGGTGGTATATGTAGATAGATATAGTGTAACAAACAATAATATAGTGCTATATATATGTATAGGAAATACTCTCACTTAATTGGCACGTGATATATGCTACTTCCGGGTGCAGAAGAGCATTGGCCCACATTCTGGTTCCCGTTTGGCGCCAAGGGCCCGGCCCTTCTGCAACGGAGTACTCACGGCTTAAATGTTCATAATATTTTAAAGGTCGTTTTTAAATCTAGACTATGGGGTCGCCGTGAGGCATATCTTCAAATCACCGAGGGTCGGACATGTTGAGATATCTTGGGTTTCCCCAACAGTCCTTGTGGCAGCATGGCTGCTGACTCTCTACGGTATGGCTTATCAACTGTTCAATCAATGAGCATCGCTCAAGGATAATTCGATCATCAACCGAGATCAAACTGGCCACACTCCGGTAGATGGCAACCATGAGTAGCGACCCTAAGTTATATAATATCCATATATATATGTAACGCTACTTATAAACGGCATGACATAATAATATACATATTAATATGATATTTATATATATATTATTTATACATACATATATATGCTGATCATGAGATTGACTCCTTTGGATCCAAGTTTGATTCAAACATTTTCTCGCGATATACATATATCATTCTAAAAGTATTTAAATATATTCTTGTTTATATTTGAATTGTTTACAGTAAAATTATTTTCTGTAAGTTTAGGCTTTGTATAGCAAAAATTCCCTTCAGACTCCAACTTCGATCCGACAATTTCCATACCAAAATATATATATATATATATATATGTTTTTCTCTTTGTCTATATATATATGACAAAGAGGACAACATTGGAAATCCTATCTTCGTTGGCTTAAATCAGCTGGTATATACTGCAGGTATATATATATATATATATATATATAGCGTTGATATAAGCAACAAAAATCTTATATATATATATATATATATATATATACAAGACTGCCAATACAATATTTGTCGGCATGAGTCTGTAGCGAATGGGCGCCTGCTAAGATGGCAAACTACATATTATTTAATGCCGGCGAAATACGTGCTGCTCTCCTGAACTTTGCCGAACGAATACATAAATTAATAATATCATAATCAACCTATATTCCTACATACCTGATCTGAGACTACAAGCTTTGATCGTAGTCCGCCTCACGTTCTTTTTCTTAGTTTCTTCCTACATCTCATCAATACTTATCGGCTTGCACTTACAACACACACATATATATATATATATATATATATACATGAAGAGAAACTCCAACACCGCGAACTCTACAGATATAAATCCTTTAGAAGTGTAGTTTTAGCCACACTAAGCAAGTGTTTTTTTCCCTGCTGAATTGCTTTCGTTGAATTAGGTGTTCTTGAGAATGGTTTGGAACACTTGACAGATTACTATATACTACGAAACAGAACGCGAACAAGAAAGTAAGTAATGAATTAGCACAAACAACTGTTATATGCAACGACAAATTTACAGAACAGACAAGGCCAAGTTAACCTAAAAACATAACTGCGCAGTTGCCAACTCACCTTTCGTCTTACCGTCGGCATTGACTCGCTTCACGAGAACCTATAAAACAACAAATAAATATTGTGTTTATTAATAATAATGGTAACATGGTAATGCACCATCTATTTTGAGACATGTGTGCTCCCTGTTTTTGTTGTTTTCGGTATTGTTGGTCGGTTTGTTTGGTGCTATGCATATATATATATATATATATATATATATATATATATATATGTATATACTCGTAACGCGCAAACACTACTATGATACCACAATTATATTTATATATATATATATATCGGATGCTAACCATCGAGCACTTCAAAAAAGACCTTGCGAAAACAAGATTTCTTTGCGAGCGCTTGGAAACCTCCATTGAGGCCGCTACACAATAGACCGATTACTGGTCTCAACAACTACACAACACGTTCAATGGAGCACATTAAAAAAACACACGAAGCGCCCTTTGTACATTACTGGATTAAGGGTATGCCCTACCTATCTGGTAAGGAGTATTTGAACCTACTAAAGCTCAGGATCAACGCACTACCAACGCGTGCCAGATCGCCCAGGGGACACCCGGGCTACAACAAACGTTGTAGGCACGGGTGTCATGCGCCTGAGACGTTGGCTCATGTCGCTCAGATATGCGATACAACACACAAACAAACTATAAAGAGACATGACGACGTCTGTGATCGCGTGGCGCGTCTTCTCCGCGAGAGGGGTCATGAGGTGGTTCGTGAGCGAGTATTCCGTCGACCCGGCGCACCGGGTCTAAAGCCCGACCTCGTAATAACAATACCTACCGAGGTCTGGGTTTTAGATGCCGAGGTTTGCAGCCCGAACAGAGACCTCACAAAAGCGCGGCAGGACAAGGTCACCAAATATGATGTCGAGTTCCTAAAAGCGGCGCTCCCCGACCCGCAAAAACCTCGCAGATTCGGATCCATCACTATCTCTTTGAGTGGTGTATGGGACTCCGAATCTGCGAGTACGCTCTTGGGGCTCGGCGTCACGAGGAGGAATCTTATGGATCTTACCGTCTTAACGTTGCAAGGAACCTTGAGGATATACCGCTCGCACCGGGTCCATAAGAGCGGGGGCTACCATCAAGCAAGGACACGGACAGCTGATTCTTAACCTCACGTAACACCTTTTTACCACCATTTTATTAAGGCGAACACTGCCGTATTGTAAATGATTAAATCATCACAATATTTTCTATATATATATATACATACATATATGTACACCTTTGATTATATCAACCTTTGTATACACATATCAAGTGATATCGAACAAAGTATTTATGTGCGTACCAATCGAGACAAATAGCTTCTAACTAAGGTATTTTCGATTTAACTAATGAGCAGGGCACCTGTGTCCAGCTGCCGGGCGCCGCGCCACAGTCGATCACCGTCATGCCGGGGTGGAAGAGCGCAAACTTATCGTCGATTTCCAAGAGTTTGTACGCGCTTCGAGCCCGATAGTTGTCATAGCTGAAAGTCGAATTAAGTGTATTTATTGATTAATTAACAAATATTAATTATTTATGAATTAACAGAAACCAGCACGCGCTCGCAGACACATCTTTAGCAGTCATCTTTTGCTGATGTTACTATTGGCGTTACTGTCATCGTCTAGATTTACATGCCGTGTGCGTGTGCACTCAAATTAACAGTAAACGCATCTCAGAGCGCACAGTAATTACGTTCTCTGCAATGTCCGATTATATAGGCATATTCAAATATGATTTTTATACGTACAAAAGAAGAGAAATACAATGGAAGAGAATGATAAATATACGGTACCAGCATCTAACTGTAAGTTTATTGGTTTATAACATAAATCCCAATCTGCAAATCTGAAGAAATTTCGCTGTTAGTTAGATAGTGAATCGTTTAGTTTTAATGAGTCTTTAATTGCTTGTCTGGGCCACCTATTTTCGCGTATGCTATACACAGTTCAATGACAAATAAAATATTGGCGTTTTTCTTTTATATAATTTACATTTACGTGAAGCACCCTAAAGCCTCTTCGACCCATATGTGACTTGACACTTGTCAGTCTTGGAATGTCGGAGGATAATATATATATATATATATATATAGCCGCTAATCCCTGTTCTTTATCGTGCGGTCAGCGTTATGTCGCAGTTTCGCACCCACCCAAAGTAAACATGAGTGCTATGTTGAACGTACGACAGTGAAATTCATTGCAGTTTGCCTAAGTGTATTTGTTATTGATTTTGTTGTATATTTTTCTCTGCCTGTTCGATGCGATCATTGTTAAGACCTGCTGGTTTAAGTTGCAGTTGTTATGATTAATAGAAGAAACCAATGAAATTTTGCCGCAGCATTGCGAAAGCAAGAAAGAAAAGAAAACAACAATAACACACATGCGACGTCGGCGACAGAAACAATACCAACAATAAACAATCAATCGCAACAACAACAATAACAACAACAACAACAATCGCAACCATACTACCAAATAACCGCGCAGTTTCGGTCAATATATCTCTATGTGAATATCTCATAGTTCCTTCACAACCCGTCAAAGGAGAGCGCAGAACAACAACAACAACAACGACCACAGCGAAACAACACGTTCTGCGCCGAACAACAACGGCTAACGTAACCAGCGACGTCTTTGCCCGGCGACTTACCGAGACTTTCTGACGTAGGGATCATTTAGATGCCAGTTGAGATAGTCCTGCGCAGGTTTGCCTTTTCCTTTGAGGTTTTTCGGAACAACTTTGGCGCACAGCCGTGGCGTGGTGCCGAGCTGCCGAGCAAGCCGGGTCGGCGTCGCTAAAAATGCTGTCCAAACAGCTCGCGCACCATGGCCGCTGAGATGAGCCATCCTGAGCGGCTCCGTTCGAGTCGCGTCAAACGCTCGGTCTGCGCACTTCGGTCCGCGAGCGTCGATACGATTGCGATTTGCGCCCGATGCTCTCCGGCGGTGGCGCCGTCCGCGGTCAATCAGTAATGATCACAATGGCGAGTCACAAACTTCAGTCACCTCACTGACAATGTCGCTATACGGCGGACGAGACGAAACACACAACGCGTTCAGTGTTTCGATTGTCTCTTATTGTCATAATAAGAGAACGAATAAAATGGTGATGATGATGATAATAGGAATAATAGTGATAATATTGATGATGATGATGACAATCACGACAGCAAAATGAAAACTCGACTCGAAATACTCGACTCACCGCCAGAACAACTCGAGCAATATCGGCCATATGTAGTTATGTAAGGAACCGTTATATATATATATATATATATATATAGCGTGTTTTGTATATCGTTTTATTAGACGGCTCTGTATGATGACTGCTCTCGGTCAGACGACAGTGAATAAAGATTATGCGTAGTATGCGGGCGGTGGGTGATTTCGTGTCGATAGTGATTATGTCGATGATAATGATAATGATGGTGTTCAATTGAGATCAGGGAGAATTAGAGAACGAATGACTGAAGTGAGAAATACCATCAGTAACAGAATGTCGCTCTTTGCCGCTGGTTCGCCTGATTTGTCAGTGTACATCAAGTAATGATGTCAATTAATGCCGTTCATTGTCAGCGAGCTATTTACAAGCACATCACTACTACTACTACTACTACGAGATGTCCCTAGTATGAGCACGACCATAGCCACAAGCGGTTACATCTAAAGCAACCATCACAGCAGCAGCAGTAGCAGCAACAGCAATTAACACAACACCAGAATCATTAGCTTATTAATAATGACAGTACGTCTTTAAGCGCGTTTCACTCAACGCTACTCGTTCGTGGCAGTGTCGTTCGCACAATCACCATCATCGATTATATCTATTTATCATCTATCGATTCATATATATCCACTTCTGCATCAATCGGTCTCAATTCATCCGATGCGGCGAGCAGCTCACTCACAGCTGATTCGCGCATTCGTCCAAGAATCAGTCATCTATGGTGGACGGGGGGGAGATCGGGGGGAGGGAGGTAGCCGGCTGGCTCACGTTGCCAACAGTCAACACTTGGGCGGCTCGCTATTCATACATATATTGTACATGTATTCATTGTAATTAATCACCAACGGGCGGAACATGGCAATTGGGTCCCTGCGAACGTGTGCACATTTACGAAGGGCCCAACGTAGGAACCAACTATCTCAGGAGGGTTCTCCGGACCCGACCATACATATATATATGCATTTATTTAATGGTGAGTAGGGGCTGGTCGTCGGATAATTTCGAAAGAGCACAGCCGGCTGCCAGCTGGCTTTCGAGGTAATGCGGCGTACGTCCACCGATTGCGCGCCGCGCGCGATCCTCGATGCAGACGACGTTGGCTGTCGGCGGCTGTGGTGTTTATGATTTGCGGGTGGTAACGAGACAGAGAGTCAGAGCGAGAGAGAGATAGTGGAGAGATGGGAGAGAGGGAAAGCGCGCGCGGGCGTGATAGAAGGAGAGAGGGATCCGCGCGTCGTCTGTTTACTATTATTCGAGCATGAGCAAAATTCTAGATGCTGGGTGAGGATCGATTATGTTCGAGTCATCAAGTTGGCATAACGTCATGCTATCTATGATGCTTCAATGAGACTATCGTGAAAATAATGCCCCTAGGGGTGATGTGTCGTTTAATGGGGTGTGGTGGTGATAATGGGGGCGTGCAGTACTGAGACTTTTTGGCTGCGTCGCCGGACATACGCATGCACAAAGAATCTCCACACTACCGTTGACGAAGTCGAACACTAAATTTCGTACGCATCGGTTTCGTTGTGACGAGTGGACTTGAGCACGACTCGGACCTGAAGAAGCGAGGTCACGTCGAGGTGGGCACTTTCTGTTTCTTGTGCTTTATGCTGTGCTATGTTGCTATAGAGTTGGTGCGTCGTGGTTGGGACCCAGATGATCGCAGCGTTCGATGGAGACGCAGTGGCGATTCGTACGTTCAGACACGGCTTGGAGATGTTTGCGTTTGCTGCTCTTGTAAATATCTACACGTCGATCACTGCGCGGTCAATCTAGTATTAGTAGTTTGCAGTACGAAATGAAAACGTCATACAATGCGCTCTATCCTCCCACCGAAGAAGACTGTATATATATAATCATGATATGTAATCAGTCAAATTATTGGTGTTTTTTTAAATAAGTTACCTATATATATATATATATATATATATATATATATATATATATATCATTTAGAAAGTACTCCCCATCGTTAGCCATAACCCTCCCTGTCATATCTAAACCAGACTGTTGATTCTGACTCCATATTTGTATTTAACCCATAATTCTGGTTTCTGCATCTCGAGGAATGTGTCCAAGTACGCTTTTACTGCTCCGGGTGAAGTGAATTTTTTTCATTGTAGATAGTCCTGCAGACATCTGAGTCGGTGGTAGTTCAACGGTGCACTGTCCGGTGATCCGGCTAAATTTGCCGATCGAGGCTTGCTATCTTGCGGAGGCTAATTACACTCACACGTGGCCTTGTCTTGTTTTGACGGAAGATATCGCCCTTTCTATCTACGAAACTGTGTCTCTCTCTCTCTCTTTGAAGGGCGGCAAAAACTCGGTCGAGCTAATAGACACATTAGACACCCGTTTCTATCGCTTGGCTACTAGGAAGTCCTGTTCGTGGTGGACGATACCATGCCAATCCCACTGAACACAGAGCAGAATCTTGCGAGAGGAGAGTGACAGTGATTGCCTGACACACCCCGAAGTCCATGGCTTATTCACGCTTACCTCATTCGGGAACTCTGTTCGACAGTTTCGCGCAAGTCTCCATCGAGAGTAATAGGCCTTTCAGAACGGCGTTTATTCAGAAGGCTTGCTCGAACAGAACTTGACGAACCAATTGTAGCACAAAGTCTTTGAATTACTGTTCTCGCCAAATACGCTCTAAATATTTCTTTTTTTAACTTATACAAATTTGCCGCCTGGAACTGGATGTTTTCGCGCATCACATTGTTTTGTAAACATTGGGTCGTGGCGGGCATTCAAAACACATCTAACAATTTCAGTTACTTTCTGACCAACCGAATGTAAAGGTACAAAAAAAGGTAAAGATACGAAACGACACTGTGGGTATAATTGAAGTCTTTATTGAAACGTAATCATTAAACGCGCTGCGCTCACACTTTCGAGTAACCCACCCTGTCGTGCACAATTGTCCACTTTGTTCCAACACTGGCCACACTATCACTGCCATCATTCGCATTGCGAATTTTGCAATTGGAACGCCATGATGTTCGCACGCGCACTGTTGCGTCAATTGGATGAGACAACGGCTTTTTCTCTCTTCCGTCATGCACAAAATCACGCCGGTTACTCCATTGCGCGTCCCTAGTTGTCTCACTACGTTATTCCAAAGTGGCATATTATCATCTTTACGACGTTTGGTTGTTACGACGTTTCGTACCTTTTCATTTGAACTATATATATATATATATATATATATATATATTCGCCATGCGCAAGCATACTAAAATATCCTAGAGAAATGTAATGATTCTAACGGAAAGGCTGTAGTGGCGGTGGCTTAGGCGGCTAACGCACCGTTCTCAGAAAGGCTCTACTTTCTTAGTTTGAATTTGTGATTAAAACAACTTGGACCTAATTAATAAATAATAAGGAAATGCCGGCACATGGTGGATATTGATAGCATTGCCACGTCTGGATGTCATATCAATTTGTAAATTGCCAATATGATTAGCTCGTTCTTCTTATTCTGAGTGGGATTACTGGGATTCGCTCTAACTCCATTATCAGATGGACCTCGCGGGCGGCTTTGTGGAACACTTTTTTCACTTACTTTACTTTTTTGGGATATAGCTTTTGTGTGTTCTACGACTGCGAGGTTACGCGGCTATCAGGCCATCGCGAAATATTGCAGTGCGCTTACTAATTTTTCGATGTTATTTATTCGATTTTTATTTGATTTGTAATGTGCTGGCTTGGTTACGGCAAGTGATTAATTATATGTTTTCCGTATATTGCAATGCTGTGTGATTTCATAATATAGTTTTATTATAATTTAGAAGAATATATATAATGCTTCACGACGTTGCTGCGCGTCGACCTACACATGCTGTGTGATATCATGCTCTCGAAGCGAACTTAACGCACTAAGTTTTCATTACCATTAAGATTTGAATGAACCGCGTAGCTAAAACACGATTTTCGCTGTATTGACATCTAACTGCTGAAACTTTCAGATTGGCGACACGCCTCAATCAGCTGTTCGTGAACTGCTACGGTTACCAATATACACCGTGTGATCGCGGCTCGCGCGAACGATGGTGGTCTGCCAGTTTTGCGCGGCGTCCGGCCCGCCTTATGTATGCCCGAGGTGCAGCGCTCCGTACTGCAGTCTCAGGTAGGGAAGTCGCTAGAACACCGTATATATATATATGTTTGTATATGATGATGTAATGTATACATGTCAAACCTGTCATCCGGTGATAACAGATCGTCGTTCTTTTTCAAACAACGTCTGGATCTTGACATACACCGTTATACAATAACTAGTTTATTCTAATTGAACAATAAATGTGTTCAATTAGAATAAACTAAATAGTTAAAATAAACGTTAAAAATGTTTTAAATATATATATATATATATATATATATATATATATATATATATATATATATATATAAGTTTGTCAGTGTCGTCTGTATCACTTACAGACGGTACCGTTATGACTGCAGGAGTATTAGGAACAGCACTACCAACGATATAGTGAATAAACTAAATGACAAACTATGAATAGCACAGTTAAGTATATCGTATGACCTTCATAATAAAAGAGACACAACAGAAACTTTGGCCTATGAGGCGAAAGAAGCTAAACAACTTGAAAGAGTGAGCTTCTGAGCTACTGAAAAGCTGCTGAGCTGTTTTATGTACTTAAAATGTTCGCTGAGGCGATGTGTGTTTGCGCGCTAGGTGGACACGACAAAGTTCACATCTGCTGTATCTTACAGTTTTTACAAACTGTCTGTTTTACAGTTGTTACAGGTGTACGAAGCATGCATCGTGCAGTGAACAATTTTATCAGGAATGTGTGAAGGAAGAGATGACTTTGCGGAAGAGTGACCCAGCCGAAAAGCGGAAGGCAAGTGTTGTTGTTCCAGCTGGTCCTCAACCTGTTTATGGTTGCTGTTGCCTCACAAATTTATATCAGGTTTTTAATACCTGGTTTGTTTTTAGATATTATTTCTTATATTATTAAAAATGTTTTGCTAAACAAAGAAATGTTAAATTAGTTTCTTTGCCTAATTGGTTTACAATGCCTCAACGGCAAAACTAAAGGCAATGAAGGCCTTTATATGCGTAGACATGCACATGCCTCATTAGCTTTTCATTTACTTAAAGGATTAGCCGATAGGTGGCTCCTTTATAATTGCCTGTTTCGATATTTGGATTTACAGACCCAGGAAGCGCTCGCTCGCGAGCGTCAGGCTGCCGCTAAAGACACGCAACTGGAGAACAGGCTGGCCTCTGTTGACCTGAACGACCCTACTGAAGTACTGGAGGTAAGGTTTTGCGTGAAGTAACAGGTAGATTGAACTATAAATACAACTACTCCATATTTTCGATACATGCAGGAGGGCGATAACGGCTCGTTTAAATATGCTCCATATAAGGCATTGCAGACGTAATATTTTGTTCTGCAAGATCATTCAAAGCGGGGCACAGATTCGGCAGATGGTTATGCTATTTGAAAATTTGCAAAGTACTTTAATTAAGTGAAGAAAATTGCGCTTGTCCGGATTGATTTCAGGCACTGACTGCGGAGCAACGTGTGACGTTTGAGCGACTGCTGGAATCCAATGAGATTAGTCAGTATATCGGTGTTTGGCAGCCCTGGTGGGAAGAATCTGTTAAACTCGTCCAAGAGGTGAGGCTGGCCTATGTGATGGAACGATTCCTTGTTTTTCCTCGCCATAACAATAAGCATAATTTTCGCATACAGATATCACTGAGTTAGACAGGGAACACTGAGTGTAGAGAGAACTAGAGAAATGCCGCGCCACATTTGGACGTGCTTATCGTTGCTTAAGACGAGAAATGAGCTTACAACATATTTGCTGTGAGCGTAATTCCTAACCTCCTGAGAAGACCCTTTATTTATTCGTTAAACTGTGAGAATGTGTCCGCGCTGATCGACTTTAATGTAGCACGTATTGTGCTCATTATTTGGCTAGTAAACATTTGATAGTAAAAAGATCAAAGGTTCAGTGTACGGGCACTAATATATAATATGTCGTCGTAACTATACTTTAACTTTTCATAATTAAGGGAATTGCATTGCGCTAGTGTACCCTGTATATATATATATATATATATATATATATATATATATATATATGTGAACACGTATGTCGCTTTGCTTTTGAGTCAGCCGTTTATACATAGTTAAACTACATACATTGTTTTTACTAATGATATTATTTTAGGTAAGACCCGATAACGATGAAGACGAATTGGCCGGTTTCCGACGACAACGTAAGGAAATTCGACCCAAAATTGGTGGAAGAAAGGTGAAAAATCTAAAGCCATTGCCTCATATGGAGCGGTCCGACAAGTGTGATGACAGTCTCAAAGAGCAACGCGACGATAAGCGTACTCGAGGCTATACTACGGACGGACGGACATTAGTGGACAAGACTGTGCAGGAAGTGAACGAAGCCGATGAAAAAACAACCAACGACTCAACTCAGACTATCGCAAATGGTCATGAAACTTCTGTTAAAACAGTGGTTCTAGGCGACAGTTTGAAACACCAACGCGATGTGAAAACTCGAATTACAGATCGACGGTACCATAAAAAGAACACTGCCGACCAGGAGACTAACACTGATAGGCAGGTTGTCTTCAATTGTGACAACCGAGCTCGAGATACGACAGAACCTTGTGAGCACCCTTCTGCAAAAGTAGATCATGCTGTAGAAGACGCTGTAGATCTACCTACGATTGCAGGAATGGCCAAAAATAACGTAGGAGAGCAAACTGGTTTATCAACTACGTTCGCCCACAAGATGGAGCCATCTAGTGGAAGCCATGATGTAGGCTATCAGTCATCTGTCGGTTGCTCAACAAGACCTCGACAAGATGACACAAACACCCAGCTTCTGCTCGACTCGCTAGTCGGGTCAGTGTCAGACAAAACCGCCACAAAAGAGCCCGATTGGGAATCGAAGGATCGGGCCCTTGCCGCGAACACCGTCAATCTTCTCGCGGCATTTGCGTTTGTTGCCAGGTAGGTTTTTCCTATGACTCTCGTAATTGCTGCATTGAATTACCTGTATTCTACTGTTTCATGTTGCATAACCTGGCCTACGAAGCCTTGTTTACTGTTTGTTTTAAAACGAAAACCGGCAAGAGGCAGATGGTCTTCTCGCGGGAGGTCTGCGTTCATGTGGCTTCCCGCTCTCGTTGTGCCTATTAAGCCATGGCAGCAGGCGTCCCAGTCGGCACCACCGGGGCGTTGACCGACCGGCCCGGAATTCCGTGTGCGGCACACCTTCCCCGTACATTTAGAGTAGCCTTAACAGCCCTCGCATGGGCCACGCCAAAATGACAATATGAATTCGTTGCCACTCAATCGATATCGTATGCCTTGCCTCCCGCGCCAACAAAAGTGACCTCAGGAAAGTTACCATTGGGAGTTTATACAGTCTAACCAACTTTCTATTGGCGCGTGAAGGTTCCCGCAGCACGCGTAACTCGCACGCCAGCGCACCAACACCGAAAAGAGAGTCATAGTTACTCCGGCTTATAATTTTTTTTATCCAATATCCAGTATATCGCAAAAAAATTGATGATCCCAGGGGTAGCATGCGTTGCCCGCAGCCTTATTCGTATGGAGTTAGCTGCTACTGAATAACAGATATGCTAGAATTTCTAGCTGAAGTAAAATACCTGACTAGCTATACTGGGTCAAAACTTTCGAAGTAACATTGATTTATACAACACGCTGCAGTAAATGTGTGTCGTCTCATTAATTACCGTGAACATTCTGCGTGAGAGCAATGAGGCAATCCGAAACAGCCTGAACAGATTTGGAAGAGTTGTTTCTAAACAAAAGTGACCGGTTTGAGTTGCTGAGAAGCTGCAATCATCATTCACGTGAATTTATTTTCCGTATATTACATTATATATGTATGACACATATCACGTTATTAATTACTTATTATTGTTTTTTTATTCTTTTTATTTTGAAGAGACAGACCTACCACTTTACACACTTAGAAAATTAAAAATGAATGCAGACAAACGGGCTGCTTGGGTGGTAGTAAAATTGCTTGATGTGTTAGTAGTGCAATGTGTATCTCGGGTAGGGCATACAGCAGAATTCGAATGATGAGCGATTTCCTATGCGTGTATGATTACTTTTCGTGATGTCGAGTTTTATTAGCTGCATTTCTGTCACATGCATATGATAACCGTGCAGAACTTACATTGCAGGTGTTTCAATGGTGATGCCGCGGGCGAGGAGGTTGAAGCGGTAGAGATGCTTCAGTCGATTTGTGCGACCTTCAAGGGACAGGTTTTCCACCAGGTAGGTTTGGTTAAGAAGACTCGTTCTGTACGCAAGCGATTTATGTTGGAATCGGCATTCTTACCACTGGCTTTCATGTTGCTTTATTTCGGTCGTATCATCACGCTTAGTAGTGGACCTTTCGCCTTACGCGATTAGTCAAATTAAGAACAAAGTACACAGGAAATATGGCAAAGTTATGTGTTTTTTGAAGTTCTCCTGTAAAAATGACTAAGCTGCGACAAGTAAATATTTTTTTGCCACGGTGAAAACAAGCAAGGTGGCAAACGTAAAACCAATAAAATGGTCGACAAACTCTATTGCGAACACCACTACAAGCAACAACGATTTAATTTCGTCTTGAACGTTGGCAGTTAGTAGCAGCCGCTCTTCTGATTGTCGCTACTATTACAACATTTAAACTGCACTCGCAACTATAACGTTACAAAAACGTTAACCGCTCCCCAATAAGCGACTCATTTTTGATGCATTTGTCAACACGAAAAGGTATTTATGTTTGCATTGTATGGTACGCGCATAATGAATGTTATCCGGCCCTTATTTTTTGTATATATATATATATATATATATATATATATATATATATATATATATATATATATATATATATATACAGGGTCATTCAGGGAGTATTGTACTTCTTTCGACACAACATTTTTCCATTGCGACCAAAAATGTACGTCTAAAAGACCACTCTCACGCAATAGCAAATTTAATGCCCATCATTTTCATACCAAGGTGATGGCGCTGCGTTACGTAGTTGTCAAGTAACTAAGCGTTTTCGACAGTCATAGTTGCACTAGTAGTTATACGTAAGATAGTTTTACGTAGTTGCACGTAAAATAGTTTTACGTGCAAGTTTTCACTTTCAGAACCGTAAAAATTTGCCAAGACGTTTCTGCTCCCTCCTTCCACTAGGAAAAATTATTCTCTTGCTGAGTTCTA